>CM060962.1:304259700-304392200 GCA_030765045.1 Tenodera sinensis
GGAGGTTTTGTAACTTCTTTTCAGTGTTCCAATAATTTACTAATTTACACTAGAGGTTGTTTCATAAAGCTACATACGTTCGCCAGAAGCAATGGCGAAATTATTAGCAAAATCGATTCATGGTTTCTGACATCAGCTTACGCACAAATTTTCTCTGTTAATTAAGTAGGTATAGACTTACTAGTGCATACCGATTTTAAGGGAACCAGTACCTCTATAAATAAGGCAAAGCTTTCTGCAAGGCCTCTAAACATACAGATTATTCGAAACCCATCTCCCTGTTAGGTTCAAATCTTCACGAGAAGTTCTGTCGGTTAGTGAACAAACCATGCAGAAAATTTGGTGGAATCAGCACAAACAGAGGGAAGACCGCACATAGCTTGTTGATTGTAACATCCATTCATTACATCAGCAGCATTAAACTTCATTATCTACACTCCATTTTATAATTAGACCACTCGCAACTAAGGTGTTCATAGCAGTAAACGGAAACTTCTATCACGTCGGGAAAATAATCACTAAACATGACACCCGACCATCCAGAGCCAAACCCTTCTTAAATAAATACCTCCAGTGCCTAAGTTAAAGCCCTAGCATAGATATTGTCAAAGTTTGCGTTAACTACAAGGCTCACATCAGTTAACCTTTAATGGACATTTGCACAAACAACTGCAAGAACCTTTCTTTAGACGATTAACCACCAGGAATTACTCAGGGCATTTGTCATGTGTAATCAAATTTGACGCGCTCGAATACAATGCATGCCAGAGTCCCATCTTTCGCTGACTAACCAGGGTGCTATGCGGGACCCGATAAACCAATGTATGAGAAACTAACAAATGCACCGACAAGTGAAGGAGTTTTATAGTGGGTAGGGTCATGCTTCAGTGTCCTCAATATAACAACAACAAGAATGATAATGATATTGATGATGATTATGATGATGATGATGATAATAATAATAATAATAATAATAATAATAATAATAATAATAATAATAATAATAATAATAATAATAATAATAATAATAATAATAATAATAATAATAATAATAATAATAATAATAATAATAATAATAATAATAATAATAATAATAATAATAATAATAATAATAATAATAATAATAATAATAATAATAATAATAATAATAACAATAAAAGTATTGTAACACAACATACTCTATTATCAGTGTTACTTTTGGAACTGAAATAATTGAGGAAAAAAGTAGGTCTCTGACGAGGAAAGTTCCGAGGTAATTCTGCTGTCTGGAGAGGAAAGGGGAGACAGTAGCATATTGCAGCTCACGACGATGTCAAATAGATCTACTACCTACACTAACAACTGTGTTCCTCTCAGGGGAATGTGGCTATAAGACATGTATCGGAATCAACAACTCCAGCATTTGGTCAATTAGATTACGGCTAGAACATAGAACAATACGGGATTTGAACACTCCTTAACTCCCAGACGTGCATTGTGTTGCAGTGGAGGGTTTGTTATACGCACATTGCGTTTGATTTACGAAAGCACTTTCAAATCTTATCTGATAAACATCTGTTCTTAGTGACTTCTTTGATGCTGTTTATGTTTAACAAGTCTATCAATATTTGACATAGCCCTAGAAGATACACCAAGTGATCGTCGCGTAACAGATTGCGTTGCAGTCTCTATACAAACTATTCTTGCAAATCCTTGTTTCTCTATCTGCTACATTTTAATCGATACAAACATTTGCAGAAATCATTTTTTGCTAATTTTCCTGTAGGTACAAGGGGAATATGGGAATACAGTAGGCTTTAATCGATAGTGAAATGTTATAAGAGCTGGTTGCTATACAATGCCTTTAAAATTCCGCTCTCTTTGTGAGGCCAACAGATAGAAAAACGAATACCATGTTTCTATTTGAGAAAAGTACAAATATTGGCAAATTCACACGAATAATAAACAGTATCTCGGAAATAGTTAATTCCAAAGAAATACTTATTTGACATAAATTGTGTGTTTTAACGAAATTCGCATTTTGTATTTAGTTAGCTTTTGTCCGTCTCTTGCTGCTTGCCATTTATGCAAAAACATTCCCATAAAATTTATGTTATGGCTTAGAAACTGCCATGAAATCGCCTGTTTCTGTCCGTCACTGGATACTGACTGCCTGTTGTGAGCTGATTCACCCTCCGAATGAAAGAGGAGGTAAGGAATAACAACCATTACGTAAGCGTCCCCAAAGATGCAAGGTTGGACATCGCTGGGCTGGAATTTCAACATAACAAGGCTTAGGTATTCAGGCTCTTGTGCGCAATGCTAACGTCACGTCCTGCCTCGAGCGCAGCATTGCGCACAAGAGTGTATGTTTTCTAAGAAATCTGAGAGGCCTAAGTCCTGTTGATATGTCGAAACTCTAGCCGTAATCTATCTCAGAAAACGCTGGAGTTGTTGGTGTGTACACGTTCCTTAGAGCCACATTCTTGGGAAGGGAACACAGTAGCAGAATTATAGTGAAATACAATCAGCTGCCTCTGTAGTGTAACAGGTAGATCACTTGTCAGCACACACTGGAGCCATCAAAACTAAACTTGTTATAATCATACGTCACTACCCTACAACAGTTTCCAAACTCCAACTTTGGGACGACCTCTGACCTCAGCACGACGCGCCTTTGACCTCGAACGTTGTCTGGCAGCTCGGCCCAATCGATATTTCTGTGCATTTGCTACCAAACGCCTTCACGTTTGCATCAAACTTCTTCAACACCCACGTGCACTCATAACCTAGACCACAACAATGCCTTTCCTTCCACAAAATTCACATCTTCAGGTACTTTAGTGTTTATTATGTCTCTTCTTACATAACATGCATTCTAAATAAATAATACACATTTAAAAGTTGTGGAGCACAAGTATGACAAAAGTTTCAAACAAAGGACACTGCAGGGATGTGGATATGGTCTAAAAATTGGGACAAGAGATAACAGAAGGGATGTATTTATATCAACTGCTATTGACGAATGTATCGTCACCTTCAAGAGAATGTCAAAAGTGGGCTATAAGATTAATTGTAATAAAACAGAGGTAATTGACGAATGATGTAGACACAGAATTCATCTAACGTTTAATTATTATACACTGTTGGAAAAAATACGTAAAATGTTTGCAATGTTCGTTAGTAAAACTCAATCCCAAAAAGAGGGTAAATCAAACATGGATATCAATAAAAATTAGCGCCGATAATAGACCAATTGGAATGTTAAATGCAGTGTGTGGAGCAGAAACATCATTAATACAGTAGAACCCCGATAACTCGACAACCTCTTATTTTTTTACTTTCTCTGCTAGTACGTAGAGGAAGTATTGTATCCCACCCAAAAATTCGATGTCGAGATTTCACCGGAAATACATGTTTTGAGGCCCCCTGAATCCAAAAAAAAGCATTTTTAGAAAAAGGTCCGTGTGTGTGTCTGTCAGTCTGTGGACAGCATAACTCAAAAACGAAAAGTCGGTTAAAAACCAAAGTTGGTATTTAAGTTTAATGTCTTTCAAGGATGCGACACGAAGATTTTGAAGAAAATAGCCCCACCCTAAACTATCCTTTACATGGAAAATTTTGATTTTCTTGAAAATGGCCCTAACGATTTTGATTATAATGTCATATGTTTGAGATATTTTGATGACAAATGAAATGTATATCTTGAATTTTCTAGCTATAGCCCCTGTAGTCGTATTTACTCTGGACGACTTTTGCATAACTGGTAAACCGTTAGAGATAGACCAAATTATACTATACAAAAATGTAGATCTTGCTAAAATACACAATTTATGTCTCAATAAATTTTCTTGTGGGGTGAACCATTTCGGAGATATTCCTTGTTATGTGTGTGAGTTTCGGAAAACTTAGAACTTTAGCGAAATGCAACAACGTTGTTCATTTTTTTATATGTTAATCGTGCAAAGAGAACGGAATCTCAGATGTCAAAAAGATGTGACTGTCGCACAAAGCCTTCTGTATTCTAATATCTCCCTTGCACCTACAAGGAAATAAGCAATAAGATAATTTGTACGAATGTTTATCTTAACTAACATGGAGATATAGGAATAAGAGTTTGTTAGAATGGTTAGTACAAGAGTAGAGAAAGTCATGTGAGTGCAACACATAACATTTTTTATCGTTAAAATTGACTGTAATAGTTTTTGTTATCTGACATACGATATGAATACTATAGGTAAATTTTAATTACTGTATGTGTACAAGCTACCGCAACTTCCCTCATAGTAACAAAAGGACTGACCACGTGTTGACCTTCGACATTTAGTCAGAACATAAGCAACTGCCAGAACATTGTCAGGAAACCAAAGCTTGCCACTAATAAAGTGGATAGAGAGCACTAACACTTGTTGGGAAGGTTTGAAGGTTTATTGCTTTACCCAGTAAAAAGCTATTTTTAGACGTGACAATTGTGCAGTGGTTTATGATCGAGTTCACTTTTGTATTTATAAGACCATTGGGGTGTCAGGTTGTGTTTCCAACTTCCACGGACTATGCGTGATTAAGTACAGTGCCATCTCACATTATCAGCAATGTCTTGTTCATTTCAAGCAAGTAAACAGAGACATTACCCACATCATCATGATATCACTCGCACACATTCATTCGCCACGTGTACAAAATACCTGTGTACGTGGTAAGCTAAACTTTCACTTCCATATTAGTTACAGTGCAGCTTCCAAGATTTCAGCCTTACTGTTAGTGTTGTGTTTGTGTCAGTAAAAATGTCAAACGAGAAGAAAAGACACGTTAAGATGACAATGGAAATTAAATTGTTTGTGTTAAAGAGAGTGAACAAAGGGTAACATATTAATACGTAATACATTTTATAATGTGTTATACTTTTGCTTCTTATATTGTGCTAGAATATATTTATGTACTTGCAGTGTTATGTTATGAGTTGTGAATAACAGACCCTTATTCCGCAAAACTCAACATTTCGGTAACTCGACAGCCTCTCAGTCCACATTAGCTCGAGTTATCGGGATTCCACTGTAGTACTAAAAGGACTAGAACCATATCCTCAGAACCATATTGCAGGGCAGAATTTTCTAAGGGGCAGAAATATGGACTTCACGTTAATAAGCTGAATCGACTGGAACTGGAATTCTGGAGGTCAGCCAGAATATCCTGGAAAGACAAAATAAGAACACAAAAATGCGACTTACAGAAGTGGAAGAGGGCGGTGGTACTACAAATTGAAAAGAAATGACTTGAGTGGTAGTGCGGCTATGTACGTAGAGTGGAAAAATGCCCAAAATTGTGCAGGAATGGGACGTTAGGAGGAGAGAACGGTGACTCCTGCATACAAACTCTACACATGTTACTGGAAACATTTGGTGTAGTAGAAGAACACGTGCAAGACTGGGATAAATTGTGTAACATCATACAAAAATAGTGACGAGTTCTGAACAGTAACATCTAGTTTGGTGTGTATATGTAGATTTGAATTTATATTTTGTATTTTGATACTCCTTTGCTGAAGACAAACCTCTGTAATGAAACGTCTTTCAAAGCTTATTTCTCTTCTTACATAAAATACATCCGTGATAAATAACAAACATTAAAAGTATAACAGTTTGTAAATTACACTCCCTGGGTTCTATGCAAGTTGTTGAGCCTCTAAAAGTAATTACCATCATTATTGTGATTGTCTTCTTTCTTGCTCCTTAGCCATTTATTCCTTACTCTTAGTAGGTATTTCTCCAACCCATTAGTTTCTTCTCTCCTAGTATCTGCTGAAATTTTAATTACTACTACATATTTTGGTAACATATTCCATTTCTCATTCCAAATACTATTGGTAACTGAGCTCTGGTTTCGCATACATATTGCATCCTTCTGTCAACTTCAACCGTAGCCCTAAACAGGAAATATTGCACCTGTACTCTCCAAATGTAGTCCATCCTTCCCACTGTTGGAACGACCCATGTATTTCTACCCACCCAAATTTCTTTTAATTTTTCTATATGCATAATTCCAACCCTAAAAACTAACCAATTTCTCCTATTTCTCAACTCGCTGCTAACTCGCCTCTTTTTAGAATCCATTGCAATTATTTTCATCCCACTGCACAACTTCTCATCTAAATTTCTTCTGCTCTCCATACCAAGTCTTCCACCAATTTAATTCATTTGACATTTTACAAGATATTTTAGTACATCGTCATCTTATTTCAGCATTTCAGCTTTCTCTTAATACCACAGCTCTCCTAGTTCAGGCAAAGTGAGTCCTCTTGGTGAATTTGTCCATTTTTTGCTACCCTTTCGCCATTCCCCAGGTTTATATGGCACACACCGTCTTTCTAACCATCTCATTGAAAATATAGGCATTTTGTACAAAAACATTCCGACTGCTTTCATTCTTCTACTTCTCTTCTTTATCTGGCAAACAGCTCTTACAGTCTAGCTAGTCCCTCCTTAATGATGATAGCCCATTCTTGTCTGTTTTCGGCCTTTCTCCTCCACCCTCTAATCCCCATACTATGTAAGTCCTTCTCCACACAATCCAGCCATCTTAATCTTGGTCTACCCCTGTCTCTTCTCCCTTCAAGTTTGCCTTCATCCATGCGCACATGTCCGGCCCATTCAATCCTTTTACGAGCTCGTAGCTTTAACAAGTGTGACTATGCTAAGTTTTTATATAGTAATTTTAGTTCCGTATTTGAACGTATTCTCCACCGTTCTTTATCCTTGATCGGTCCAAATATTGCTTTCATTAGGACAACTTTAATGTGTCTCCCAAATTCCACTTCAGTATGAAAAGTACTTGAGAATCTGTTCGAACAGAATGCAAAATATACATTTAACCTGTCATGAACATATCTTAAACATGTGGTAATTTAATGAAAACCGTTAGAGCCATTTTTAGACAATCTAAACTTTCGAAAAATTTTCCATATAAAGGTAAGCTTGGGGTAGAGGAATATTTTAGAAATATTCATATCGAATTCTCGGAAGACTAAAACTACATCCCCAGTACAACAACCATTAAGGGCCAAGGCTTACCACCCGACCACTGTGTCCTCCACCTCTGCCCACTTCAGGCGTCATGGAGTGGAGTGCAGTACTGGAAGGTGGGACGTTCAGTTGCCCGATTCTTCCCGACCAGTTATGCGGTATTCACGCCCGAGGTCGCTATCTCTCCATCAAGTAGCCTCAATTGGCCCCCCGGGACCTAAGTAGGCTGAGTACACCCCGTGCCAGACCTCCCAGCAGGGGAAAAATCCCAACGCCAGTGCCGGACATCGAACCCGGGCCCACAGCGCCAAATGCAGGAGCGCTACCACTGCGCTACGGAGGCGGTCCATCCTTGGAAGACACTGAACTTAAATATCAAGTTTGGTTGTATATAGCCGACTATTCGTTTAATTGTGCTGTTTATGGAGACAGACAGACAGACAGACAGACAGACAGACAGACAGACAGACAGACAGACAGACAGACAGACAGACAGACAGACAGACAGACAGACACACACACACACACACACACACGCACACACCTTTTATCTGAAAGAGCTTTTGGGGGCTTATTTAGGGAGTCTCAAAACGTGTATTTCCGGTAATATATCGACATCGAATTTTTCAATGAATTACAATACTTCTACTTAAGTAAGTAGTAGAGAAAGCAACAAGGCTTCTTAGTGCCGACATATCATTGCTACTCCTACCACTGAAGTCCTAGGTCATTTAAGACAATGGACTGCTGGCTGAAGGAATTCGGGCGGAAGAACATAGTCTAATTGCTGACTGGATGTTTAAATTATCAGACCCCCATTATGCATTATAATAATTAGTTGAAAGAGTCAAGTTTGTCGCTGGACGGATGTGAATGACCGATGTTCTATTGTTAGCAAATTGAACCAACCACCACCCCTCGACATTGTTCTGCACGGGAAGCGCCAGCTATGATGGGAAAGTGCCCGGCCGTTTTTATCGCTTTGGGTTACATTTATTTAAATCGTCCATTGCTTACTATTGTTTTGTAAGGGAACATCCTGTTCAGTTCACGTGTAGGGTTTAATTTGCCTTTCCTTAAATAACATGTCTTCCGCTAGAGAGGGTATTTAACAAAGTAACCCCTGTGTAAGAAACTGCTTATGGACATTTTCTTGTATTGTAGTGATCGTTTTCTCTGCCCGATTGCTTTACTGAGGTGCAGAATCGTTCACAGTCGAAGGGATATCATCTTAAATAGAATTGTTTAGTGAAATATTAAGCCCTGAGTGTCTGAGCAAGTTATTCAAGAAGTCCCAGGTTCAGTTCTACCATATGTAAGCTTTTTCCTTCCGTCATTCCTGTTGGTGGTCTGATAAACTTTAGGTTGGTCATTTCCATATTACAACACAAAGTTACACACGCACACTCACGCACACTCACGCACACACTCGCACACACACGTACGCACACGCGCACACTACACAAACCACACGTACACAAGCACACACGTACGCAGACAAACGAATTCTCCCTCCACATCTATGCTTCTATTGGGCCCAAATGACCTACAAGTCGACGGGCCCTTAAACCCTGCTCACTCATACACTATACTTCTATACCAATATTATAAAGAAACAATTTTATTTGTGTGTAATGTTTGTGCTGGAACAAGTACAGCTATGGAAATCCCACGTCGTGCCGCAGCGCGGTTTACACCAGTCGATAATTCCAACATGCAGTTGAGTTTATTCATAGTCTGTTGCATATGTTATCGTTTGTCGGACACACAACTAGGCCGTGTCTTGCACCACCACTCGCATTTGCATTTGACAGTATGTATACAGCTGCATGTTGGAAAGATCGACTTGTGTACACCGCGCTGCCACGCGACGTGGGATTTGGAAATATTCTGCTCTTCCAATGCGCTCGATCATTCTTTCCATGGCTGTACAATAACCCAGGCATGGGTACGAGAGCAGAGGTAGCGATTTAACTTGCCTTA
The DNA here is from genome assembly GCA_030765045.1 of Tenodera sinensis. NCBI lineage: Eukaryota > Metazoa > Arthropoda > Insecta > Mantodea > Mantidae > Tenodera > Tenodera sinensis. The sequence goes on from CM060962.1 coordinate 304,268,682, forward strand.
CTCACCCCACATTCTCTTGCCGAGTCACGAAGGTTGTTTTGATACAACAAGCGCAGTGGTGGCTTCGTTCCACCTGCGCAGTAGTAATATGCTGTTATTAACTATTCTGTTTATATTAAATATATTTCATACAATAATCATTACAGCCACCTACTGTGGTTAGGCAAATTACATGATCTTCAAGTTTGTAACATTCCTTTATCTTAAACCCATAAAATTCTTACGCCACCTTATGATTAACACACTAAATTGTTTATTTCACAATATATAAAGCAATACAGTTCCATTGCTATTTAGCGTTAACTATTTGATTTACGTAATAAATTGTTTGGTTTTAAACTCAGCATTATGTTCAAACTTTGAAACACGAAATACAATAGCTTATATTAAATAAACTAATAAGAAAGTAAACCCCTAAAAAGTAGAATCATGTCGTCTCCTTTATGTTTACAACTACAGAGTATTCAGAAAGTGCCTTTTGGAATTTTGAATAAATACCTGTAACATCACCAAAGCTTGATTTATGTTTCTGGTCAAAGTGGCGTTTGATATTATAACGCTTTATATTTGTAAATAAAAATTCGCATATAAACAACAAACTTTTCTGTTTTTCTAACTTACAGGAAATGCTCTCTGCCACTCATCATGAAACAGATGTCGCGACGAAGCCATACTCGCCACTGCGGTCGGAAAACTGAACAGCAGCGAAGGGGAGGGATGGTCAGCGGAGTGAGGCAAGAACACGTTTCAGTGGAGTGGCCCTTTTGAGCCAATTTTGTCCATGCCTGCAATAATCTCATTAAGAAGGTAGGAGGTAAATTAATTAATTAATCAATTGAGTGGTCATTAGGGTTTTACAATCTGGCGAGTTGCACCCGCGTAACTGTCTCTTTGACGAAAGTTTGAGTATTCCAAAAATCACAAAATAAAAACAAATACCTCCGAAATTGTTCACATTACAAAAAAATGTATTTGCACACAAATTGTTGGTATTAGCGAGATTTACATCTTTTTAAAGTAAGATTTGTTCTCTCTCTTATGGTTTACTAGTTACGAAAAACTCATGCAGAATAAATAGGACTTCATAGGCTATAGCCAGAAAATTCAAAATATACATTTCATTTCCCATAAAAGTATCTCCAACATACGGCCATTTAACTAAAATCGTTATAGCCATTTTCGAGAAAATCAAAATTTTCAAAAAATTTTCCATGTAAATTGTAGTTTAGGGTGGAGGAGTTTTCTTCAAAATCTTTGTGTTGCATTCTTAAAAACCATTAAACTTAAATACCAAGTTTGGCATTTAACTGACTTGTTTTTGAGTTATGCTGTCCACAGGCAGACAGACAGACAGACAGACAGAGACAGACAGAGACAGACAGACAGACAGACACACACACACACACACACACACACACACACAGGACCTTTTTCTAAAAATGCTTTTTTTTTGGATACAGGGGAGCTTCAAAACATATTTCCAGTGAAATCTCCACATCGAATTTTTGGGTGGAATACAACACTTCCTCTACTTACTATACGTAGTTATCCTCAGTTCAAGACCCTCTTGTAACAATTGGTTATGACGTATTGTGGCATCACCAAAGGCCCTTGTTTCTTGCTGGTGGTCGTCCAAGTCAAAATAAGCTTGATGATCAAACGCCACTCTGGTGTTGAATGTGCATCTAAAAGCCGGAGTTGGGATCCCTACAGGAATTACATTTTCATGATCTAGCTCTAGAGTAACAAGTTCGCATATCCACGGTCAAATCTCTAATTATTATTGCAGCCCACGCTTGAGGGCACCTCCTGTAGCACAACCTGAGTTGGTCTCCATGCTGCAAAAACACGTTTCCGTTTCCTCTCACTTCTGCAAATCCCTGGGGGGGGGGGGGGGGGGGGGACACTTCCTTGCTCCAACCAAGGGGTTGCCCTGTCGAGGTTGCACAGGAACCTTGTTAGCCCTCTACTGGTGTCAGCAAACTTCCCAAAACGCCTGCTTGCCACACAAAACATGATGCCATTATGAGAAATAAAAATATAATTCATTACACTCACATGACCTTCTCTACTCGTGTACTAACCATTCTTACAAACACTTATTCCTGTATCTTCTTCATGATTCTGTTCTCCTGCACTCACATGACTTTCTCTACTCTTGTACTAACCATTCTTACAAACACTTATTCCTATATGTTCTTCATGATTCTGATCTCCTACACTCACATGACTTTCTCTACTCTTGTACTAACCATTCTTACAAACCCTTATTCCTATATCTTCTTCATGATTCTGATCTCCTGCACTCACATGACTTTCTCTACTCTTGTACTAACCATTCTTACAAACTCTTATTCCTATATCTTCTTCATGATTCTGATCTCCTGCACTCACATGACTTTCTCTACTCTTGTACTAACCATTCTTACAAACTCTTACTCCTCTATCTTCTTCATGTTAGTCGAGATAAATATTTGCAGAAATGATCTCATTGCTGATTTTCTTGTAACTGCAAGAGGAATATGAGAATACAGTAGGCTTTGAGAGATAATTAAATATTTTAAAGCTGGTCGCTCTTTGAAATTCCAATCTCTTTGCACGGTCAAGAGATAAAAAGTGAATAATCACCTTTCATTTCAGAAAGTATTGTAAAACCCACACAAATAACAAGGAATATATCCCAAATGGTTCACTCCACAGAAAAATGCATTTGGACGTAACTTGTGTGTTTTAACGAGATATACATTTTTTGTAGAGACTCAGGGGTCTCCGTCTAGGGGATATGTGAATAGCAACCACAAGGTACCCAAGCTGAGCAGAACATTACTTCCACTTACTGGTGTTTTGCTCCTCACTGTAACTTTTCTATCTGACCTTACCTTGGTCATCTCTTGTTCTCTTCCGACCCCGATGCTAGGGAGTCTTTATTTTTCCAACCTCTCCATTTCTCAATTTCTCTATAAAATCTTAACCCCTAACATGCTGACCTGTCATGGCATGTAATACGTCCTCTGATTGGTGATCAGAGGATATGGTCGGCGAATTTATTTTGATAATTCTCCCAGTCAGGTCGGTGAGACCCGTAAACCAACGACAGGTGTGGTCCTCCAGACATTCTGGGGGTTATGAGAGAGCGATGTGACCGCCAAAACATACAAATATGGTGCTCTCTAAAAAGCGGTTACTATTACTGCTATTGCTCTCTTCAATATCATCAGTGAAAAATATTGGAGAGCAAGAGGATTAATGACTTCATTGTCAGAAATCCAGCATTAGCTAACATTTTTTGTAGAGTAAGATTTGGTCTATCTCTTACGATTTACCAGTTATGCAAAATTCATCCAGAGTAAACATGACTACATCAGCTATAGCCAGACAGACAGGCACACATACACACTCACACACTCACTGACACACTCTCTCTGTCTCTCTGTCACTCTCTCTCTCTCTCTCTCTCTCTCTGATACGCATACACGGACTTTTTTTTGTTTTCCAAAAATGCTATTTGGGGGTTGAGAGGCGTCCAAAGTGGCTGCTATAAAACCTCGACATCGAACTTTTGGATCAAACAGAATAGTTCCCCTACTTACCAACAAGCTTTCGTAAGAGCACTGATTAGAATTCATAAACAAACGAGGTATAATAGGTAGATAGTCATGTAAATACACAAGCTGATTTTCTTTCTACTATAAATTTATTTCCGGGTCGGATCTTAAACATGAAAGGTAACAAACAACATGCGGCAGCCAGAAGTGTGACTCGCTCCCTGTTAATACTAATGAAAGGATTCGAGGGGCAGGTGGGTGAGCCAGTTCTCATTTGTCACCGGTTAGTTACTGACCATGGAAAACGCCAGCATATCGACCATGGTCAGGCTTTCGCTGCACCTGTCATGTAATTAAAATACTTTTATTTTCCGCCTGCTACATGCGGCAGATTCACATATGTATGCGTTGGAAAACATTACTTCCGCATTGAATATAACCCACTAGTAATTAGCAAGCAATTATTTAAGATCACATAACATGCAAACAAAAAATTAATAGTAGTTCACCGCGGTCAGTTCGACATTTGATCACGTTCAACGCGACTTTGCTGTGCATTTCCAATTATCAAAGTAAAACTGTAGATATCTCACTGTGGTCAATTTTGACTGCGGCTGCTAGACAGGCCAATTCTGCTCATTACGATCAAGTTGCACAAAATGGTTGCCCGTTAGCATTTCCTTAAAGGTATTGTGGACGAGGTAATGTACATTTATGCGGCCTCCGCAGTTCTGGGAGGCATTATACTGACCTTCACAGGTAGCATATATATAGCAAGGAGGAAGTGTATGAATCTGTTTACCTTTTCAGGCATGCAGTGGCGTCCTGTTTTACGTGCACAGTTCTACATTATTGCATGAGTTCCAATGGCAAATTCACTGGCCAACAATTTTTATCGAAGTCTCTGTTGCATGAGATGTTTTAATGGATTCTTAATGTCTTTGGTCTGCTGATTTTAAATCTGAAATCGGTATTGTTCTCCACGCACTGGTTTTCATGCAGTGCCAACTTTTCCATTGCGGTTAGATTAATTATATTATTACCTACATGTTTGTTATCTACAGTTTTCATGGCTACAAAGAGACATCATTGTATCAATACTCCAGACAGTTTCTGTTACATTTGTGGATCCTACACTCTTATTCGTCAAAAATGCAATATAACATCCTTTGTGAGGCAAGCTTGTAAAGCATATTTTGGATTTCTTCTTGGCAACCAAGCCAAGACATGGGCCCCACATACAGTATGTCACAACTGTGACGAAATGTTGCGTGACTAGGTGAAAGAAAAGCGTAAGAGTTTACCTTTCCGTGTCCTGGCGAGAACCTGTTGATCACACAAGTAACTGCTATTTTGGTTTCATCAATAGAAAGAGAATTTGTAAGAAAAACAGAGACAAAATGTCCTAATATTCCCTCTGCAACCAGACCTATTATGCACTCTGATAAGCTACCAATTCCTGTTTTTAAAAGATTTACCCCATGTGTAGATACTGATAGCGATCAAATCCCGAAGACAGATGGTGAAAGTGATTTGTACGTGTATTCTTTTAATCCCCCACAGTCCTCAATTTCTCATCAGTGTCACATGAGTGTCGAACACTATTTCATCGCGATAAATTCCCTGAGAACTTCGGAGACGTCAGTGACGAGCAAGGCGAGTAGTTCCATCAGGACCTTGGAAGAGCGCTATCAAGGGAGATGGGACAAACATATGAACCAGAGTCAAAATCAGAATATTGTAGAAAGAAAGATGCCCCTTTTGAGGAACTTTTGGACACGTAATTTGAAGGATTCCGGTTAACAAAGGATACAGGTGGCAGCTAGAGGATAAATGAAATTGTTGAGAGCTTAGGGTTTCCTAAGAACTTGGAGATGGCTTTTTGCTTTCCATTTTCGTTTTCCGCCAAGAGAATGCCTAATCATTAAAGGACGGAGGAATGTGCGCTCGCATGCGATACAGGTTAGCTGAACACAGAGTATGAATGACGTGCACGACCATCAAATGTGTAAACAACTGTCACTACAAGCAAGGGTCGAAAACAACGTAACGTAGTACTCTGCGAACTAGTGAATCATTGTCTTGCAAGTGTATACAGACACAAGGTCAAGGTGTAGTATAACGTGACTGTTTTGTTTCTTCTCACAGTGAGTTACAGACGTGGAGTGATAGTGTCCATATGATACTTGTAGGTTGTGTTGTAGTGAGGAGGTAGTACTGTGTGAACTAGTGAATCATTGTCTTGCAAGTGTATACAGACACAAGGTCAAGGTGTAGTATAACGTGACTGTTTTGTTTCTTCTCACAGTGAGTTACACACGTGGAGTGATAGTGTTCATATGATACTTGTAGGTTGTGTTGTAGTGAGGAGGTAGTACTGTGTGAACTAGTGAATCATTGTCTTGCAAGTGTATACAGACACAAGGTCAAGGTGTAGTATAACGTGACTGTTTTGTTTCTTCTCACAGTGAGTTACACACGTGGAGTGATAGTGTTCATATGATACTTGTAGGTTGTGTTACAGTGAGGAGGTAGTACTGTGTGAACTAGTGAATCATTGTCTTGCAAGTGTATACAGACACAAGGTCAAGGTGTAGTATAACGTGACTGTTTTGTTTCTTCTCACAGTGAGTTACAGACGTGGAGTGATGGTGTTCATATGATACTTGCAGGTTGTGTTGTACTGAGGAGATAGTACTGTGTGAACTAGTGAATCATTGTCTTGCAAGTGTATACAGACACAAGGTCAAGGTGCAGTATAACGTGACTGTTTTGTTTCTTCTCACAGTGAGTTACAGACGTGGAGTGATAGTGTTCATATGATACTTGTAGGTTGTGTTGTAGTGAGGAGGTAGTACTGTGTGAACTAGTGAATCATTGTCTTGCAAGTGTATACAGACACAAGGTCAAGGTGTAGTATAACGTGACTGTTTTGTTTCTTCTCACAGTGAGTTACAGACGTGGAGTGATAGTGTTCATATGATACTTGTAGGTTGTGTTGTAGTGAGGAGGTAGTACTGTGTGAACTAGTGAATCATTGTCTTGCAAGTGTATACAGACACAAGGTCAAGGTGTAGTATAACGTGACTGTTTTGTTTCTTCTCACAGTGAGTTACAGACGTGGAGTGATAGTGTTCATATGATACTTGTAGGATGTGTTGTAGTGAGGAGGTAGTACTGTGTGAACTAGTGAATCATTGTCTTGCAAGTGTATACAGACACAAGGCCAAGGTGTAGTATAACGTGACTGCTTTGTTTCTTCTCACAGTGAGTTACAGACGTGGAGTGATAGTGTTCATATGATACTTGCAGGTTGTGTTGTACTGAGGAGATAGTACTGTGTGAACTAGTGAATCATTGTCTTGCAAGTGTATACAGACACAAGGCCAAGGTGTAGTATAACGTGACTGCTTTGTTTCTTCTCACAGTGAGTTACAGACGTGGAGTGATAGTGTTCATATGATACTTGCAGGTTGTGTTGTACTGAGGAGGTAGTACTGTGTGAACTAGTGAATCATTGTCTTGCAAGTGTATACAGACACAAGGTCAAGGTGTAGTATAACGTGGCTGTTTTGTTTCTTCTCACAGTGAGTTACAGACGTGGAGTGATAGTGTTCATATGATACTTGTAGGTTGTGTTGTAGTGAGGAGGTAGTACTGTGTGAACTAGTGAATCATTGTCTTGCAAGTGTATACAGACACAAGGTCAAGGTGTAGTATAACGTGGCTGTTTTGTTTCTTCTCACAGTGAGTTACAGACGTGGAGTGATAGTGTTCATATGATACTTGTAGGTTGTGTTGTAGTGAGGAGGTAGTACTGTGTGAACTAGTGAATCATTGTCTTGCAAGTGTATACAGACACAAGGTCAAGGTGTAGTATAACGTGGCTGTTTTGTTTCTTCTCACAGTGAGTTACAGACGTGGAGTGATAGTGTTCATATGATACTTGTAGGTTGTGTTACAGTGAGGAGGTAGTACTGTGTGAACTAGTGAATCATTGTCTTGCAAGTGTATACAGACACAAGGTCAAGGTGTAGTATAACGTGACTGTTTTGTTTCTTCTCACAGTGAGTTACAGACGTGGACTGATAGTGTTCATATGATACTTGTAGGTTGTGTTGTAGTGAGGAGGTAGTACTGTGTGAACTAGTGAATCATTGTCTTGCAAGTGTATACAGACATAAGGTCAAGGTGTAGTATAACGTGACTGTTTTGTTTCTTCTCACAGTGAGTTACACACGTGGAGTGATAGTGTTCATATGATACTTGTAGGTTGTGTTACAGTGAGGAGGTAGTACTGTGTGAACTAGTGAATCATTGTCTTGCAAGTGTATACAGACACAAGGCCAAGGTGTAGTATAACGTGACTGCTTTGTTTCTTCTCACAGTGAGTTACAGACGTGGAGTGATAGTGTTCATATGATACTTGTAGGTTGTGTTGTAGTGAGGAGGTAGTACTGTGTGAACTAGTGAATCATTGCCTTGCAAGTGTATACAGACACAAGGTCAAGGTGTAGTATAACGTGACTGTTTTGTTTCTTCTCACAGTGAGTTACAGACTTGGAGTGATAGTGTTCATATGATACTTGTAGGTTGTGTTACAGTGAGGAGGTAGTACTGTGTGAACTAGTGAATCATTGTCTTGCAAGTGTATACAGACACAAGGTCAAGGTGTAGTATAACGTGACTGCTTTGTTTCTTCTCACAGTGAGTTACAGACGTGGAGTGATAGTGTTCATATGATACTTGTAGGTTGTGTTACAGTGAGGAGGTAGTACTGTGTGAACTAGTGAATCATTGTCTTGCAAGTGTATACAGACACAAGGTCAAGGTGTAGTATAACGTGACTGTTTTGTTTCTTCTCACAGTGAGTTACAGACGTGGACTGATAGTGTTCATATGATACTTGTAGGTTGTGTTGTAGTGAGGAGGTAGTACTGTGTGAACTAGTGAATCATTGCCTTGCAAGTGTATACAGACACAAGGTCAAGGTGTAGTATAACGTGACTGTTTTGTTTCTTCTCACAGTGAGTTACAGACTTGGAGTGATAGTGTTCATATGATACTTGTAGGTTGTGTTGTAGTGAGGAGGTAGTACTGTGTGAACTAGTGAATCATTGTCTTGCAAGTGTATACAGACACAAGGTCAAGGTGTAGTATAACGTGACTGCTTTGTTTCTTCTCACAGTGAGTTACAGACGTGGAGTGATAGTGTTCATATGATACTTGTAGGTTGTGTTACAGTGAGGAGGTAGTACTGTGTGAACTAGTGAATCATTGTCTTCCAAGTGTATACAGACACAAGGCCAAGGTGTAGTATAACGTGACTGTTTTATTTCTTCTCACAGTGAGCTACAGACGTGGAGTGATAGTGTTCATATGATGCTTGTAGGTTGTGCTGCAATGAGGCGGTTTTCATGGCCAGACTGTACCTACCTGCAGTTGTTTACATGCGCGAGCGATAACAGTGAAGTCCATGTACGCACACGCTTCCGGCCTTTAGTAGTCATACATTTGAAAATCAAAACAAAACCGAAGCGATATAGATAGGGAGATTGTAATTGAACTGCGAGGTCTTTGGATATATGATTGAATGCTTTCCGTTGAGTAATTCTCGCAGAATCATGAGCGTTCAGCAACAGTTACTGTCCAACGTGTGTCAAAAATTGATTACCCTGATCATCTTACAAGTAATAAGCTACTATCTTATTCTTGTTGAATTAAAAGTCTAATTTGAAACAAAAACTATTTTGGGGGGTATTGCTAATGCAAGAACAAAATGTCACCCTACTTTGTTGTTTGTAACACTTCCATGGAACACATATTGGAAGGAAATGTAAAAAGTTACCTCCCCTCCCCCCGGCACAGTAAGGGTTAAAATATGAGGTAATTTGGAGCACGAAGTTCTATTTTCCACAAGAGAAGTATTTTCTTATCGATCGATCCTGAAAGCAATGCACGCAGATTTCCACTGAAGCCTTACATACATGAACAGCTGCAGGTTCTAATTACGTGGCGCTGATGCAATTTCTAAACAACTGACGGCTGCAGTTGTGTGTACGAGTTGCGTGTTTATTGAAATGTTTGCGGCGACAGCAGTTTGCCTGGCGCGCGAGGATTAACTCAACAATCCAATTCTGGTAATCACGTGACACTACCAACAGTGTAAAGAATTATTCGCTTGGGGCGCTGTACTGCATTTCAACTTTTCTCTAATACCTATTATGGAAATTTCTCCGCCTGTTAAATATGCAGTGCTTGTAAAACCTGACTAACAATCGTGCAGACAACTTGTTATATTAAGAAAGAAATCACAGGGTGCAAAATCGTCATGATGTGAAAATTAACAGTAGGTAAGGGAAAATTGTACTGTTAGCACTACAAGAAAAACATGCAAGTTCTTTTCTTTGGAATAAAGTCACGTGAATATCTGTGATTTGAGAATTCTTTTACTGGTCTTATCAAGTTTCGTCCAGTATGAAAGTATCTCGCATTTCGAAGGTCTTGGTCCAAAGGCCGAAATGACTAACCATTGTGACGAAGGGATTTTTCGTGTATTCCCCGATCAACTCCGGATGCGGAAATGCTTACTTACACAAAACTAATATCCTGCGCCTTTTAATACTTCAAGACCGCATCATCACCATCACCATCACCATCACCATCACCATCACCATCACCATCACCATCACCATCACCATCACCATCACCATCACCATCACCACCACCAACACCACTACCACCACCACCATCATCAGACATGGAAGAAGATCTCACATGGAGGTTACGTTGACTACACATCGACCGTAGAGTGCGGGGAATGTTGTGATTGGCATGTAAACAAAAGAGGTCGGAAGCTCACTGTCAATACCGCACCGTGCACTTCACGCCACAGTTCCACTTTGTCATTGGAAGAGACTGCACACCCTCGCGTACGACCTTCCTCCCTGTGACGTAGAAGTTGCATAGTTCAGTTATGCTTACACAGATATCATTACCACTGAGAGTTTCCCCCATGTCTGATCATCATCATCATCATCATCATCATCAGTGAAATCTGCTCAAGACGGAAGTAACACGATTCCAACATTCTGTTTTGGCGAGGCTTCCGTATTACTAGATACTCTGGATTGTGTTTTTTTCCTATCCACGTTTTAAGATCGATGGCAAATACCATACCAATAAATTCAAAGTCATGCATTTTATTAAAAAGCACTCATCTTAGTACATTCGCACCTTGACATTCATCACAACACTAATTAAGATATTTTACACTACACATTTGTGTCTATGATTAGATAGCTGTCCCATTTCGAACAGTAACCATCATGAGAACTCCATCATAAATGAATTAAATTATATTCTGAAGCAATGCAAAAACAACAAATCTTCAGGTTCAGACATGATTAATATAGAAGTCTGTAAGCAACTCTGTGTCACGTTTAAAGAAACACTTTTGGCATTAAGAATTTTTTATGACGACTCACCTCCTGATACTTGGCATAAAGCGATGTCATCCAGATTTTTCAAAAAGGGGACAGGAAAGAGTGTGACAATTATTATGCAGGCATAAGCCTTTTAAATTCCAGTTATAAGTTATACAAAGCTTCTGAAGCAAACTTTAAGCTGATTTTACGACACAAAATGAATGTAAGAATAAAACGGATTCCGCTAAGGAAGTTCATACATTGATGAACATTTCACTCAAAAAGTTATAGTAGAAAAACAAAGAGCATTTAATAAAGAGACATGTTTAGCCTTTATAGATTTTACAAAGGCTTTTGATAATTGAGACACAAGGAAATAATTTGAAATTCTGGAACCAGATGTTTCAAATCATCTAATAGAAACAGTTTTAAAATTATATTATGGAAATCATATTTCAATACAGGTAGCAAACAATCATACGGAATGGAAACCAATTAACCATGAAGTTAGGCAAGGCTGCAGTTTATGTCCATTACTATTCATCATATGGACAAAAGTTGGGGAAATTATTAACAGAAACGTTAATCTGAATATACCCGTGTTTGCAGAAGATGGAATTTAAGTAACAGATTCTGAAAAGGGCCTTCAAAGTTCAATCTAGCAATTTCAACTTTTCTCTGGACCTTACCACATGAACATTTCGGTACCCAAAACCAAAGTAATGGGCTTTGTTCAGTAACCAATATAATTGCTGGAATAGAGAGTTGAAAATCTGTGAAACATAGGATGTATTTCCGTCTGAATTGATGATCCGATATTAGTTTCAGTGTAATGTTCCTTGAAAATTAGATCGATTTCTTGACGTTATGTTATACTTTACCCACCTCAGCATGAACATCCAATTAGCTTATCGGAGTAAGAAGTGTGTTGAGCCCGAAGTTGACATTAGCTGTACCATCTCCTCGCTCTGGAGGGAAACGGGACATATCGAGTGTTGTGTATAAATCGATTATCAACAGAAATTCAATTAAGGCAACTCACGAAGGGGGAACAGTTGTGCGAGCCAGTACACTTTGCAACTACTTGTGTGAACTTTAATCTGCTTAAAGTCGTTGTCGGCGGGGAAGCGTGTAAGTGGTAGATGTGATCCATACCACGTGACTGCACATCCCTTACACGTGTTCAGACTGGCTTTGGGGCAAAAAACTTCCTTCGATTAGCTCCGTCTAGGTTCCAGGTTCTGTAGCCCTGGCTTAGGGACAAAGCAAAATGTTGAAGGAGCTCAAATATAAAAGCTTCTTTGAATTTCTCAGCACGTTTTTGACCAGTTATACTTGCAGGTGTCTACCCCATTTGGTATCTAAGCCCAACTTTTTTCAGTAATCGAGGTGAATATTTTCATGAAATTCGTCCAACACACAAAATGGAAAAGTGTCGTATTTGTTGTTTTTTTTTTTTCAAAAACAGCTCTAGGATTTTGATTGCAATTTTATACTTATGAAACATTAGCATCACCAATAACATTTATCTATACAGTCTTTATTGGTGGATAGCTTCTGAAGTAGCTTTTGTTTTGATTTATGTACGAGGGCGAACCGGAAAGTAATGCATATTTGTTTCTGCCTTGGTATTGTGTCTGGGATGTAGGAATTTCACCACGATTTAGTTTGATGTTTTCACTACAGATCCTATTTGTTTTTCACGAGCAGCTCTAACATGAGAAGCATGAGCTATGCGAAATATGGTGCGAATGTTACTGCCGTCAACAAGTGAAGAGCAGCAAAGGTGTAATGTGCGTTAAAGGGCATAATCTGAGTGAAATTCACAGGGACATGCATGGCGTGTATGGGAACAACTATAAGGACCATAGCAATTTAATATTAACGTGAAGTTCCCAAATCACTGATACGAATTAAATTTTGCATTACATTTTAACATTAAATTCATTCGAATTAAGGTAGAAATGCATTACAGCATTGTTCACACAATGTTTGTGCGACAGTTAGTGAAATAATAACCTATTTATGTCCATTCGTTAAGAAGCTAGATGGCTCCAAATATATGACAATTTTTTCAGCAAAACAGCTCATTATTGACAGTACTTATTTTGTACCTACATATTTTGTTACACTCATCCTGTAGAATCCCTGGACAAAGTATGGCCCAAGTAGTACCTTCCACCCTGTATCAAAGTTATCCAGAATGAAGAGAACTTCAAAGGATCCTGAAAATTTAGGATACACATTTCACTTGTCATAAAAATAACATATAGTAATTTAATCAAAATCGTCAGGATTATTTTTGACAGGTTCAAAATCTTCGGAAAATGTTCCTTGTAAGGGGCAGTCTTGGATCGACTAATTTTTACTTCCTCTACTACATATAGTGTTGTATTCGACCCACAAATTATGTTTTGGGCCCCATGAACCCACAGAAAACCACTTTTAGAAATAGGTCCGTGTGTGTATGTGTGTGCGTGCGTGTCTGTGAACAGCATAACTCAAAAACGAATACTTGGTTAAAACCCAAAGTTGGTATATAAGTTTAATATATTTCAGGGATGCGACACGAAAATTTTGAACAAAATTTCTCCCCCTAAACTACCCTTTTTTCGAAAATTGTAACCAAACGATTTTGATTAAAATGGCACATATTTAAGATATTTTATTACAAATTAAATGTATATTTTGAATTTCCTGGCCATAGCTCATGTATTCCTGTTTACTCTTGATGACTTTTGCATAACTGCTAAACCGTAAGTGATAGAGCAAATCTTATTCTACAAAAATGTAGATCTCGTTAAAACACAATTCGTGTCCAAATGTATTTTTTGTGGAATTTGCCATTTCGGAGATATTCCTTTTTATTTGTATGAGTTGTGCAGTGCTTAAGCTTTTCTCAAATGCAAGGTCATTATTCACTTTATCTGCTGGTCAAGCAAAGAGAACGGAGTTTCAAAGTCATCATAGAGCAACCACTCCTAAAACATTCGAATATCACTTAAAGTTTACTGTATTCCCCTTGTACCTACAAGAAAATTAGCAATAAGTATAATTTCTACAAATATTTATCTCGATTAACATGAAGTTGATTGAGGAAGAATAGTTAGTACAAGATAAGAGAAGGTCATGTGAGTGCAACACATCAGATTTTTTACCAAGTTTAGTATTTAACTGATATTTCCTCTGTGAGTTTTGCGCGTACGCAATCCCCACCACCCACACGCAATTTTTTGTTTTAATTTTTTTAAATGCGTGGTTTTGGATTCAGAAAGTCTTACAACGTGTATTTGCGGTGAATTTTCGGGTGTTGTACAATACTCACTCTACTTGCATAGTAGAGAAACTAATAAAGGAGAAAGTGACGTATCATTTGGCCGTTTGAATGCTCGGCTGCCATTCAAGTGGCGCCCAACCAGCGCGCGTATTGGAGAACCCTCTCCACATTTAATGAGCAACTTCAATGACAGTTCACTGTGAACAAGAAATGGATGTATAGTGATTTGCGATATACTCGTACCTACTGGTCAGTCTGGAGGCCTTTTTGCTTCCATCATCAGTGATGAAATAAAACTACACAGGATACAATACTTTATTCACTTTAGTTAAGAACACAGCTTTATAATTGGTTTATTACATAACCTAAGGTAGAGGACACAATGCACTCCACTATAAAGGATGTTATGAGTACATAATTGAAAACAAACATTCTGAATTAAAAGGCATTCTGAAATGATATTTATTTCTCTTCTTACATAATATACGTCCTTGATTAAGAGTATAACAGTTGGTAAATTACCTCCACAGGTTGCATGTATGTTGCTGAGCCTCTTAAAAGTAATTACCATTATTATTATTATTATTATTATTATTATTATTATTATTATTATTATTATTATTATTATTATTATTATTATTATTATTATTATTATTATTATTATTATTATTATTATTATTATTATTATTATTATTATTATTATTATTATTATTATTATTATTATTATTATTATTATTATTATTATTATTATTATTATTATTATTATTATTTTCCTCTCTTTCTTACTCCTAACCCATTTATCTCTTACTCTTCCTAGGTATTTCTCCATCCTACTAGTTTCTTCTCCTCCAGTATCTGCTGACATTTTAATTACATTATATTGTGACAAAAACCACAGAAGTCACGTCCAATTACTTTTCTTTCTCACTTTATTTTCTTCCAAAATTTTTGCACAAATACATAGTTCTCTTTTACTGATGTTAACATGGTCTACAGTCTTTCATGATGCTACAACTCACAACTGTTTTCTTCGACTCACTCCTTTCTCAGTCTTTCTTCTCTTTCTCTGCCTCTCAAACAGCTGACTTTGACGATACAATCACTCTACCCTCATTTACTGCTTCGCCACCTTCCTTTCGACGCAACCGCACACACACGCACTAAAACTAAAAACTGACCAACTCACGACGAGTCATGCCTGTAAGTAACTGCTGCTCGTTGCTTAGCCTCCTTATATAGCAAGGATGACGTAACACGAACGTTTCTCGAACTTCTACAAATACGCTGGCTGCTGGACACTTCTCGAATAATATCGAAAATCCCTTTGATATGCCGCGCTCATTGCGTCACGTGTTCTCTTTCTTTCCCTCCCTTTCTCTCTCTCTCTCTCTCTCTCTCTCTCTCTCTTTCTTTCTTCAGGAAATCTCAAAAACATGTATTTTCAGAGAAATTTCAGTATAGAGCTTTTGGGTGGAACACAATACTTCTTACTATAGATAAATAGCACAGAAAATAAATAGCCACTATAAAATGCAGAGTAAGTGAGCATGTGATATGTTGTATAAGCGGCTTCTTCGTTTACAGCAGTGTCTATGGCTACGGTGTGTTTGCGAAACAACGGCGCTGGTGTCATCCGTCATCGTGATACATTTCTGGGGAACGGTCACTGCCTCCTATAAATATTTCTCTTGACTGATTTCAACCATTTCAATCACACTAAAATCGGCCTCTGTGCAATCTACCAACATGTCTACATAAATTTTATTTCCAGTGTCAGACATTTGTTAGTGGGCTATTATTTAG
Organism: Tenodera sinensis; assembly: GCA_030765045.1. Classification (NCBI taxonomy): domain Eukaryota; kingdom Metazoa; phylum Arthropoda; class Insecta; order Mantodea; family Mantidae; genus Tenodera; species Tenodera sinensis. The sequence continues at coordinate 304,284,734 of CM060962.1, forward strand.
TTGGCAGTAAACAAGGATTGATTGCAATCAATCATGACGGTACGTCAGAGTCGATCAGCAAGACTGACCAATGGGCACTACTGTCATTCCCCTGCAAGTATTTTAATTGGTTAATTTACTCGACTGAGAAGGGTGGGGGTAACCGCAATGGTTGTAGCGTTTAATCACCAATTCCCCCATCAGATGGCTGCAACAATGGAACGGCGGGAACGGAGTCCCAGCTGATTGTAAATCAACTGCATGTCTCCTTTTTACGTCTGTATGTATTCAGCTACAAATTGAACGTGGCTTGTTACACACGCTCAGTGAAATTCGATAAGACACTGTACCTGACTCACGGATTCAATTTCCGTGTGACATGTTTAACATTCAAACGTATTTCTCTGTTCGTTCGTTCGTTCGTTCATATCTGGCAGGTCTGTTCCTGATAGCCACCATATGTATGTCTCTATCTAGTACCTACTCAAACTTTCATCCATCATCTCCATACTATTATTGCGCTCCACCCAAAAATTCCATACCGAGATTCCCTAAATCCAAAAGAAGTATTTTTACTTTCTCTACAGCGTATAGTAAAGTAGAGGAAGTATTGTATTCCACCCAAAAATTCGATGTCGAGATTTCACCGAAGGTCCCCTGAACCCAAAGAAGCATTTTTAGAAAAAGGTCCGTGTGTATCTCTCTCTCTCTCTCTCTCTCTCTCTCTCTCTCTCTGTGTGTGTGTGTGTGTGTGTGTGTGTGTGTGTGTGTATTTGTCTGCCTGTCTGTGTCTGTGGACAGCATAACTCAAAAACGAAAAGTCGGTCAAAAACCAAAGTTGGTATTTCGGTTTAATGCCTTTCAAGGATGCCACACGAATATTTTGAAGAAAATTCCTCCACCCTAAACTACGCTTTACATAGAAAACTTTTATTTTCTTGAACATGGCTCTAAGGATTTTGATTAAAATGCCATATGTTTGAGATATTTTTTTGACAAATGAAATGTGAATTTTCTGGCTATATCCCATGTAGTACTATTTACTCTGAATGACTTTTGAATAATCCGTAAACTGTAAGAGATAGACCAAATCTTACTACACAAAAATTGTAGATTTTGGTAAAACACAATTTATGTCTAAATAAATTTTTTCTAGAGGAACCATTTCGGTATTTCTTGTTATTTGTGTGAGTTTTAGTGAACTTCTACTTTTGTCAAATGGAACATAGTTAGTCATTTTTATATGTTAACCGTAGAAAGAGAACAAAATTTGAAAGCTTTGAAAGTTATGACTGTCGCTCAAAGCCTACCCTATTTAGTATTCTTTGGATTTAGGGGGCCTCAAAACATATTTCCGGTGACATTTCGACATCAAATTTTTGGGTTGAATACAATACTTCCTCTACTATACGTAGTAGGGAAAGTAAAATGATACAGTCAAAAAGCTACATTCATATAAGGAGGTTTGAACCTAGCAAATATCCGTTTATTTGACAGCAGACCGACGTCCAGCCCATTCGACCACAAAGCTCTACTGACCTCTTTTACACAAAACAGTTAGATATCAAACTGCTTGCTAGTCAACTAAAACTATTTATGTTTTAGCTCTTGGCCTCTTATTTGTGTTCACGGAACTTTTCGTCATGGCTATCAGAATAGGCACAAGAATGATTAACTGTGTTTGACACAATACAGCTACAAAACAAATTCTGGCTTGACAAATGTAACGATATTTTCAATTAAGACTATAAAATGCGTGTTGCATAGATACGAAAAGATAGGGTCAGCTGATTTACCTAGTATATTCTTCACCTTTCTCTCTGCTATCCTTCATAGTGTTTCGTCTCTAAAGCGTTGTATTTTTAAAAATTCAGAGCCTTGAGCTTAATGTTACTGTCATTATTATTCACTAGTAATAAAAATGTAAATTTGCTTACTATAGCTTACAATACTTCTGTGTAAAAAGAGGATTTGTCTAGAGACAAGTTCCGTTTATTAATCTGGGCATATTCTGTGCATCTCACTGGTCCATTTTAACGTTAAAAGATGCATAAGGATGTTGTATACGACATAACAGTCCTAACTCAAATACGTAAGATCATGGACAAGTCCCCTTTTTGCACAAAGCGCTTCGATTATATATCGAATTAAATATTTACGTAGAAGAGTAGAGATGTGGAGCGTCTGTTCATCAATGGATACAGCTTGCTGAGCATCGATCTAACAAGTATAGTTATAGTGTAATATGATCACTCCATGACAGTTCTGTGTCCAGAAATATACCAGATATTTTACTGATAAGTTTTAAGCTATTCTCTTACAAAAGAACGAGATATTTGAAGGAGTTAATTGTTGTATTTGGGACGGTATCTTCTGGGTAGATAGCTATAGAAGGTTGTAGCTCGGGCATACAATGTGTGAATTATTAAACAAAATGTTAACATAATCAAGGACATAAATTAATAGAGAACGGCAATTTAAAACATACACTAATACTTTTGAAGTCGTGAAGAAAAGTTCATACTTAGGTACAATTATAACCAATAATAACGATGAAATACAAGAAATCCAAAACAGAATACACAGAGCAAACAAGGCATATTATGATCTTTTACCAACTCTGAAATCTAAATTTATGCATAGAAAAACAAGAATGCGATTACACAAAACATGCATATGGCCCACAGTTATTTACGGATGTTAAGCTTGGACCATGACAAAGGCAGCTGAAAACATGATTAACAGATTTGAAATAAAGATCTTAAGAAGAATTTATGGACCTATAAATGAGAATAGAATATGGAGAATGAGATACAACAAGGAAATATATGACCTCTTCAAAGAACCAGAACTGTCCACTGAGGCCAAATTAAATAAACTAGAGTGGGCAGGGTATGTACAAAGAATGGATGAAGGACAGATACTTGAAAAAGTGATGAAGGAGTGATGCTCGGAAAGCGACCGATAGGTAAATCTAGGAAAAGGTGGATGGATACAGTGAAAGAGGACAGTTATCAGCTCCTAAAATGCACAAATTGGCAAGAGATAGCTCTGGATAGAGATGATTGGAGGTCTTGGATGTAGAAGGCCGAGGCCCGCTTTGGGCTGTAGCGCCATTGGAAGAAGAAGATGGCGGAGAAGAAGAAGAAGAACAAGAACAAGAACAAGAAGAAGAAAGGAGCAAGACAGGACCCAAGACAGGGGAAGAGAAACGTAGGAATACCGAGGCGAAAATGGGTACAAGATTTCAGAACAATAATAGGACCTCAGTGGACAAGAGACCGTGTGATAAAGTAAAGTGGAAGCAAATTATAGGACAGCTAACTTACGGTTGAAATAGGAACACAGTGAATAAGCGAAGTGAGTGTTAAAAAGAAGACATTGGAAGATATGAAGCTCCCAGGGACTAAGCTCGCCCTGAGAGTCTTTGAGCTAATACATACAATGGTAAGAGATCCTTGCCCTAAAGGGATTAGATGGATTTATTTATTTTAAAGGAGCGAGAACTGATCCTTGTGGTACTCCTGCAGAAATTGTTCACGGGGCCTCTAAATATGTATACGTTCGGTGAAATCTCATACAATACTTGCTATTGGTAGTGGTACGGATAGATATATTGCCAACAGTCGGCTAGTGGGAGTGCAGCCACGTGCTGGTAAGGGATGACTGTTGCACTCTCCCATTACTCATGGACCAAACCACAGAGGCAATACATTGATATTCATCAGCATTACATCGGAAATGACGTCAGTGATGGACACGTGCAGGAAGGAGCAGTTCTCACAGCAACATCTGTACGTTATGATGCTCATTGTAATTAATCTCAGGAACATCGCCCGAACAAACAACACATACCCAAAACTTTTGACACATACCGAGCATCTGACTTGCCCTAACTATCCTTCAAAAACTATTATTAAATAAGCTCATTCTTCCATCTACTTCCTGTTAATTGAGAGACATTTAGAAATGGATTGATTGCAAATTTTCTTGTAGAGACATTGGATTAGAGATATAGAGTAGGCTTAAGTGATACCTACATCTTTTAGGAACTGGTTGCTATGTCTTTTAAATTCCATTCTCTTTATATGGCAAGGCGAAGAAAAACGAAGAAACACTTCCTATTTTAGAACACATTCGAGAAATTTTCACTAAAAAGGGTAGTTTAGGACAGGGAGATTACCCTGAAAATCTTCGTCTCGCATCTTCATTTCGGAAAATGCTGAACTTAAATACCAAGTTTGGTAATTAATCGAATTTCCGTTTTTGAGCTATGCTGTTCCGATAGACAGACCCACCAACACACACGCACGCAAGGACCTTTTTCTAAAAGTGCTTTCTATTTGGATTCAAAGGACTCAAAACGCGTATTTCCAGTGAAATCTCAGTGTAAAGTTTTCCGTGTACATGGTAAAGAAGGTACAAATTAACCCATGGAAAATATTTCGTTGTTATTCACTTTCTCAAAAATGGCTCTGAGTTTTATAAAAATATCATTAATTTAGGATATTTGCATACATGCTATAATCTTACATTTTCTGCAGATAACTCCTGTGAACTTCTCTTCATTCTGAGTGAATGTTCTACAACTTGTAAACCGTAAAAGATAGTAGGCATCAGGGTTGCCAACTCGTACGATAATTATGGGGGCATACGATAATTTTAATGTTTGTACGATGGTTGTCAACCCGTACGATAATTATGGGGCATACGATAATTTTAATGTTTGTACGATGGTTGTCAACCCGTACGATAATTGTGGGGGCATACGATAATTTTAATGTTTGTACGATGGTTGTCAACCCGTACGATAATTATGGGGGCGTACGATAATTTTAATGTTTGTACGATGGTTGTCAACCCGTACGATAATTATGGGGGCGTACGATAATTTTAATGTTTGTACGATGGTTGTCAACCCGTACGATAATTATGGGGCATACGATAATGTTAATGTTTGTACGATGGTTGTCAACCCGTACGATAATTATGGGGCATACGATAATGTTAATGTTTGTACGATGGTTGTCAACCCGTACGATAATTATGGGGCATACGATAATGTTAATGTTTGTACGATGGTTGTCAACCCGTACGATAATTGTGGGGGCATACGATAATTTTAATGTTTGTACGATGGTTGTCAACCCGTACGATAATTATGGGGCATACGATAATTTTAATGTTTGTACGATGGTTGTCAACCCGTACGATAATTATGGGGGCGTACGATAATTTTAATGTTTGTACGATGGTTGTCAACCCATACGATAATTATGGGGGCGTACGATAATTTGAATGTATGATAGTTCGATATCGGCGAGTTATCATTTTCACTGGTTTGTCACTCCAGCGAAGTGAAACTAATTACAAATAACACTACTTTTGTCCTCATTGTCTGTCTCCACCCCATAGCTACTAAGCCTGCTACCCTTTGTCCTCTTATTGCCAGTGTGCCCAGGTCTGATAATCTCAATGAAGAAGGTACTGTCCAGAAAATTGATGATCAATGTAGAAAACTCGGAATACGTGCTATTCCGTGTGAAATAAAGAACATGCCTGAACCTGACAGTTTCTGGAGTGCTGTTAAACACATGCCACCTTGGTGGAAATACTGATTTCAAAGAACTAGTGGCCTTTGCATTATCAGTGGTTTCCTTGCCCTACAGAAGCACTTCTTGTGAAAGAGTTTTGATCTAAACTGAGTTTGATAAAAACCAAAGTTAGAAACAGATTGGCACTAGATACGGTAAATGAACTCATTTTGTCGTCTCAACTTATGAAAGAACGTGGTAGATCTTAAATCTGCAAGTCACCGAGAAGATGTTAAGGTTTATCTCAACAACAAATTGGTGCAATGCTGCAACGGTTGAAGAAGATGAACTTTCAGATGAATAGTGCGAGAAACATAAGTACTAAAGTTGTAATATTTGTATTGTTGTAGCGTTTGCTTTATGATGTACGATAATTCTGAATCCAAATCTATAATTTTGAGTGGCTGGTACGATAATTTTACTTTTAAATGTTGGCAACCCTGGTGGACACGATCACCCAATTTTCTAAAACTGTCACTTCAGGCAGTTTTCTAACTAAAACTAAACCACACCCCAGCGCAACAGCCTATGAAGGGCCAAGACTTGCTGCACAGCCGCTGCGTGCCCCACCTCTTCCCACTATAGGTGTCATTGGTGGGGAGTAGTACTGGATGGTGAGACGTGGTCAGTGCCCCGAGCCCTCCCGGCCTGTTATACGGCCTTCTCGACCCGGGGCCGCTACTTCATCAAGTAGCTCCACAATTGGTCCCCCGGGACCTAACGAGGCTGAGTGCACCCCGTGCCAGACCTCCCAGAGGGGGAAAAATACCCATGCTGGTACCGGAGATCAAACCCGGGTCCTCCACGCTAGAAGCAAACGCGCTACCTACTGCGCTACGGAGGCGGTCTCAGTCAATTTTCACTGCTACTTAATAATTTAGTTCAACTTCAGCCGAGAGCTCGATTAGCCCACTGCCACTTCACTAATCTTGAACTAGTTCCATTGTCACTTACTTCCGTGACGTAGCAACTTGAACTTGAAATCGTTAACGGCTTCAGCGCATCTCTGTTGGCGCCTCCGTTTCCTGGTCATTGTCATAAATTCTCATTTGCGCGAGGTGGCTGACAACTTCTAAAAAATATACATTAATTCCTTGTCGCAGAAGTTACATATTACTTCTCTCCGCATATTTACTTTGAGAGGCAGGCTGGACAGATACGAAGTTTCAAAAGAAACAGCAATAGAAGAGGGATGAATCATAAAAATAAACTTTATCTTTGAAATCTATTTCATTTTCAGCTGAAATAACGTGGACCTAGGCTTCGTCGCGGGAACGGCAAAGAAATATATGGACATCGCAAAGTAAATTTGTCTTTTGTTTGCAGAAGGAAATGTGGATACCACGCTATATAATAAAGGAGAGAACAAAAGGCAGGAAGACGGAGCTGAAACAAAGTGTCCTGGTGCGAATTTAAAGACACCCTAATGACTGGGGAACCAGAGAGAGCTATACTACGTTTAGGGTATCCTATTTGGAACACTGACAATCAGCAAACGCACCTCTGCTCGCGTTTTACCTAAAGTGGAGGGCGTAGGCTCTGTTTCGCTCTCTCACTCTCTCAATATCTCTCTCACTCTCTCACTCTCTTCACCTCTCTCTCACTCTCTCTTCACCTCTCTCCCACGTCTTCCCCTTCATTCCTCTCTCTATTCTATTGGCAATTTTCATGTCATTGTTGTTTTAAAAATCTGATCTCCTGCACTCACATGACTTTCTCTAATCTTGTACTAACCATTCTTACAATCTCTTATTCCTATATTTTCTTTCTTGTTAGTTGAGATAAACATTTGTACAAATTATCTTATTACTACTTTCCTTGTAGGTGCATGGGGAATATTACAATACAGTAGGCTTTGTGCGATAGTCAAATGTTTTAAAGCTTTGAGATTCTGTTGTCTTTGCACACTTAACATATACAAAAAATGAACAGCGATGGCCCATTTCACAAAAGTTCTGTTTTCCGAAACTCACAAACATAACAAGGAATATCTCCGAAATGGTTCACCCTACAAGAAACTTTATTGAGACATAAATTGTGTATTTTAGGAAGATCTACATTTTTTGTGCGGTATGATTTGGTCTATCTCTAACGGTTTACCAGTTATGCAAAAGTCGTCCAGAGTAAATACGACCACAGGGGCTATAGCCAGAAAATTCAAGATATACATTTCATTTGCCATAAAAATATCTGAAACATATGGCATTTTAGTAAAATCGTTAGAGCCATTTTCAAGTAAATCAAAATTTTCGAAAAATTTTCCATGTAAAGGGTAGTTTAGGGTGGGGCTATTTTCTTCAAAATCTTCGTGTCACATCCTTGAAAGACATTAAACTTAAATACCAACTTTGGTTTTTAACCGACTTTTCGTTTTTGAGTTATGTTGTCCACAGACTGACACAGACGCACAGACACACACACGGACCTTTTTCTAAAAATGCTTTTTTTGGATTCAGGGGGCCTCAAAACATCTATTTCCGGTGAAATCTCGACATCGAATTTTGGGGTGGAATACAATACTTCCCCTACTTACCAGTAGAGAAAGTAAAAAGGGGTATAAACTCTCTTTTGATGGGATGCTCATAACAAAACTGTTGCACTCACATGACTTTCTCTACTCTTGCATAAACTATTGTTACAAACCCTTATTCCTCAATCTACTTCATGTTAATTGAGATAAACATTTGTAGAAATTATCTTATTGCTAATTTTCTTGTAGGTGTAATGGGAAGACATTAGAATTTGAGCGATAGTGAAATCTTTTAAAGGCGGTCGCTATATGAAGACTTTGAAATTTCATTCTGTCAGCATGACCAAGAAGATAAAAAATGAATAACGACTTGCCATTTGAGAAAAGTATAACTACTGCAAAACTCACACAAATAACAAGGAATATTTCCGAACTGGTTCACTCCACAAAAAATTTCATTTGGACCTAATTTGTGTATTTTAACGAGATCTACATTGTTTGTACAGTAAAATTTGGTCTATCTCTTACGGTTTACGAGTTATTCAAAAGTCATCCAGAGTAAATAGGGCTACATCGGCTATAGCCAGAAAATACAAAACATATATTTAATTTGCCATAAAAATAAATTTTAATAAAAATCGTTAGCGCCATTTTTGAGAAAATCAAAATTTTCGAAACATTTCCCCTGTAAATGGTAGTTTAGGGTGGAGGAATTTTCTTCAAATCTTCGTGTCGGATCCTTGAAAGATATTAAACCTAAATACCAACTTTAGTTTTTAACTGACTTTTCGTTTTTCAGTTCTGCTGCCCACAGACTGAGACGCACGCACGCACGCACACACTCACGCACACACACATACATACACACTCACAGTGACCTTTTTCTAAAAATGCTTTTTATTTATTCAGGGGGTCTCAAACATATATTTCCGGTGAAGCCTCGACTTTGAATTTTTGAGTGAAATACAATATTTCCTCTACTTACTATACGTAATAGAGAAAGTAAAAAAAACTAGATGACATCGTAGAAACATTAAAACGAAGAACAAAGAAAGCTCTGAGAAACCTTGCATAGACAAAGAAGTAGAAGAACAAGAACGGTTTGCAGAAAAAGGAATAATGAGAAATCATATGAATGCAACACATGCAATTTTTCAGTAAACATGAATATAAATAATTCCTCATTATTAATTAAATTGTCATCTAAACACAGGTTCTGAAAAACTGTTGCAATGGCAAAGGATTTTTGTCACGAACTTTGTTTCTTTTCTGGTTTTGCGATTATGAAATAAATAACGTCATGAATGTGACGGCATGTTGAATATTTATGAGTCCCCGACGTAACAGATTAAAACAGGAGAAACAAAAACAGTGGTTACAATTCGTAGCTGGCAAGAAAACAAAAAGCTAAATCACTCACCTCGTGTAGGTTTTTCGCGTGCTGTGGCTCGTTAAAACCTGACTCGCTTGTAAGATAACAGAACGGAATGTTCATTTTGCAGCGAAAACATCCCCGGGTCCACACATCCCTCGCTTTCATAGCAAGAAATGTGCGTGATGCAAAAAAACCAACTAAGGCAATCACTAAGCTCTAGCGCGGCTTTACAAAATTAACATGTATATCAACCTGCAGGAATACACAACTGACACATTCACATAACTTTCTCTATCCGTTGCTTCTCTCTCTCTCTCTCTCTCTCTCTCTCTCTCTCTCTCTCTCTCTCTCTCTCTCTTCTACACACTGTTCTTAGGAAAGCGCATTACTTTCTCTACTATATATAGAAAGTAGGGGAAGTATTGTATTCCACTCAAAAATTCTATGTCAAGGTTTCACCGGAAATATATGTTTTGAGGCCCCCTGAATCAGCAAAATAGCAGTTTTAGAAAAAGGTCCGAAAAGTCGGTTAAAAACAATGTCTTCATTTACATGGAAATTTTTTCGAAAATTTTGATTTTGTCAAAAACAGCTCAAACAATTTTGACTTAAATATCATGTGTTAAGATATTTTTATAGCAAATGAAATTTATATTTTGAATTTTATGGCTATAGCCTTTGTAGTCCTGTTTACTCCTGATGACTTGTGCATTACTGGTAAAGCGTAAGAGATAGACAAAATCTTAAAAACTAAACCCCTAGTGAAACAATCCATGAAGGGCCAAGGCTTGCCGCCCAACCGCTGCGTTCCCCACCTCTGCCCACTGCTGGCGTCATTGGTGGGATGCAGTACTGGGGGGCGGGACGTGGTCAGCGCCCCGAGCCCTCCCTGCCAGTTATGCGGCCTTCGCGACCTGGGGCCACTACTTCTCCACCAAGCAGCTCCTCAATTGGTCTCACCGGCACTTACGAGGCTGAGTGCATCCCGTTCCAGACCTCCCAGCAGGGAAAACTCCCCATGCTGGTACCGGGATCGAACTCGGGTCCTTCGCACCAGAGGCAGGCGCGTTACCAACTGCGCTACAGAACCGGTCAGGCCAAATCTTACTATACAAAAAAATAGACCTCGTTAAAACACACAATTCCTGTCAAGTGACGTTTTTGTGAAGTGCACCATTTTGGATATATCCCTTGTTTGTCAGAAGTTTGCAACACTTCTAGACGTTTCCAACTGGAGTAGTGGGGGCGGCGGCTGTGGTGGTGGTGGTAGTGGTAGTGGTAGTGGTAGTGGTAGTGGTAGTGGTAGTGGTAGTGGTAGTGGTAGTGGTAGTGGTGGTGGTAGTGGTGGTGGTGGTGGTGGCGGTGGCGGTGGCGGTGGTGGTGGCGACGGTGGCGGTGGTGGTGGCGACGGTGGCGGTGGTGGCGGTGGTGGTGGCGGCAGTGGTGGTGGTGGTGGCGGCGGTGGCGGTGGCGGCAGTGGCGGCGGTGGCGGTGGCGGTGGTGGTGGTGGTCAAATGATTAGAAATTATAACAAAGATTGTTAAGGGCCGTGTGAAAGCTCGGAAATTCTTGAAAATATCGATTTTAGGGTTTATGCACGAATAAACTTTAGTTCTTACACATTAATATGCGAATGATATTAACGCATAATGTAGGTAGATTTATGGGGTAGCCGTGAAGTAGATGTGACTTACGTTGATAAAAGAGCGTGTATTTCTGTTGCGTCCTTCGTGTTTAACAGAGAAGTTCTACTATTGTGGATTACCGCCAGTCCGTAGCGCTCGTGCCGGTCACCTCAAGAGGATTCTCCGCTTAACTTTTCAGCGACTCACGGCAACTTAGGCTTCTCACTGTCATTACGGAAACTATTATTCTAAACAGTAAGGTATTGATAGTTCAAAAGTTGACAGATATAATACTATTATAGCTACAGATTTTCGTGCTAAGATTCAGGAACAGTTGACAACTCACTTCAAATAGCCTATTTATGTTGTATATTCTCACACACACCCACGTATATCCCGAGAAAAGGGTACCCTAGTTCACCACTGTGGCAGCCGGCAGCAGATGCATCAGAAGTGTCACACACTGGGAGATACGTCATTATTTTTCAAAGTGGAACGGTCGAAACTGTTGCTGTAAGATGACCCTATTCTTTGCCCTTTACTGACTTCCTTGAAAATACGTGACTGTTGACGTCTGTTTCTTTATGAATGCTATCCTATTCTTCTACAAAGAATGAAATATTTCGCAAGTCGACAGCAGTTATCTTGACAACAATGTTACTGACTGCTGATCTGCACCCCCAGCCCTTGACTGCGTGACGTCATGCCAATTAGCGTGACGTAGTAGCACCTGACGGTCACGTGCCAGTCACGAGGCAGTCTCCCTCAGTCTGGCATGAATGGTTATGGGAAGGGAACAATTGCAAAACTTTCTGTTTCAGTCATCGTTCGCTTGTACGTGACAATCAGGACTTTGAACAATCTGATGTGTTGCACCCACGTGACTTTCTCTACTCTTGTACTCACAATTCTTACAAACACTTATTGTGCTATACACTTCATGTTAATCGAGATAAACATTTGTAGAAATTATCGTATTACTAATATCTGTAGGTGCAAGGGCAATAAGGGGTTTTAAACGATAGTCAAATGTTTTAAGGGCCGGTCGCTATGTACTGGCTTTGCATGGCCAAGAAATAAAACCAAGAACGTATTCTTATTTGAAGAGTATAAGTATTGTTAAATTCAAACAAATAACAACGAATATATTGGAAATGATTCACTCCACAAAAAAGAACATATCAATGTACATAAATTGTGTGCTTTAAGAAGATCTACATCTGTTGTATGGTAAGAGTCTATTCTAGAGTTGTATAACTATCATAGGCTACCGTAGACTGTGATAAGTAAGTGTAGACTACGGTAGCTTTCCCTGTAGAATTGGTCATCTAAGAACCTACCTGCATTACCTGTACGTTAGGTGTGTTGCATACCTATCGGCGCTGCCTGATATGGATCACGTTGTTTGCGTTTTTTGATCGTGTTTTACCAGATTGCTCTAGAAACCGGAAGTGTTGAATTTTGAACCGTCTCGAAACTGAGAGAGGGCCACTTAACTTACGAAACATTAGTTTTCTTCTTCTTTTTCTTCTTTTCATGGATTAGGCTCTCGCCTGTTCCGTCTTCACAATGTCTCCTGCCATCTTTTCCTCGGCCTCCCCACGTCCCTCTTTCCTTTAGGACTATATTGGAAAGCTACTTTTGGCAGTCTTGTATCATCCATTCTTCCAACATGTTCAAACCATCTTCTTCTGTATCTATCCATTCTTGAGGTGATAGCTTCCAGTTGTAATTCATTTCTTAAATTTTCATTTCTAATTCTATCTTCTCTTGTACATCCTTTTGTTCTTCTCAAGAATCTCATTTCGCAACTTTGTATTCTGCTGATGGTTCTTTGTGTAGGTACCTACCCAGTTTTCGCATCCATAAAGTAACGTTGGGACCGCCATGGTATTATAACATTTTATTCTTGTTTCAGATCTTGTTTTATTCTTTAGGGTTTTGGAATTGTTCCACAGATTGTTTGAAATCTCATTAACTTTTGTTCGTATCTTTATCTTTCTCATTGCTGATTTCACACCCTAAATAATTGAAGGAGGATACTTGTTCCAATACTTTATCATTAACGACTATTTTCGACCTTATTGGTATTTTACCCCAGTTTGCCATTATTTTTGACTTTTCTATTGATATTTCCATATTAAAACTTTTGCATATTTGGTTAAGGTGGTGTATTGAACGTTGTAGATCATCTTCTGTTTCTTTTATAATTACTACGTCATCTGCATATAATAAAATATTTAAAAATCTTTTAACATTAATTAGTGACGGAACAGTAGTGTTTTCAAAAACATTTGGAAGCTCCTCAAAGTATATTACAGGTCAGGTAGTGCTATTTTGTACAATTGTTACTGTAATCACAGTAACGAAAGCCATGATCACAGTCTTTGTGATTATTAGGTTTGAATTTTTACATTCAATTCCCTACCAATACTACCGGTAACCCTATCATTTATGTAACTACTGTAAGTTTTGGTAGAGCGCAAATCTAATCTATCCCTTACAGTTTACCAGTTCTGCAAAATTCATCCGGAATAAACATCACTTCAGATTCTATTCCCAGAAAATTCAAGATATACATAAAATGTTATCAAAATACCTTAAACATATAGCATTTTAATCAAAATCTTTAAAGCCTTTGATGGATAGTTTGGTATGGGAGATATTCTTGAAAATCTTCGTGTTGCATCCTTCAAAGACGTTGAATTTAAATAGCCAGTTTTTCGTTTTTTAGTCATGTTGTTCACAGACATACACACGCACGCACACATACCCTGTTATAGAAATACTTAGTAACAAAATGATGCCAAGACCTAAAACTTGGCAAACTAAACTACATTACTGCTGGTTGGCAAATTAGGGCAATCACGACTTCCATCAGTTACCATATTTTGAATAGATACTGGAGACTTAACATTTGTATTTATTTATTTATTTATTTATTTATTTATTTACTTATTTATTTATTTATTTATTTATTTATTTATTTATTTATTTATTTATTTATTTATTTATTTATTTATTTATTTATTTATTTATTTATTTATTTATTTATTTATTTATTTATTTATTTATTTATTTATTTATTTATTTATTTATTTATTTATTTATTTATTTATTTATTTATTTATTTATTTATTTATTTATTTATTTATTTATTTATTTATTTATTTATTTATTTATTTATTTATTTATTTATTTATTTATTTATTTATTTATTTATTTATTTATTTATTTATTTATTTATTTATTTATTTATTTATTTATTTATTTATTTATTTATTTATTTATTTATTTATTTATTTATTTATTTATTTATTTATTTATTTATTTATTTATTTATTTATTTATTTATTTATTTATTTATTTATTTATTTATTTATTTATTTATTTATTTATTTATTTAGTTTATTAGCTACCCTTTAATACGCCACATTGAACTAAACAGTACCTAAACCGTTGCACTCTATTCAGCTTTTTAAATTCTACTTTCCTTTTCTCTTTTAATTGTTATTGAAAATTACTATTCTAATTATTATTATGTTTAATTCTTTTTAAATGGTTAATTTTATGAGTCTATAATTTCGGTATCAACGTCTGTGTGTGAATAGCATAAGTCACAGTTATGGTTTATTGGTAGTTAGCCATAGATACTCAAAGGGCTGGCTCCTACTCACAAATAATGGTTATTGATTGGTTTTCCATTAGTGTTCCCAAAGTTTCTGCCAAAGCGATATTTACGAAATATCCAAACTAAATGCTGGACTTGTGCCATTTGGTAGGAGGTTCAACTTTGTCTTCCCAAAACGTCGAAAGGCTATAAATGACTGCAACGCCGTTTTCGGCTTCTGATAAACGACCGCAGACCTCACCCATAAAAATAATGGAGATGACGGTGCCTAAAGAAAATGATTCACCCCAAACTGAAACACGTGGCACACAGCTGTGTACGATTTTATCAAATAATGCAAACGTTTCATATTCGATTCTCGGTAACCAACACTTTTTCTCTGGCGTACACGTGGAGAAGAACAACTATTCCCTTTCCTGTTGTGAAATTCAACTTTGTGGGTGCAAACAATATTTACATCACTCGCTTTATAGCTGGTTTAACTATACATAAACGCAAGTCGTGGCAAGCCCCTGACGAATGTTGTGTTGAGCCTTCACGCCACATTTCTTACAAGCCGGTGTTCACTCAACTCTCCTCAAATTATAAACCTTTTAACTATGCATAAATAATTTATAACAAATTATTAATTTAGATCCTATTATTATTATTATTATTATTATTATTATTATTATTATTATTATTATTATTATTATTATTATTATTATTATTATTATTATTATTATTATTATTATTATTATTATTATTATTATTATAATTATTATAATTATTATTATAATTATTATTATTTATTATTTATTATTATTATCATCATCATCATCATTGTTATAACACAAATGCGATATCCCTAACCCCGACTCCCTAATCTTAAAGGGACACTGGGAGTAAAATTTGAAAGTTCCACATTTTTTGTTAGACTTTTCTGAAAATTTTACTTTGTATTTATATGAGAATAGGAGATACACCAAATTTCATTAAAATTGGATAATTCGTTTAGGATATATAAATTATTTTATGAAATTAATAGGCACATTTTCAAAATAGAGCTCGCGTCTATTGACTTCTCAAAATTCATTTATATTGGCAGAACTGATACTCTAAAACATGGGTAACAATTGTATGAAGAGATATTTGAAATACGTTTGCTGATTATGCTGTACATGTTTTTTAATAACAAAGAAAATTTAATGTTAAAAATTATTGATTTTTTTCATACAAAAAAAAATGTTTTGGGATTAATGTTAATGATAAAATCAATATTGAAGCATAGTTTTGTTTAGCTGCTATTTATGAATACTTTTGGAAATGTTCATTGAATTTGAAGCAAAACTCAGGCGCGACCTTCTTTTGGAATGTGCAGAAACGTAGTTTTGAGAAAAACAGGCTTTTATATAGGAGCATCCTGTGTACGTTAAGGGAAGAGCACATGGAGTGGGGGATATGAAAAATGTCAGCTGATCCAAATGCACAGGTGCTCCAGGAACATTTTAAGGTAAAAAAACAATTTTCGACTTTTTGACAATTTTGACCAAAATTTCACTCCCAGTGTCCCTAAGCCAAATCTACATGGCTTTAAATTGCTGCTAAATGTAAGGGATCCTTTAAGACACTTTCTGATGTTTCCATTCACATGACTGTCTACACATTCTTCAATGAAGGATTCATAATGACATTCTTCTATCTACTTCATGTTAAACAAGACAGACGTTTATAGAAATGGTTATGTTGCATATTTCCTTGTAGATACATTGGCAATAGGGGGATACAGCACGCTTAAGTGATACTCAATAAGAGCTGTCAGTCTGCGAAGGGTTTGAAATTCCATCTCTTTGTATGACCGGGGGGGGGGGCACTTTTGACATAAATTGAGTGCTTTAACGAGATCTACTTTTTTGTAGTAGGATTATGTCTGTATCTTACAGTTTACCATTATGTAAAAGTCATTCAGAACGAAAAAGACTTCAGAGGCTAATCTCAAAAAATTTAGATGTAGGTTTCATTTGTCATGAAATATCATAATATGTGTTATTTTAAAATAAAAAATATATTTTGTGTGTCAACGACGCTGTCAACTACCAGGATCATATCAGTGCCGCCGGTGTGCAGGAATTTCGTCCCGCAGGGGTTCTTTTACATGCCAGTAAGTCTACTGACATGGAGCTGTCGCTTTTAAGCACACTTAAAAAGCATTGCCTCGGGCAGATTTGAGCCCGCGACCTTTAGATTAAGGCATCAATCGAACTCGTTAGAGCCCATTTAAGAGAAAATGATAATCTCCAAAAGAGCTTTCATGTAGGTGTTGTTTGAAGTGGGGACATTTTCTTGAAAATCTTCTGGAAGATGGAGAGCTCTTCCAAACGCATGCACACGCACACGCACATGCCCTCTTTGGCTTCAGGGGGGCTCAAAGCATGTATTTCTGGTGAAATCTGGTATCGAAGTTTTGAATAGAATACAATACTTCTCCTTAAAGTAAAAACTGACTTCCCATGTTAAACTCTACCTCTGGTGATTTGACATCTAACTGCATAAGGGCCCAAATGACCTAGCTGTCGACGGGCCCTTAAACCCCACTCACTCACTCCAACTGCATATATTTGTTGCACAGACTATTCTATATCACGTGGTGGTAATTTTGCTACTCCTGCTCAGGTAAAGAAAGCAATGTGATAAAGTATGTTATATAAAAAATCTGATGTGTTACACTCACATGACTTTCTCTACTCTTGTACTAACCATTCTTACAAACTCTTATTCCTATATCTCCATGTTAGTTAAGATAATCATTCGTACAAATTATTTTATTGCTTATGTCCTTGTAGGTGCAAGGGAGATATTAGAATACAGCAGGCTTTGTGCGACAGTAAAATCTTTTTGACCTTTGAGATTCCGTTCTCTTTGCACGAGTAACATATAAAAAATGAACAACGTTGTTGCATTTCGCTAAAGTTCAAAGTTTTCCGAAACTTACACACATAACAAGGAATATCTCCGAAATGGTTCAACCTACAAGAAAATTTATTGAGACATAAATTGTGCATTTTACCAAGATATACACTTTTTGTACAGTATGATTTGGTCTATCTCTAACGGTTTACCAGTTATGCAAAAGTCGTCCAGAGTAAATACGACTACAGGGGCTATAGCCAGAAAATTCAAGATATACATTTCATTTGTCATCAAAATATCTCAAACATATGACATTTTAATCAAAATCGTTAGAGCCATTTTCAAGAAAATCAAAATTTTCGAAACATTTTCCATGTAAAGAGTAGTTTAGGGTGGGGCTATTTCCTTCAAAATCTTCCTGTCACATCCTTGAAAGACATTAAACTTATATACCAACTTTGGTTTCTAACCGAGTTTTCGTTTTTGAGTTATGCTGTCCACACACACAGACACACACACGGACCTTTTTCTAAAAATGCCTTTTTTGGATTCAGGGGGCCTCAAAACATATATTTCCGGTGAAATCTCGACATCGAATTTTTGGGTGGAATACAATACTTCCCCTACTTACCAGTAGAGAAAGTAAAACTAACATATTACTTGTCACCCGCCCCCCCCCCCCCCCCTAGGCTAATGGCCAGTGCCTACCCCTACACCAGCAGGGCATATCCGCAGGCTATGGGAGAATAACCCACAGCAGGACATGAACCAAGGTTTATCTCCATCCTTGCCTACAGAAAACGCCAGATGTTCCCTAACGGATGTTTCATTATCTGTTCCCTCGTCCATTTTGGTAGCGGGGCACGCACGCACGCGCTCGCTCGACAACACATGAATGGAGCTTTGCACCGTTCTCTGCTTACCATGGTGTTTTACTGATAAACCGTTTTTTGTAACGGTTATAACTGTCGCAGTATATAACACACATTTGACATAAATTGTGTACTTTAATGAGCTCCACATTTTATGTAAGATGTTATCTCTCTCTTACAGTTTACTAGCTGTACAAAGGTCATCCAGAATGAAGAGGACATCAGAGGCGAGTCATAGATATACATTTCATTTGTTATGCAAATAACTGAAACATATGCATGGTATTTTAATCAAAATATTTACCCATTTTTGAAACAATCATCATTTTCGGAAACGTTTTCACATAAAGGGCAGTTTGCGGTAGGGGGATGTTCTTGAAAATCTGACACATCCGTGGAAAACGCTGAATTTAACTATTACTGTGCTACTGTAATGGTTAACATGTGGCGGGACAAAGCCGCGTGAGAAGATGGGGGTATTCAGTGTCGCAAAAAGCAACGTTGTCACGTTTTCTCCAAGTAAGAATTAGCACTCCACGCGTAGACATTTGCTTAGGTCAATGTCACGAGGAAACTAACAGAATGAGAGAAAAAATATGGGAGATGTTGCAACGCTGTGTTTCACTCCACGCGGAGTTAACCACTATCTGTCATTTGTGATTTCTTTCATTTCATTGGCAGAAGTGACATGCTCATTGATACACTGTGAAACGTGAGCGACTTCCAAGAACAAAGAATGCATATGGTGTGTGTTACCTGAGAGGTGTGTGCGTAGTGTTTAACGCCCAATTTTACTACTACGGCACCACAGGCGGTGACACTGATGATACATGACATGCAGATGGAGCACCGGTGGAATGAGATGGCGGGGGAAACCGGAGAACCCGGAGAAAACCCGCGCAGACGCCGCTTCGTCCACCACGAATACCACATGCGGGTCCCTGGGATCGAACCCGGGCCGCCTAGGTGGTAGGCGAGCGCGCTAACCGCTCGGCCGCGGCGCCGCCTACCTGAGAGGCTTCTGATGATTAAAAGTAAAGCGCATGTTAACCATTAGAGTAACACAATAATACCAAGTTTGGTATTTAACCGACTTGGCGCTATTCAGTTATGCTGTTCACAAAGAGACCAAGGTATGGACAATGATTTGGAGAATTAAGACGTCTCAAAACGTGTAGGTATCTCTTGTGAAAGCTCTAAATCAAATTTTTGGGTGAAACACAATACCCCATATAGTAGAGAAAGCATTAAGTTATCATAAATTTCAGAAATTACCGAGATTTTTCATGTATAAATAGTATGTTTCTATTTCTTACGGTTAGCACTTGTTCAGATTGAAGAAGTCTTCGCAGACTAGTGTCAAAAAATTAATAATCGTATTTTGATAGTCAAGTCTATACCTTATGGAATTTTTGAGAAAACATCTTGTCGATGGAAGGGGTAATTTTGTGCACTTTCTTAAAAGTCTTCGCCTGGCTTGCTTAAAGCCTGCTAGTGTTTTACTTTTTTATCAGCGCTTCAAAAGATGAGATTTCAAAACTTTACCCATGTACTTTGAGCAGAGAAAGAGGAAGAAAGAGTGAGCTAAATGGGAAACAAAGAAAGGAAATTATAGAGAATGAAGGATTGGGGAAAGGGAAAATGGAACAGAAAAGTCTTCAGGTTCGTCCTGTGAATAAATATATTTGTATGAACCCAAATATTGCCAGAGTAAAGTTGAAGAGCAAAGAAACTAAATTTGAAACACCCGGTACAAATTTGCATACAACTGTGGGCGGACAGAACGACAATTGATCCGGTGGAGAAGGGGACAGCGCTTGGGGGATGTATATAGCTAAGGGTAAGGGAATCTACGAGCGAAATTTAATGAAAACTGCTTTGCATAAAGCAGCCAGCTACTTAGCGTCATTTAGTCCCGGGTATATTAACTTTGTGCTATCACGTTGGCAACACCTTACTCATAACTTGTTTGAAAATAACTTCAGCACTAATAATTGCTAAGTGAACTTATTTAAGGGTTCTCTTATGCAGTGATTTAATAACAAATTTTTGCTAATGCAAGAGTAATTTCGTTGTTGCATCAAAAGATGCAAATTTTAACAGTTTTAAAAGTGGACATCCTAAGGAACAGTGTCACTATTGGAAAATCACTCTTCTTTACTTGACCCCAGGGTCTCCCGTCTCATCCCGATGTGATCATCTAGCATGCAAGGCCGTGAAAACTACATTGCCTCCCACATGCAGACTTTGTATAGCGTGCACTTAGTGGGGTCCCGCATTAGCAGCCCCTTTAGTCCTGCAATGTTATATTTAGGCTTGTGTTGCATCAGAGCGTGTCGAACGATGAGATCACTAACACAGTTACAGTGCGTACATGTAACGGCTACAAGTAACGATTAAGTGATTTGTTCTCATGGTTGTCACGTTCGCAGTAAATTACATTAATGTCATGATTAGTTGTAACTATGTTTCAATATGAAAGATGGCTATTCAGAGCTACTTTGTTATTTTATGTAATGTAAAAATAAGTTTCTCAACAATTTGATTA
Source organism: Tenodera sinensis (assembly GCA_030765045.1). NCBI lineage: Eukaryota > Metazoa > Arthropoda > Insecta > Mantodea > Mantidae > Tenodera > Tenodera sinensis. The sequence continues at coordinate 304,305,717 of CM060962.1, forward strand.
TTACGGCCGTTTATAATCATACTTGCTTCTACATTCCTGCATATATACACAGTTGAGTAGACTTCGAACCTTTATACCACTATCCGGAAACGAGGCAGTTGTTACCTGCCACATGGGCAGAACGTGACATCATTTCACGAGTACAGTGGCAGCACAAAACACACTGCCTTCAGTGCATAGTGTCTCTCGATTGTGTTCACTAGTTCTACACAGTAAAATGCGAAATATTCACGTATTGCTGAAATTGTACCAAACTTTAGGAGTGAATATTTTACTGTAAATGGGGACAGAACTCAATGTAAGCTATGCAACAAATTTATCTACAACGTTCGTGCGTCGACTGCACCTAGCTTCCTCTATGCAGTGATCGTGTGACAGACTGACCCCTTCCACTCCCTATAGTCCAAATTCCGCAGCTTTCGTTCTCTCTATGAAGGTTCGTTCCCTAGATCACATCAGCGCCGTCAGTGTGCCAGAATTTCGTCTCTCAGGAGTTCTTTTACATGCCAGTAAATCTACTGGTATTGGGCTGTAGTTTTTAAACACACTTAAAAAGCATCGTTCTGGGCCGGATTCCCTAGTAATGAGCTATATGAGAACCTAAATACAAACATTACGTGAAGCAGATATAGCAAAGGAAAACAATTTTTTTTTCTCCTCGCCACGCAAGTAGAATGTAATTTCACAGTCGGCGCATAGCAACCAGATTTGAAAATATTTGAATATCACTTTAGCTTACTGCTGCATTATTATGTATACAACGAAATTTATAATGAAGGTTTAACTTTATCAACCACAAATACAAGAATAACACTTCTTAAGAAAATTGAGTAGAGAAAGTAATGCAAGTGCTACAATCAAATTTTTATTTTCTCTACTACGTAAAGTAGGGGAAGTATTGTATTCCGCCCAAAAACTCGATGTCGAGATATCACGTTAATATATGTTTTGAGGCACCTTGAATCCAAAAACAAAAAAAGAAAGGGAAAAAGGCCAGTGTGTGTGTTTGTGTGTGTGTGTGTGTGTGTGTGTGTGTGTGTGTGTGTGTGTGTGTGTGTGTGTGTGTGTGTGTGTGTGTCAGTCTAAGGACAGCATAACTCGAAAACGAAAAGTCGGTTAAAAAGTTCGTATTTAAGTTTATCTTTCAAGGGTATCACACGAACATTTTGAAGAAAATTCCTCCATCTAAACTACCCTTTACATGGAAAATTTTTCCAACATTTTTATTTTCTTGAAATTGCCTATAACGACTACGATTAAAATGTCAAATATTTGAGATATTTTTATGGCAAATAAAGTATTGAATTTTATGGGATAGCCCATGAAGTCCTGTTTACTCTGGATGACTTTTAAATAACTCGTTAACCCTAAGAGGTAGAAAAAATGTTACTATACAAAAAATGTAGATCTTCTTAAAACACACAACTTGTATCTCAATATTTTTTTTTGCAGAGTGAACCATTTCGGAGATATTCATTGTTATTTGTGTGAGTTTTGGAGAGCATACTTCTGTCAAATGGAACATCGTTATTCATTTTTATATGTTAACCGTGCAAAGTGAACGGAATCTCAAAGTTTTGACTATCGCTCAAAGCCTACTGTATTCCCATATTCCCCTTGTACCTACAAGGAAATAAACAATAAGATAATTTCTGCAAATGTTTATCTCGACTAACACGAAGAAGATATAGGAATAAGAGTTTGTAAGAACGGTTAATGCAAGAGTAGAGAAAGTTATGTGAGTGCAACACATGGGATTTTTCAAATAGCATAGTTATTACACTATAATACGTGTTCACATTTGAACAAGAGCTTGGTCCTGCACAAAAGGAGGCATGTGGCAGGCCTTCAAAGAAAGCTGTAAACCATGATGCGCCCGCACACGCTGGCTCGCTTGTGTACTCAGATGGCGCTCTAAGGAACGAGAAGAAAGCGGAAGTTTTAATGTCGCTCGCATCCATCAGCAAGTCTCTCCAAAGACGGTAAAGACGCCGGAAGATTAAAGGCGAGATGGTACATAAACAAGGACGCAATAAAACACATAATTGCACGGCTTCTACTTAAAAGAGCTCCTTCTGCAGATGACACATTCTGTCTCCCTTCCCGTCTCTCTACGTCAGCTTCTACCCCTTTTGTTGGTCGTCGGGTCACAAGTTCATTCTCGTGCTATCTTGTACAGGTATGTGCAAAACATCTTGCTAATCCTCACCGATATCACAACACTATTTAATTAATTGCAGTTAATCTCACCTTTGACCTGATTTAATGAAAGACCAATGGTGAAAATGGACAAAAAATGATGTGTGTTATATGTAGGGCTAGGAAGCTCATGCATTTGCATGTTTTTCCATAGGGGTTAAAAATGTATGCTTTTACATTATGTGCACGAATTATGGCATTTTCAGTTATTTGGACATGATTTTATGCTGCATATAACTGCGTATTTTCTTGACTTTTGATAAATGCATATTATTTCAATGATTTTTATGGTTTTTCATTACCTTTTTCTACCTGGATAATATTTTTCATATTGGCAGTACTGCACATGATGGTGCAATTCACGAAGATTTCAATATTATTGCCCCTATATTGCATATTTTAATGATTTTTATGCTTTTTTATTTTTTCATCTGTATAATATTTTTCATATTGGTAGCATTACTGAGACAATGATTCTTTCCCATTGGTAGATAGATTTGTGTCCAGTACAAACATAATTTTTGTTAGATCTCCTAAAAGAGTTAAGTTGTTTAGATCAACAGCACCTAATATCTGACTTCTTCCTGCACCAGTGTTAATCGATGGGGAACATGGTCGATGCAGTTTTATATTATGCTGAGCACATAGAAATATCGAAGAGGTTAATTCATTGGACTCGAAAGATGCTTCATCAATAGAAACTATGCAAAATATTCTGTTAGGCACTGGGTTAAAAGAGGATCTTGGTTTCATATCTGCCCATTTTTCTTTCTTACCAACAGCCATAACGGCATTGGAAGCTGTAGGATCTCCTTTGCATGAATCACTTACTGTCCTTGAAAAAACAATATGTGATCTAAGTTCGGTTTCTGGTAGCATAGGACAAAAAGTGAAAGAGAAAGTGAATTATGCAATTTCAAAAAATTCTGGCTATAAGCAGATGTGCGGTATTCGAGACATCCTCAAAAGGAAACCATGTCTCACCAAGAGACTTGACTCTCTCTCTCTCTCTCTCTCTCTCTCTCTCTCTCTCTCTGGTGAAGCAGTTAGCATCATTTAAATATGCCCCGATAACATCTTGTGACGTGCAGAGAAGTTTTTCACGTTACAAAAGAGTTTTGCGAGACAACAGATGATGTTTTACAGTTGAAAATTTGTGCAAAGTGTTGGTTGTGAACTGCAATTTAGCAGTTAATACTAGCAGCAGGACCACGTCTGCTTCACCCTCTAAGGAATAAGATAACTTTATTTATTATTTATACTAACTCGTCTTGTCTACTGCAAAGGGACACTAATTCTTTTAATTAAATAGTGCATATTTCTTGGCATATTTTCAAGTTTTTAACAGCATATTTGCATGCATATTTCAGTGTTTTTTAGGGCATGAACTTCCGAGCCCTAGTTATATGGAATGTCCTCCTGGGTGGCCAAACGCGTAGGCAATGCCTCACTCCACTCCTCAGTGGGAGGGACAGTCAGTCAGTATCCAGTGACGGACATAAACAGGCGATTCCATGGCAGTTTCTAAGTCGGACCTTGAATATTCTGGGAATGTCTTCAGAAGACCTCTTCATTCTGGATTATTTTTCCATAAATGGTCAACGGTAAGCGACAGACAAAAGCTTGCTAAATAAAAAATGTGGATGTCGATAAAACACACAATTTATGTCAAATACTTCTTTTTTCTTTTGAGTGAACCATTTACGAGATATTCTTTCGTATTTGTTTGAATTTGCCAATACTTATACCTTTTTTCTTTTTTTTTTTTTTTCAAAAAGGAATATGTTATTCGTTTTTTCATTCCTTAGCCTTGCAAAGACAACGGAATTTCAAAGGCATCGCTTAGCAACCAGCTCTTAAAACATTTCACTATCGCTTAAAGCCTACCGTATTCCAATATTCCCCTTGTACCTACAAGAATATTCGCAATCAGATAATTTCTGAAAATGCTTATGTATATTAAAATGTAGTATATAGAGAAATAAACATTTACAAGTATAATAGTGTGTAGATATAAGAGTGAGTATAACTCTACATATATTTGTGAACAGAGTTTCTCCAAATTGAACTATATTAAAAGTCTGTAGGTATATATCACAATATGTTACGTGACGACGATCACTTGGTGTATCTTCTAAGACTATGTCAAATATTGTTACACTTCTTAAACGTAAGCACTACCAAACAAGTCACTAATGAACACATGTTTATCACATAAGATTTGAAAATGCTTATGTATATTAAAATGTAGTATATAGAGAAATAAACATTTACAAGTATAATAGTGTGTAGATATAAGAGTGAGTATAACTCTACATATATTTGTGAACAGAGTTTCTCCAAATTGAACTATATTAAAAGTCTGTATATATCACAATATGTTTCGTGACGACGATCACTTGGTGTATCTTCTAAGACTATGTCAAATATTGATATACTTCTTAAACGTAAGCACTACCAGACAAGTCACTAATGAACACATGTTTATCACATAAGATTTGAAAATGCTTATGTATATTAAAATGTAGTATATAGAGAAATAAACATTTACAAGTATAATAGTGTGTAGATATAAGAGTGAGTATAACTCTACATATATTTGTGAACAGAGTTTCTCCAAATTGAACTATATTAAAAGTCTGTAGGTATATATCAATATGTTACGTGACGACGATCACTTGGTGTATCTTCTAAGACTATGTCAAATATTGATATACTTCTTAAACGTAAGCACTACCAAACACGTCACTAATGAACACATGTTTATCACATAAGATTTGAAAATACTTTCGTAAATCAAACGTGACGTACATGTAACCAACCCTCCACTGCAACACAATGCACGGCTGAGGGTTAAAGAGAGGCAAAGTCCGCATATGTTGGTAGAAGGTAAACCCACACTCCCCTCTTTCACAATGGTTAGACACCGCTGCGTTAGACCGCCTATCACCAAGGTGGGCTGGGTTCGATCCCAGGGACCCACATATGGGCTGGTGTTCTCTGGGTTCTCCGGTTTCCCTCGCCACTCATTCCACCAACTGCTCCATCTTTCCAATCGTCCATTTCACCTGCATGTGCTATCATACACTTCCTTACTCTCATATCTGGTGATTGGCTGACCACCCGCTTCCAGGTCTTCACTCTGTCTGGTCCATAGGTTCCTGTGCTCCTCAACAGGCGTCTGACTCTAGACACTGGCTTGTAAGTCCTCACTCTCATACTGACCACCCGCTTCCAGGTGTTCACTCTGTCTGGTACATAGGTTCCTGTGCTCCCCGACAGGCGTCTGACTCTAGACACTGGCTTGTAAGTCCTCACTCTCATACTGACCACCCGCTTCCAGGTGTTCACTCTGTCTGGTACATAGGTTCCTGTGCTCCCCGACAGGCGTCTGACTCTAGACACTGGCTTGTAAGTCCTCACTCTCACAGTGACCACCCGCTTCCAGGTGTTCACTCTGTCTGGTACATAGGTTCCTGTGCTCCCCGACAGGCGTCTGACCCTAGACACTGGCTTGTAAGTCCTTACTCTCATACTGACCACCCGCTTCCAGGTGTTCACTCTGTCTGGTACATAGGTTCCTGTGCTCCCCGACAGGCGTCTGACTCTGGACACTGGCTTATAAGTCCTCACTCTCATACTGACCACCCGCTTCCAGGTGTTCACTCTGTCTGGTACATAGGTTCCTGTGCTCCCCGACAGGCGTCTGACTCTAGACACTGGCTTGTAAGTCCTCACTCTCACAGTGACCACCCGCTTCCAGGTGTTCCCTCTGTCTGGTACATAGGTTCCTGTGCTCCCCGACAGGCGTCTGACCCTAGACACTGGCTTATAAGTCCTTACTCTCATACTGACCACCCGCTTCCAGGTGTTCACTCTGTCTGGTACATAGGTTCCTGTGCTCCCCGACAGGCGTCTGACTCTGGACACTGGCTTATAAGTCCTCACTCTCATACTGACCACCCGCTTCCAGGTGTTCACTCTGTCTGGTACATAGGTTCCTGTGCTCCCCGACAGGCGTCTGACTCTGGACACTGGCTTATAAGTCCTCACTCACATACTGACCACCCGCTTCCAGGTGTTCACTCTGTCTGGTACATAGGTTCCTGTGCTCCCCGACAGGCGTCTGACTCTAGACACTGGCTTGTAAGTCCTCACTCTCATACTGACCACCCACTTCCAGGTGTTCACTCTGTCTGGTACATAGGTTCCTGTACTCCCCTACAGGCATCTGACTCTAGACACTGGCTTGTAAGTCCTCACTCTCATACTGACCACCCGCTTCCAGATGTTCACTCTGTCTGGTCCATAGGTTCCTGTGCTCCCCGACAGGCGTCTGACTCTAGACACTGGCTTGTAAGTCCTAGGGAGTGTTAGTACAAGAGTAGAGAAAGTCATGCGAATGCAACGCATCAGATTTTTAATTATTCTGTTTACAATCATTCTCTCTCTCAAATAGAAACAGCTAGCACCCGTCCAACATATTAGGGTTGAATGCAATATCACCTACCTATAATAAAGAGTTGGTAGGCATGATAAAGATGAAAGCGTGGTATTTTTAATATCTAATTTTCAATAAATCCAACTCCATGGGTGGTATATTGAGAATTTATCGCGTATTGTACCTACCCAAAATGTGGTGGAACCAAATTTCCCAAAGCAATATTTCACCCTTTCATAATTATATTTGCTTCCCCCTCTTATTAAATTCCATCATAGCTATAATATTTTCATATCTCCCCTGCTGCTTTCTGCGAAAGGTCAACATGCAATCAAGAATTTTCCTCCAGAATTCTCGCTGTTTATCACCTGATGCAATTTATTCCAATTCTTCATTGGTATTCACATTCCCAGCTATCCATTTTCAGATTATATTAAAAGAGGCTTAAATTAAAAAAGAATACTCAGAGCTAAGTTGTCTGAACTAACCTTGTACCAACATAATGATCTCTCGAGATAAAATATCCTGTTGCTTATTTGTAGGTGAGAGGAGAATACAGTAGGCCTTAAGGGGTAGTCATTGCTTTAAGAGTGGTCGCTATATGATGACTTTCCAATTCCGTTCTTTGCACGACCAAGAGATAAATAAATAAATAACGACCTCCCATTTGAGAACGTCTTATAAATATTACAAAATGCTGATAAATAACAAGGAATATCTCTGAAATGGTTCACTTCACAAAAAAGCTAATTTAACATAAATTGTGTGTTTTAACGAGGTTTACATTTTACCAGTTATGCAAAAATCATGAAGAGCAAACAGACTACGTGGGCTATAGTTAGAAAATTCAAAATATACGTTTCATTTGCCATAAAAATATCCTAAGCATACGCCATTTTAATCAAAATCGTTAGAGCCATTTTTGGAAAAATCAAAATTTTCGAATGGATGAATTTTCTTGAAAATTTTCATGTGACATCCTTGGTTTTTAACCGACTTTTCGTTTTTGAATTATGCCGTTCGCAGACACGCGCTCGCGCACGCACACACAGACGTTTTTTTGGATTCATAGCACCTCAAAACATATATTTCCGGCGAAATCTCGAGATCGAATTTTTGGAATTCCTCTACTTAGTATAAGTAGTTTTTTTTTAAACCCCAGCGCGACAGCCCACGAAGGGCCAAGGCCTACCGCCCAGCCGCTGCGTCCCCCACCTCTGCCCACTACAGGCGTCATTGGTGAGGTGCAGTACTGGAGGGTGGGACGTGGTCAGCGCCCCGAGCCAGTTATGCGGTCTTCTAGACCTGGGGCCGCTACTTCTCCATCAAGTAGCTCCTCAATTGGTCCCCCCGGGACCTCACGAGGCTGAGTGCACCCCGTGCCAGACCTCCCAGAGGGGATAAAATCCCCATGTTGATACCGGGGATCGAACCCGGGTCCTCCGCGCCAGAGGCAAGCGCGCTACCAACTGTGCTATGGAGGCGGTCTAGTATAAGTAGTAGAGAAAGTAAAATGACTGTCTCGGACGTGTTTTGTCGCCGTAAGCTTCTATTACTGGCTACGGACACCGCACAGCAGAATCCACGTGAAACATACACGAGTCTCCCGTCGCCTTGTTTGTATTTCTCCTTATTTCGTTGTACGGTGGGACTATGGATCGGGATACTGAATATCTAATGAGGTATTTACGTGACAATTAAACTAAACGAGAAAACAAGCTCCAGTACATGGGCTTTTCAAATACGAATTTCTCTTTCTCTCTCTCATACATCTGGACTATGGCAACAGTAATAATAACAAGTCTTGCACCTCAGCCTATCGCCTTAAGGGACACTGGGAGTGAAATTTGAAAGTTCCACTGTTCTTGATAGATTTTTCTGAAATTTTTACTGTGTTTGTATTTAAATGAGAATAGGAGGTGCACCAAATTTCATTAAAATTGGATAATTCGTTTAGGATATATAAATTATTTTATGAATTTAATAGGCACATTTTCAAAATGCAGCTCGGGTCTATTGACTTTTCAAAATTCATTTATATTGGCAGAACTGATACTCTAAAACATGGGTAACAATTGTATGAAGAGATATTTTAAATACGTTTGGTGATTATGCTGTATATATTCTTTTAATAACAAAGAAAATTTAATCTTAAAAATTATTGATTTTTTTTCATACAAAAAATGTTTTTGGAATTCATGTTAATGATAACATCAATATTGAAGCACAGTTTTGTTTAGTTGCTATTTAGGAATACTTTTGGAAATGTTCATTGAATTTGAAGCAAAACTCAGGCGCGACCTTCTTTGGAATGTGCAGAAATGTAGTTTTGAGAAAAACAGGTTTTTATATAGGAGCATCCTGTGTACGTTAAGGGAAGAGCGCTATTTGAAAGGGCCGTAAGGACCACATGGAGTGGGGGATATGAAAAATGTTAGCTGATCCAAATGCACAGGTGTTCCAGGAACATTTTAAGGTAAAAAAATAATTTTCAACTTTTTGACAATTTTGACCAAAATTTCACTCCCAGTGTCTCTTAAAGTGAATACTAATGATCCCCGCTGAATGCTGATCGATCGTTACGCACAAACTGAAGTATTTGATTTTAATCAAATACTCCCCTTTCATTATCACTAAAACCCCATTAAATTTCTTTCACATAATGAATAAACGTACTAGCGTCTTTGATTCACGACCTAACACAGTTTACATAAGGGGATTGTGCTACGTTCTTGCTATGAATTATTGCTGGTACATTGTGTTTGCGGGACATAATGGATAATTCGACGCAGTTAGAGAGGGTTCTCCCGTCGATTACCGAAATGACGGACAATGCCCCCCCCCCTTCTCTCCTGAGAGCGTAACAATTGTAATCTGTTCCTCTTCATCATGGGCGCAGCTTTTAGAACTGACAAAAGAATTTTTCTTGAAAGCGTTCCCTCTCCGGAGTGGAGGAGTGGAGGAGTGGAGGAGAATTAAAACTGTTTCTCCTTCAGCAAGTTGCGAGAGGGGAGAGGGTGGAAGACTGGAACAGAGCAATTAGACTCTTTCTCTAGGTACTACTTTGTCATTAACTATATGCTTCAAATGGTAAAACTATAACCTTTATCACATTCGTGTATTAATTACCTTTTTTTGTTGTTACCTTTATTCAACCAGGTTATTATCATCATCGAGCTATTCCATTTAAATCAAACGGTTACATGAACATCACGGAAACGCCCATTATAATTAGAGACGCCCCTTTTGTGGATTAATTTTTTCGAATTTCGCGAAATGAGTTCTAATTTTCGTGTTTTTTCGCTCTATATGGCTTGTATTATCGCTTTAATGTCGCGATTTGTTTTTGTAATTCATGGCAAATAACACTAGAGGAATCTTTTTCCCGCTTTCATTTTTTTCGAATTTTGCGAAACATTCAGAAAGAAAACATATTCCACGCGTCCCTTCTATGAACTCATTTTTCTCACAAACCAATTGCGTTCGAGTGGTCAAAATTTGCAGAAGCACTTACTACTTTCTGTACTAATAAGTAGAGGAAGTGATGTATGCCACTCAAAAATTCAATGTCGAGATTTCACCAGAAATATATGTTTCGAGGTCTCCTGAATAAAAAGAAGCAATTTTAGAAAAAGGTCCGTGTGTGTGTGTGTGTGTGTGTGTGTGTGTGTGTGTGTGTGTGTGTGTGTGTGTGTGTGTGTGTGTGTGTGTGAGAGTCAGTCTGTGGACAGTACTTCCCCTTGCACCTACAAGGAAATAAACAAGATCATTTCTGCAAATGTATGTCTCAACTAACACGAAGAAGATATAGGAATAAGAGTTTGTAAGAATGGTTAGTACATGAGTAGAGAAAGTCATGTGAGTGCAGGAGATCAGAATCATGAAGAAGATATAGGAATAAGAGTTTGTAAGAATGGTTAGTACAAGAGTAGAGAAAGTCATGTGAGTGCAGGAGATGAGAATCTTGAAGAAGATATAGGAATAAGAGTTTGTAAGAATGGTTAGTACAAGGGTAGAGAAAGTCATGTGAGTGCAGGAGATCAGAATCATGAAGAAGATATAGGAATAAGAGTTTGTAAGAATGGTTAGTACAACAGTAGAGAAAGTCATGTGAGTGCAGGAGATGAGAATCCTGAAGAAGATATAGGAATAAGAGTTTGTAACAATGGTTAGTACAAGAGTAGAGAAAGTCATGTGAGTGCAGGAGATGAGAATCATGAAGAAGATATTCCTTAAGAGTTTGTAAGAATGGTTAGTACAAGGGTAGAGAAAGTCATGTGAGTGCAGGAGATCAGAATCATGAAGAAGATATAGGAATAAGAGTTTGTAAGAATGATTAGTACAAGAGTAGAGAAAGTCATGTGAGTGCAGATCAGAATCCTGAAGAAGATATAGGAATAAGAGTTTGTAAGAATGGTTAGTACAAGAGTAGAGAAAGTCATGTGAGTGCAGGAGATGAGAATCATGAAGAAGATATAGGAATAAGAGTTTGTAAGAATGGTTAGTACAAGAGTAGAGAAAGTCATGTGAGTGCAGGAGATCAGAATCCTGAAGAAGATATAGGAATAAGAGTTTGTAACAATGGTTAGTACAAGAGTAGAGAAAGTCATGTGAGTGCAGGAGATGAGAATCATGAAGAAGATATAGGAATAAGAGTTTGTAACAATGGTTAGTACAAGAGTAGAGAAAGTCATGTGAGTGCAGGAGATGAGAATCATGAAGAAGATATAGGAATAAGAGTTTGTAAGAATGGTTAGTACAAGAGTAGAGAAAGTCATGTGAGTGCAGGAGATGAGAATCATGAAGAAGATATAGGAATAAGAGTTTGTAAGAATGGTTAGTACAAGAGTAGAGAAAGTCATGTGAGTGCAGGAGATGAGAATCATGAAGAAGATATAGGAATAAGAGTTTGTAAGAATGGTTAGTACAAGAGTAGAGAAAGTCATGTGAGTGCAGGAGATGAGAATCATGAAGAAGATATAGGAATAAGAGTTTGTAAGAATGGTTAGTACAAGAGTAGAGAAAGTCATGTGAGTGCAGGAGATGAGAATCATGAAGAAGATATAGGAATAAGAGTTTGTAAGAATGGTTAGTACAAGAGTAGAGAAAGTCATGTGAGTGCAGGAGATGAGAATCATGAAGAAGATATAGGAATAAGAGTTTGTAAGAATGGTTAGTACAAGAGTAGAGAAAGTCATGTGAGTGCAACACATCAGATTTTTCTTTAAATTATTTATTTCACGACTATATAATTGCGGTACTTATCAAGTTGGTGAAATCTGCAATACAAGGCTGCAGCCCTCCCTCACAAGGTCGTACCCTCCAAACAATGGACGAGCCTGGCGTCCTTGGCGGAAGACACCACCAGTTCTCAAGTGGCGTGTTCTCCGAACTTCGGTAAAGAATTCTCCTCAAGCCCATAAATTATAATAAGAGCTCTTCCCATTTCCATTTCAATCTAAGTTTAATTTGTTATGAATAATCCTTTCCCTCCAAACATCTTGATTTGGTTATAATCAATTCAGGGATATTAAGACGGAAAAGTTTTGAGGGACTATCCCTCATAATCTCCTTTGCACAATAAGGCTGGCGTCTGGGAATCCCATTAGAGAGGCGGGTTGCTTCCACTTCCGGTTCAATGGGATGGAACATTTCAGCAAGATTGCCACTTACTTGTGATTCCCCCGCGCCTGTTTCCATGGAAACAACGCAACATCGTTCCAGCACGTGCCTTTTAATACGACCCCGCACAACCTGATATCTTAAATAGCTGGAGCCATTACTTCCGAGACGAGAAACTTGTGTCTAATGTCTACCTGCCTCAGTGCTGCTCATTAGTGACTGCTATTAATTCACAAGTCATCCTACAGGTTCGAGTCTAAGTTACCACTGTAGGGCCGCCACATTGCAAATTGCACGTCAGTAGATACCAACACCTGAGACTCTCGTCGCCCGCATAAAACGCTTTGCGCTTGTTTGTGGCTGGCTCGCAGTAGCATGACACAGGGTTGCCAACATTTAAAAGTAAAATTATCGTACCAGCCACTCAAAATTATAGATTTGGATTCAAATTTATCGTACATCATAAACCAAACGCTACAACAATAAAAATATCGGTATAACACTTATGAAAATGTAATAGTAATGATGTTTGTTTATTATATTCACTTACAACACTGATGAACTCAATCAGTATTACAACTTTAGTACTTATGTTTCTCGCAGTATTCATCTGAAAGTTCATCATCTTCCTCAACTGTTGCAGCATTATACAAATTTGTTCTTGTGGTAAACCCTAACATTTTCTCAATGACTTATAGATTTTCGGACTCACCACATTTTTTCATAAGCTGAGACAGAATAAGTTCATTTACTGTGTCTAGCGCCAATCTGTTTATAACTTTAGTTTTTACTAAACCAGTTTAGGAAAAGCTTTCGCAAGAAGCTTTTGTGGGGCAGCGAAACACAGATTATACGAACGAAATCACTGATAATGCAAAGGCCGCTAGTTATTTTTAATCAGTATTCCCACCAAGGTGACATGTGTTTAACAACACTCCAGAAACTGTCAGGTTCAGGCATGTTCTTTATGTCACACGAAATATCACTTATTCCTAGTTTTCTCCATTAATCATCAATTTTCTGAACAGTGCCTTCTTCATTGAGATTACCAGATCTGGGCACACTGGCAACAAGAGGATATAGGGTAGCAGGATTAGTAGGATATGAAATGGTTGCCTTAGAGGGGTGGAGACAGGGTCATGAGGACAAAAGTGGTGTCGCTATTTGTAATTTGTTTCATTTCGCTGGCGTGACAAACGATTGAAAATGATATTTCTTCGGTATCGAACTATCATACATTCAAATTATCGTACACCCCCATAATTATCGTACGGGTTGACAACTATTGTACTCATATTTATCGTATATTTGAAAGTGCTTTCCTAAATCAAACGCAATGTACATGTCACCAACCCGCCACTGCACCACAATGCACAGCTGGGCGTTCAAAAGGGGCAAAGTCCGCATAAAGTGGAAGAAGCTAAACCCAATTCCGCTCTTACGCAGACGTTGGACATCGTTGAGTTGGATAGATACAAGATAAATGGTGATTGGACAGAGAAACTCATGTGAACGTAACATATGAATATTTCCTTACTATGTATAGCCCAAACAGTACAAAGAAAACGAAGTTTTTATCTGAGATTCAGAGCGTAACCTTCCCACCAATATTATCTTTAAACACATAAAATAATTGAAATAAATGGCAGAGTATGCGAACGAAATCTGTATTTAACGAGTCCCGGAAGAAGAGAGGTATCGTTATAATGACTGAATTTTAATACCATGGGAGTCTATACAGATGATTAAAAAAAAAAAAGTGGAGTGGGAGGGGGGGGATATGAATATGTATATTAACATATAAGCGGTGACAGCCGCCCCTCCCCTCCCCTCCCCATGATGTAGATTTAGATTTGCATTTAAATGCACTACAGCTGTTTCCAAGCACTCTACCGGTTGTATGTTACCCAAAGCCTTTTCAGTTTTCTGCACAAAGGAAACCTATCTTTGATCACACATGCACCTTACAAAGAGAACAGAGCAGGTCTGTACATATTCATGTGTGGTACTCGAGATTCCTGAAGGTGGGAAAAAACTGCTTGGACCCACCAGAAACACACCTCCAGTGTTGCAGCAGCTCTTAATATCACTAAAAAATAACACAAATACATAACAATCACACGATTTGCTACACCAGAGGAAGGGACATTCTACCCAAAAATAACACAAATACATAACAATCGCACGATTTGCTACACCAGAGGAAGGGACATTCCACCCAAAAATAACACAAATACATAACAATCACACGATTAGCTACACCAGAGGAACAAACATTCTACCCAAAAATTCTAAATTAAACGTTAACCGGAAATAAGAGATTTGAAAGCCTAGAACCCCCCACCCCCCCCCCAAAAAAAGAAATTATTTTAGGCAAAATGTGTACGGGAGTGTGCGTGAACTATCACATTTACAAGGAAATGTTTTCTTTATTACTTTCCCTACTAAGTAGAGGAAGTATTGCATTCTACCCAAAAATTCGATATCGAGATTTCACCGGAAATATATGTTTTGCGGCCCCCTGAATGCAACATTTTTTTTATTATTTTTAGAAAAAGGTCCGTGTGTGTATGGGTGTATGTGTGTGAACAGCATAACTCAAAAACAAGAAGTTGGTTTAAAACCAAATTGGTATTTAAGTTTAATATCTTTCAAGGATGCGACACCCTAACTGCCCTTTATTTGGACAATTTTCCGATAATTTTGATTTTCTGAAAAATAGCTCTAACGATTTTGATTAAAATACCATATTTTAAAGATATTTTTATGACAAATTAAATGTATATTTTGAATTTTCTGGCTACAGTCCATGTAGTCCTGTTTAATCTTTATGACTTTTGCACAACTGGTAAACATAGACCAAATCTTACTATATAAAAATGCAGACCTCGTTAAAACATGCAAGTTATGTCTAAATGCATTTTTAGAAAGTTTTTAGAGAAAGGTCTGTGTGCGTGTGTGTGTTTGTGAACAGCATTAGTCAAAAACGAAAAGTTGGTACTTAAGTTTAATACCTGTCAAGGATACGACACGAAGATTTTGAAGAAAATTCCTGTACCCTAAACATCATTTACATGAAATATTTTTGAACATTTTGATTCTCTCAAAATTAGCTGTAAGGAGTTTGTTTAAGGTGTTTTTATGGCAAATCAGTGTATATTTTGGATTTTCTAGCTATAGCCCATGTAGTCCTGTTTACTGTGGATGACTTTTGGATAACTGCTAAACCGTAAGAGATAGACCAAATCTTACTACTTACAGTAAGCAGAAGTATTGTATTGCACCTAAAATTCAATACAGAGATTTCACCGGAAACACATGTTCGAAACTTCCTGAATACAAAAGAGCATTAAGAAAAAGGCATGTGTGTGCATGCGTGCATCTGTTAACAGCACAATTCGTTAAATACTAAGCTTAGTGTGTAAGTATTGTACACAAAACGAATTTAGTAATATACACTGTTTGGGATCACTTCCCGCTTTCTTATCGTCTTACGGGGTCTAGCA
The DNA here is from genome assembly GCA_030765045.1 of Tenodera sinensis. NCBI lineage: Eukaryota > Metazoa > Arthropoda > Insecta > Mantodea > Mantidae > Tenodera > Tenodera sinensis. Next base: position 304,321,485 of record CM060962.1, read on the forward strand.
AGGGATGAGGCATAACTAGTAACCAATGACAGTTGTAATACGGGGCAAGAGGTGTGTCACTGTAATGACGAAAAGCAAAGGTAGTGGTGATGGGTCGGAGGGAGGGGTAAGATGCACCCAGGCCTCATAAAAAAACAAGTTTTAATTTTCTTTACACTATTTCCGAATCCTTAATGTCTTTTATGGGAGAGGTTGCAAATATTGCTTGAAATAAGCGGCATTTATTGAGTTAAACGATTCTGTGCTGTAAAAGAAAAACTAACTTTGTCCTTAGAATCACAAAAATGTGTAAAACTTTACAGAAAACATAGCATGCATCATGAACAGTGGTGTCAGAGAGGGATAAAGAGAAAGGTAACGATTTACTAAGCGACCAGAAATATCAATACTTTCCTTTCAGGCAGACGTGTCATTGGTTGTAACCAGACCTCGGATTTAAGGTACAAATCTATTTTGTTCCCCATGAAGTATAGACAATAAAAGTTGTGTATATAGTAATTACGAAATATATGTTTGAAAGTAGTGGTCCTATACGTCGTAAAAATACCTAATTTCACGTTAGAACCTATTTTTACCTAATTTTACATTTTTAAATTTCTTTATTTGGTAAAATGGCAATGCTATGAAAGCCTGTATGCCTCTTGTGCCTTGACAACAATCACAGAGAACAATGCATAATATGGAGGACGTTAAGAACATTGGTTTGAAACTGAGGGAGGATGAAGTGAGCATTACTTCAGCTAAAGAACTTCTGCAGGGCCCAACAATTGTCCATGATATTGCATTCATCAAATTTCTGGTCCCCACTATTAAAGTTCTAGACTCTAAGATTGAGACTGAGATTGTCTGGAAAAATCAACTTGATTCCTGGTTATGTTGGTGAAAAAGTTTCTGAAAAACTCAAATCAGTGGTTCAAACAAACAGCACAGTTGTTGACATCTTGTGTGGCATGAATGTGCTGTTCCCTTGCGTCTAAATACCTCATTTTCGACTTATAAGATGGTGTTAATCTAACAAGTGATGCAGTTTCTCAATGGAAAACTAAAGGTGTTAGTTGTTTATTGCGAGTCTAATTATGGAGATGTACAATAAAGACATTGTCAAATATTTTGGCTAATTTACAATGGATTTTGTTCATCTATTTTTGTAATTTTAGAACCTGTTTTGATTTGTGATGGAACCTATTTGAGGTACCTAATTTAACATTTTTAGTAACTAAAAGTCCGGGGTATAGAACTATGTCCAGCCAGTAGCATGCAAGTGCTGTCATTGCAGAGGGGTAAAGAAAGGGAGAGTGAGTTGTGTTTAAGAGCCCGTCGACAACTAGGTCATTAGGGCCCGTAAAGGAAGGGAGAGGAGGGGAAGCTAAGAAGGCCTCGTTAAACAATCACGATACCTTTACATTTTACTAAATTCGTTTTCTGTACTTGAGGACGTAAGTTTTATTGATGAAAATATTTCATAACATTTCTTCATCCATTCCTCAGTTAGCATATTTAGTTTCTCTAGCAAGTATAGGAGCGCGCACTTCTTTAATATTCAGTGCTGGTGCAGCCAAATATAGAAACAAATATAGTGGCAATTGCTTGAGCTCTCCAAAGTAAACAGTTGATGAACGACAAGAGAGGAAACTCCACCATGCGTTCATAGAACAAGTGATAGTGTTACTGCGTACACTGTTTTGTGTAAGGACCCATTCTTGGGCCGGATTATTATAGTAAACTTAATTCCACTACAGTATACATTATATAATTAACCGACTAAAAATATGAAAAACTGTTTCACTCTGTGGCTGAGTGAACTAATTTACTGGTGTTCAGAAGCATCATTTTGTGCACAGGGAAACTATGTCCTCCTTGAGCCGACATTAGTGTTGGGAAAATTTTGCAGTACAGAAGACAAAGAATATTCAGATTATGACCAAAATGTGAAATAATTCGAATTCAAATAACGTTTTACTTTAACATTTCATTAGTTGCAGGTAAAAATCTCTTACATATGTACATGGCTTATCACTAGTTATAAAACCAGCAGCAACAGTAAACTGATTTATTTCTGTGCATTTTACTCATTTCATGTTAAAGGAGCAGACTATTTTCCAAATAAAAGTTTGTTTTCATTGAGTTTTGAAAGAAAAGTTTGTTTTAAAGCTCATTGTTCCAGTCAGTCATTTTATTAGTTTAACAACAAACATGGCCCCCTATCATGTGTTCTAGGTATTTCCTATTCAATAGTCTAGAGTAATTTTCTTCCAAATCTTCGTGTCGCACTGTGGAATGGAGCTGAATTTAAATGCCAACTTTGGTATTGATCCTACTGTTCGTTTTTAATGCAATGCAGTACAACCATCTGCTATATGTAAATGGTAGAGACAAATCATCTTTGAATTCCGGACCCACCGCCACCTATAGTGTAATACCGTGCACTTAACATTTTCAAATGCAATAAAACGTGACTGACTTGTCGCATCATAAACGCACAGAAATCTTGTGCACATTCTAATTCTATGCTATAAAATAATAGGTTTCTAACTATTTCTATCTCACCAAACAGAAGTTCCGGTTCAGCCAAGGAAAGAGAAGCAGACACTCACCTGGAAAACAAAAGATAACAAATATTACTGGTGCAGATTCAAAGTTACATATTTAAACACTCTCTCTCTCCCTCTCTGTCTCTCTCTCTCTCACACACACACACACACACACACACACAGACACACACACAATTAGAGGAAGTATTACATCCGACACAAAAATTCGGGATTCATCTTTCTAGGAAAGTAGACATTTTGGGACTTCGGCAATATAATTGTACATAAGTTTAAATGATATTTTTGGCAGATTTCATGGTCTTTCGGGTTATGTTGACATTGCAGGTATATGAATTATCCCATATTCACATCTACCAACTTAACCTATCCACCTGTATTACGTACTTTTAAAGCTTAGGCCACTAGCAATTTCTCACCCTTAAACTTAACAATATTTTTATTAATACAGGTACAAAATATAATCAAACATACCTGTTGACTTATACCACCTCAATAACTGTCCTTTTACATATTTATCGTATATTGCATACGTTATAATTTAAAAGAATAAAGCACTGCAATCAGTCCAACTTTATCTTCGACCGTCATTACAGCGAGGGTCTCTGAGATAAACCGAGTAGGCCGTGCTCATATCAATAATTAGCCATAGTAATCATGACGATTAACTTGAACGAGTGTGCTGATTCTGAAACCGAAGAAAATTGGAAAATAAGCTGTACTTTTCTCATACCTGAAAAATCTAAAGAGAGATGCGAAAGACGCTATAGCATTTTCCAAAATTGGTTGAATGAGAAGAAAGCAGGAATAAATGAAAAAGCATTTCTTGCCTATTGTCGCAGTCGTATAATGAAAAACAATTAAGTTCAACCATCAATACACCATAGAATTCGCTCATTTTGATTACAGCGCAGTAGTATCGAAGGGTTTAAACCTTGCTAAATTTATTAAAAGCAAAATATCTCCTAACATGAAAAACATTGAAAATGTAAACGTATACATTTTCTTCATTTTTACTTTCTATACTACGTATAGTAAGTAGAGGAAGTATTGTATTCCACCCAAAAATTCGATGTCGAGATTTCACCGGAAATACGCTTTGAGGTGCCCTAAATAAAAAATAGCATTTTTAGAAAAAAGTCTGTATGTTTGTGTCTGTGTGTGTGTGTGTGTGTGTGTGTGTGTGTGTGTGTGTGTGTGTGTGTGTGTGTGTGTGTGTGTGTGTGTGTGTGTGTGTGTGTGTGTGTGTGTGTGTCAGTCTGTGGGCAGCATTAACTCAAAAACGAAAAGTCGGTTAAAAACCAAACTTGATATTTAAGTTTAAAGTCCTTCAAAGATGCGAAATGAAGATTTTGAAGAAAACTGCTGAACTATGCTTTAAATGGAAAATGTTTCGAAAATTTTGATTTTCTTGAAAATGGCTCTAACATGTTGATTAAAATGACATGTTTAAGATATTTTTAGGACAAATGCAATGTATGATTTGAATTTTCTGGCTATAGCCCATGTACTCCTATTTAGTCTGGATTCTCGTACTTCTGAATAATTCTTAAACCGCAAGAGATAGATAAAATCTTACTATACAAAAAATGTAAATCTCGCTAAAACATACCATTTATGTGCAAATATTTTCTTTTTAGTTTTGTAGAATGAACCATTTCGGAGATATTCCTTGTTATTTGTGTCAGTTTAGGGAAACTTGAACTTTCGTCAAATGCAATATCGTTATTCATTTTGTATATGTTAACCGTGCAAACAACGGAATTTGAAGGATTTAAAACATTTGACTATCGCTCAAAGCCTACTATGTTCCCATATTCCCCCTGTACCTACAAAGAAATAAGCAATAACATAATTTCTGCACATGTTTATCTCAATTAACACGAAGAAGGAATAAGAGTTGTAAGGATGGTTAGTACAAGAGTAGAGAAGGTCATGTGAGTGCAACACTTCAGATTTTTCGTTGATTGTGTGTTCAGTTTCCAGTGCCACCTCAGTAATGTAATCTAGTTCAATGTTCGCTGTGACTTCAATTTGTTCGTGACGAGGCGGTGTAACGAATTACCCGCGATGTAGCCTCTTCTTGGGATGATTCACTCGCTGGAGAGTCGAACACAAGATGTCCGTAATCCCCCGTCACAGCTGTCGTCACAAACGCACTTCAGAAGCGCCCTTGATATCGCATCAGAAGCACACTCATTAAGGACAGGACCTCGATATCATCGATACCTCGATACTCGGTGCGTTTCCAGTACTTCTTAAGGGGAGTTAGGGGTGAGATTTGGCCCATTTGGTAAAAAAAGTTGATTTTTAGATTTTTATATTGAAAAATTGTTCAATGTTTTGTCTATTAAAAAGTGCAATGATTTTGATGCCAGCGCCATTTTTAAAGATCTGGCGGCCATTTTTAAATAGTGGTGCATAGTGATTAAATGGCTGGTGGTTAGGCGTGCGTACGCACCCACCAAGACTGCATATCGACGGTCAGAAACTCAATCATGTAAATTATCCTTAATCTGCATCCACAAAATCACAAGTTGTCTCCAGAAGTGGTAGGTAACTAAAATTCTATTTCCGGATCAGCGACTTGGTTCTGACCAGCTGCTAGAACGCTATGCCAAGGGTACGACACAGAACTCGAATGTATCTCTTCACAATGTTGTGGGAGCTATTTGTCCAAAATAGGTGTGTGTCTAGGAACAAACTTGAACTTGCAGTACTGAAAGCTGTCATGGAGTTTAATATGGGGTGTGTGAAGTCAATTCAAGTGCTGAATAGTCTTAGGAATGAAACATTTCAGTTGGAACAATATGCATTTGTCAGAAGTGCAATGCTAGAAGATGTATTCAAAGTAGAAAATGCAGTGCCAGGAAACAAACACACACAAGGAGAGCCCAGAAATTGCAGAAATTGTCAGTACAGGAGAGGGTAAGAGATCAGAAAGTGAAACCTATGCTGCAACACACCTCTGATGGGGTTAGAACGTTTTAAAAGTTTAATGCTGTTTTTCTCAGTTTCTTTTTTCTCAGCATTTTCACGCATCTGAAAAACTCCTTGCGACAGAGTTCTTAAGGGATTTTTTTGAAAATTTCAGGGTGTGTTCTTATTCATATAAGGCTCCAAAATTGCTCTGGGTTTTGATATCAGTCAAGTAATATTGAACACATTCACATTCAAATGCCGATGGAAAGTTAAAAAAACGTGAAATCTGTAAATAGACATATTAAAAAATTTCCAGATACTAAAGTACTGGTGTAAAATAAAAATCCAGAGCAATTATGACTTTCGAGTGCATGAAGCATCAGATCACCAACTTTCATGTCACACATATAAAAATTATTACGCAAGGAGCATTTTTAATCAGAGTATCTTTCTAATCGATTAAAAGCTTTTAATTAAAAAACTATTTGACTTATGTACTTCAAATTTTGTACAGCTGCATATCTAAACACTATAGTAACGTGTTTAAAATTTGGTAATGCTGGCATACAAATTGTAGAATTTCCTAAACTCACCCCTAACTCCCCTTAATACTTCGAGATGAACCTTCATGCCTTTAAATGTTCAAGTTTTGCGTTACTAAAAGTGGTTGCGTTTATGTTTATCCTGGATAAGGAATGAAGGAAGTCGAGACCTCACGTTATTGCATCTTTGTCACCAAAGAGTTGCTAGACTCTCGTGTGCCTAAATAAAAACATGCAAAACAATGGGAGAAGGTGCAGATGTATTCGTGTAACATGCAGCGTTAACTGAGTTGTGCATGAAGCTGAGTTTGTTAGTTTATATGCTTGTATGGAAAATTAACTAACATGAGTAGTATATACAACAGTTTTACACTTATAGATATACTGTCTAAGTGTTTGCGAGCCGAAATCAATTGCCCCTATTTTAACTTCTGTGATGAAAACGTTCGATTCTACTGTTGATAGTAATGTCGATGCAGTACTTATCACATATTTCTCATTGTTACCTTGTTGTACAAGTATTGTTGCGCAATGCCTTTGTTGATTCATTAGAATACATGTAAATCTGGATTCCGTCCTTTTAATAAAATTCTGTTTTGCACTGCTATTTTGACATTTTCAAGATTTGTTGATACTCTTGTGTCCACTTTCACTTGGATTCTTTCTTCAAGTACTGTCTAAGTGGTGCAATTTTGTCACCATATTTATAACAAATTTACTAATAACTTTTTGAGTTGCTTTTGAAACTTAGGATAAGATACTCCTTGAATTGCTTTTGTAAGTTCGGGATCGGCTTTTATCCCCTCTTGCGAAATTAAGTAACCTAAAAACTTCTAAATTCACTGTCATATTACATGCATTTAATCTCTTTAGCTTTTCGAAATTATCGTCACTGATAAGGAAATCGCCTATCTACTGTGCCACGAATCGTTCTACTGTGTTACCAAATACTTGTGTAGCGCTCGCAGTAGACAAATCAAAGGAGTATTTCAAAAACATTGATGGCTATTGAATGATACGCATCTTCTAACATCTGGATGCAAGGGTATCTACCAAAATGAGATTAAAGCAGCATTAGTAAACTAGTTTGCTTTGTTTAGCCTTTCTACTCTGCTGAACTCCAGCTTTAAATTTATCTTATTTTGCGTGTGAATTGTTTTTTGGCATCCATTGTCATCCTAAATTTATTCGTTTATGGTTTGTGGAACCAAAAAGTTGGATTAATGAGTTCTGATTACGATACGTCTATGACCTTATTCTCAAACATTTGCTCAGCTTCTGCCTGATCGCGCTTGGGATCGTTCTAGCTTTGTGATTACATGGTTTCATCCTGTGATCTCAAAACTCTGTTCGTAAACATTACAAGTACCAGATGCTTCTAAAACTCAATGCATGAATGGTTCTAGCCAGTGTTTTTTCCAACTGTCGTTTTTGACGGAATTCCAGATTTTTATTTTCATCTACTTTTATTGCTGTAAGCTTCCGCTAGTTTCGACTTGGGTTTCATTGTTGTCGGCTTTGCTGCGAGATAACGAATTGCAAGCATTTAATAATTCTCTCTGACGTGATATATGCCACGTATTTCGTCGCAGGACTTTTTGTTACATAGTCATTGGCATTTAACGTGGAATTTCATTAAGAGTAATTATATTTATAAATATTAATATACTCGACAAAACATTGGTCGTTCTCTTCTTTCCCTTGCAATCCTTTGTGTGGCATGATTGGCTACTGCAGATTCTTCCTGTGTTATCTACATCTCTCACTGCTACCCTTTGCTCATCAGTCAAGTTTGGCTCTCCAAAACGCCTCCTAATATCACTACTGTTTGTACTCTGGTTACTATTAGCGATATACATTCATATTGCTATTGATCTATTTTCGCATTTAACATCAGTTGGTATATGCTGCGTTACTTATGTTCTCCAACTGCTACACTACAATACATATTACAAACTGGGAGGCGTTGCAAGTGCCTCTTCATCTGACATAAATCTATAATTTTTCGCTGTATACATATGTACCTGTCAATGCATTACAAAAGTGTGTCATTTATGTCTAGTTTTATTTCTGGCGGATTTGATCATTCTAGCGCCATATCTGTGTTATGTATGTTATTCTCTTTCCTATCCTCGTTTGTACCGTAGCTCCATTTGTCGCAATTATGTGGTTCGAGATTACAGTCAAATGCCTTTCTTATTACTTTTTTCTTTATTTCCTTTCCTTTACATGGGTTAACTGGTTACAAATACTACAAAACACAATCGTTTCTTTAAACACAAAACTATCCAAAGTATTTTCTAAATCTTATTAAAAAGCTGCTTTCTTTCAGGGCTTGAAGTTTGCTGTTCGATGTTCTTGGACCATTTTCCATCTCTCAGAATTGGCATAACCTCACTTAGTTTTCCTTTATTGTCATTCCAGTTCTCGTTGGAATCGTACTCACTTCTAATCATTTCTGTTGTATCATCTGCAACAGATGCGAGGTTTTTGTCTCGTTCCCATTCAGAGTTTTCTTGAGTTCGATACTTTCTCCTGGAACCTCTGAATCGTTTTGTGCGTTATTTCTACAGTTGCTCTTGACACTAAAGTGTTCCCACACTATTAGAAGCTTGACTATTTCTGACATTTATTTGTGCCTCCCTTTCTCTTCGGGAATTTTGATTCTGAAAATGTACTGGATTTTGACTACGGTTGTTCTATTTTCATTATTTGGTCTGTTACTAATCACGCCTAGATGTGCACAAGTGATTGTTTGTGTGTTGCTTTTTTTTTTGTTTGAAATGCATTAGCAATTCGATGACGTGTCAGAAATGTATAGGTTTTTCTATTATCACATTGTTCGTAATATTCTCTGAAAAGTGCCGGGTCACTGTGCAAAGGTGGATCAGAATGTCGTACTTTATTTGCTATATGCATTAAATAGCCGGCTTCGAGACTGTATTTGGCTGTGGCTTGTACCATTTTGATTTGATCTTGAAACAATTTCCCCCAGTAACGTGCTAGGAAGAAACTCCTAAACATGTTATTAGTTGCAACAATCAATACCATTGTGCTCCCCGTTTTCTGAGGCTCTTTAAGATTACGAATATCCTGTGTTCCTACGATACCATTTTTATTTTCAAATACTCCTCGATCTCTCTAAGGAATCACTTCGGATTGTCCCCTGCTCATCATCGGCAGTTGGGACTATAGTTTCGGATATTAAACGCTTGGAGGAGACTGTGTTGCTAGATAAAAATTGTCTTTGGTATGTGATTTAGGTTGTGTTTTCAGAATACGTTTCATAATTATGTTTCGAAACGTTCGTACATCATCATTGACATTGTTCACGTTGTTATGCACATTTTTAGATACATGAAAGTACCCACAACCTCTTGTAATCGTTTTGATTTCTCATTAAATTGATTTAACTTTTCTGTCGTTTTTTAAAATTCTTTACTAATTTCTTCTTCAATTTTGCCTTGGTTATCTGCTACGTTAGAAAGCACGTGTTATTCTACACGCATATCAGTTTTTATAGGATCCAAGCTTTCAGTTACTACTGCCATTTACACATTTACTACAATTGTTACAATTGGATTTTAAACACCTAAGTTCAGTACAGCTATATTTAGTGTGGTATAATTAATTTTCTATATTAATTTATTTTATTTAAACATATCTTTGATTTCATTCATTATTTCTGTTTAAAATTTAATTCTCTCGGAACTAATTTCTTCCATTTTGACATTTATATCAGCTGCTAACTGGCTATGTGTGTTATTTCAGTAGCGAGCTGCTCTAGCTACCTTTCATTGATGTTCTTAACTAATTTATCCTGCTTTTCACCAATATTATCAGCTATCTAGTGCTGCTTCACGACATTTCGTTCTGATCACTGGCCAATTTGTTTTGCTTTTCAGTGATCTCCCCTGTTAATTTATCCTGGTTTACAGTTATATCCATAGCTAATTTGTTCGGTTTTATTTACATCCAGTTTCATCTGACTCAATAAGATGTTCAGATGTTCCTGGCTAACGTTGCCCTATTCAGTCCTATCTCGATTATTTGCGTGCTCTGTGAGATCCATTTTTGAAGTGAAACTTCTTATGGGAGCGCTTAGAAATTCTGATCCGCAACCTTATTGTGTGACATGTGAAAAGTGGTGGGGGTCCACACTGTGTCGGGTAGAGTGGGAGCAGTGTCTCGCTTGCCTTAGGGTATCGGAGAAGAGTGAGACATACGCTCTTCTTGCTATCTATCATTCTCCCTGTCCGTGTACTGCGTTCAGGCGGCGTGGCGATCACTGAGTACAGCGGTTGGTTGTGAACAGAGCATCCGTGTATAACCAACGCATTTCGAGTATTGTTTAGTGTTCTCGTTGCTTATAATCTATTTTCTTCATTAAAATATACAATTTTGTTGTGAAAATGCCTAAGTCAGGCGCAGAAAGAACAAGAGCGTGGCATGAGAGAAAACGTGCGGGTGAAGTGACAGTCCAGAATGTGAAATTGAAGAAGATAGTAGAGAAAGGAGTAGAATACGTGCTAGTTGGGACGTGTAGTGTAAATAATGAAGACAATAAACCAGCAACTAGCACCTTGTCTCAGCCAATTCCTCTTGCACCTATCAGTGATAAGTTGCAGTATTTAAGACTGCACATAATATTTTCAATCGAGATTTTGTAAGTAATCCATTCGGTTTGAAGTGTTGTGTGTGTGACAAATTGTGGTTTAAAACTATTTTAAATGTTTCCCTGTAGTACCAAAGTTTCACTTCTATCGTATGTCTTTACGACACACCCCCTTTTTTTCTATTTCCCTACTCATTTACTTTCCTTTAATTTGTATTGCTCTACCACTTCTCAGTGCAATGTTTTTTTTTGTTTTTTTTTTTGTTTTTGTTTTTGTTTTTGTTTTTTTTTTTTTTTTTTTGTTTTTTTTCGTGTATATGCCGTTTTCAACATCTCAAGTGATTTCGGCGACTTTTACTTAGGAGCGATAGCACATTGGCAATAATGTTCAGTCGCCTTACATTGGTTATCTTTCGGTTATTATATTAAATCCACATACACATTTACTCTCTCATTCATACTTCCAGACTCTAGGAAGGTCAAAAAATGCCAACTCTCCCAGCCAGGGATCCAACTCATTGTGGTGCTGTTACATTTAACTACTAGTTTTCTAAAAAAGATATAAAGATTACAAATTGTGACGCTTAAAAGGGTGTGATATTGCTACTTGTGTAATCAAATTCTAGATGTCACGCATGTCTTCTTTCATTTGTTTTGCTGAGGCCCCTGAGTTCTGTTGTAGGTCCCTCGATGTCGTGGTGATCCTTAGGCTTCAGATGGTCTTCACGGTCTCGACGTTCTACCAGACTGTTATTGATTTGTTATTATTTTCTTTGTTTGGTTCATTTCCTTTTCAAAACCCTATTCGTGCACTCACAATTGCGCTCTAAGTATGAAATGTTTGCTTGGTTGGCTAGTTTTAGAGTATGAAACACGTCGCAATGGATTTTTGTGTATCAGGGTTATTGTTACTTTAATGACTCAGGTTAAAGTTTTAATTGTAGTCTCGTTTATTCAGAAAACCAATCTTAAAAGTTGTGATACAGAAATGTAAACAAATGTCCATATCTTTAAAGACATATTTTAACAACAGTGAAATGGTTTGTGCATTCATTTTTCACTAATTCCTTTGTACCTAAACAATTAGCTTTACTTACTGTTTCCCTAGGAACAAAATCTCAAGAAATTGAGAATTTTTATTACACAGGCGTTTCTGGTCTAAATGAAATTCGGTATTATTATGCATTATTTTACTTTCACCATATTCTACTTAATTATGTGTGGGAGAAATTCTTATTTACGTCGTAGTTAGCAAAACTTAGGTACTTCTCAACGAAATGTATATTTTTTTCTATTATATGCAATTACATTCGGAGCTTATTTCCCACAAATGTTTTACTTTTTACTCACGATACTTTTTCTTCGCCTCTATCACTTCCAAATTAAGCTTTAACACTATTCTACGTGTTGAATCATTGCCGCCTGCTTCATGTGAAGAACTATGTGATTGCTAAAAGCCTCGTGCTGCCATCTGCATTCCACAATGTTCAGTTTTTTACTTCCCTCTGTTTCTCATCCGTACAACTGTGTATATTCTCTATAGCATGTATTACATGTCTTATAGGATAAATTTATTCATTAATACTCTCATAATTAACATATAAACAGATAGAGTTAAGCATTAGGATCAATACACGAAGGATGCTATATCTACACTAAATGGAGCACTATGGGACAAACATATTAAAAAATAATAATAATAATACAATAACCAGAATCATTATGACCTAAGGAGTTGTGTAGGCTTTGAATTCACAACTATAAAAAAAAACTGTTTGCCGAGGAAATTGACTACTAGGGACGCTCTACGAGAATATCCAGGAAAGAAAAAATTAGAAATTCACATATAAAACAAACTATGCAGATCCAATACTCAATTTTAGCTTTTATCAAGAAGAAGCAGTTTAAAGGATATGGACATGTTAGGAGGATGGAAGATGGAAGAGTTCTAAAGCTGATCATGGATTGGGAACCGCAGGGAAGGAGGAAGAAGAGAAGGCCACCTATTACGTGGATATGGATGAACAGACAGGAATGGAAAAATTGTGTTACAGACTGTGAATTTGGGTGTCGGAAAAATGTTTATTCATTGTAAAACCGGTTTAATAAAATTAAGACATCTTTGAGTGTTTACATTATCTAATATTTTTACTTTCTCTACCACTATAGTAGGTAGGGGAAGTATTGTATTGGACCAAAAGTTTCGATGTCGAAATTTTACCAGAAATATATGTTTTGAGGCCCCCTGAATCCAAAAAGGCACTTTTAGAAAAAGATGCGTAAGTGTGTGTGTGTGTGTGTGTGTGTGTGTGTGTGTGTGTGTGTGTGTGTGTGTGTGCCTATCTGCCTGTCTGTGTTGTATGTGCACAGTGTAACTAAAAAACGAAGTCTGTTAAAAACCATAGTTGGTATTTAACTTTAATATATTTCAAGGATGCCACACGAAGATTTTCAAGAAAATTTCCCCAACTTAAACTACGCTTTAGATAGAAAATTTTCATATTCTTAAACATGACTAACGGTTTTGATTAAGATGCCATATGTTTGATACTTTAATGGCAAATGAACTGGGTACATATTATGAATTTTCTGGCCATGTAGTGCTGTTTACTTTTGCTGACTTTTGCATAACTAGCCAACCGTAAGAGATGGACCAAATCTTACGATAGAAAAGATGTAGATCCCGTTAAAATACACAATTTTTGTCAAATGATCCTTTTATGAGAAGTGAGCCATTTCCGAGATATCCGTTGTTACATATCAGAATTTTGCAACACTTATAGAACGTTCTAAAAAGGGGGAACGTTATTCTTGGTAATGCAAAGAGAACGGAATTTCAAAGTCATCATATAGCGACCGTTCTTAAAACATTTCACCATCGCTTAAAGCCTACTGTATTCCCCGTGCACCTACACGAAAATCAGCAATAAAATAATTTCTACAAATGTTTATTTCGATTAACTAAGAGTAGATTGAGGAAGAGTTTGTAAGAATTTTTTGTGCAGGAGTAGAGAAAGTCGTGTGAGTGCAACATATCAGATGTTTTTAATATAGCAAGGGGAGGATATTCATTCTTTAAGAAATAACATTAAAATTACTCAATCTCCCCTATTTGCTTTTTACATTGATATATACAATTTTATTATTATAACAATTAACTTGTGTCAAATACCATTCCACCTTTCTTTTGTGAGTGCAACTTGCAGAGTTATAGTGAATAATAAGTTAATAAGCAAGGCCTGCCTGCCTGCCTGCCTGCCTGCCTGTATCAGTGAACTTAGGAGACCAAGATAAACTCGAGTTGAGCAAACAGCACAGAGAGGGAACCCAGGAACCAAAGAGAAACAATCCTCAGGAACGTGTTTGTCGAGTGGAAATAGGGATTGCCTCGGTTTCCAACCCAATAACTCTCTTCCCAATATCTGTCTGTCAGTACAACTCGCGTGCGGTGTGTGCACATGAAAACCTAATTATTTCTGGAAACGTTTATATCGAAGTCATTACACGAACTTGTCCAAAACGACCTAGATACGTTTCTAGAGCTAACACACTGATCCGCTGTTAAACGTTCTTTAGAATCAAACAGTTCCTAATTCATTACTCCAGTTAGCTTTACTTTCATTCCTATCGCACAGAGCTCTTCCGGTAGGGACGATTATTTCAGTATTACGGTCAAGGCTACGCCTATTGCACCTATTAAACCTCCGCACAATGTCAGATTTCACGATCTGAGCGGCCAAAAATCCAAAACCATTTATCAACTCTTGTTTCAGCTCTTCAGTGCTCTTAAAATGACTTTTAATGGTTACTTATATTATGGCCATATACAGCAGAACACCCATAACTCGACATTCCATATAGATCGACTTCTTTTAGTTGTTTATCGTTAAACTTGACTGTGATAATTTCTATCATCCACTGTGTGGTATAAACAGTGTAACTAAATTTTAATTAGTGTGCGTATACAGAGTGGAAGGGAAGTTATTACATTTCTTCTAATATGTGCTTTATGGAAGCATTACAAACAAAAAAGTCTAATGGCATTTTGTTCTTTGATCAGCCGATTTCGAAATAATAAATGGTTTTTGTTCCAAATTGGATGCGTAATTCCACAAGAATGTACGAAGATAACAGTTTGTTACTTGTAAGATGCGTAGAGTAACTTATTTCTGACATGACTTCAGTAGTAATTATGGGACATCACACAGGGTTTCAAAATAATTAATCACTTAAAAGACGGGAAGGAATACTCCGGGCAGCTCTTTCAGACGTGAAGTAAGTCGACAACGTTGCGTTCAGGTTGGTGAGGGAATTGAACCGGTTTCTGGATGTAAACAGGTCAGTTGCTTGCAGGGTGGTGTAACATTTTGAGAGCTAATCATTTCGATTGACTTACACTCGCACAGTAAACATGGAAGGACACGGCAGAGTATGTGTTTATGTACTGACCTAGTGAACGTGACAATCTGCAGTGTTGCCAGCTTGTTTTCGACAAAACTAAAATATCTCCGTAGGAAATGATCAGAGACAAAAACGTAAGATACAAAATGTGTTCCAAATACCGAGATCTACCACTGGTTTAAATTGATGTAACGACTTCCCTTCCACCCTGTATATTCTCCCTCACAGTAACAAAAGGGCTGACCACGTATTGACCTTCGATATCTAGTCACATCCTAAGCAACCGTCAGACCATTGTCACAAAACCAAAAGCTTGCCACTAATAATGTGGATATATAGCACAAACACTTGTTTGGAAGGCTTGAAGGTTTATTGCCTTACCCAGCAGTAAACTGAACTTTCACTTACATATTTCTGGTTACAATCCCGTTTTCTCAGATTTCAGATTTACTGTTAGTGTTGTGTTTTGCCAGTAAAAATGTCGAATGACAAGAAAATGCCATTTAACATAATAATTAAAATTAAATTTGCGTTAAAGAGACCAAACAAAGGTAAACACATTAATACGTAATCAATTTTAGGATATATTATGGTTTTCTTTTTCCTATTTTGTGCTAAAATATGCATTTATGTTAATTTTCAATATAATGTGACAAGCTATGAATCACGGATCTCTTATTCCGTAAAACTCGACATTTCGATAACTCGAATCGCTCTCAGTCCGCATTAGGTCGAGTTATTGGGATTCTAGTGTAGGTATTTCATATTTTGTGTCCTTTATTTCACTTTCCGTTTGTATTGTCTTATGTTTATACTCACTCAAGCTTCCACGGCCAGCATTAAAAACATCTTGACTATTCGGTTTTTGCCGCGTCTGCCTGCATAAAAAGCTGACAAGCCGCAACAAGCGGCGCAGTTTGCCTTTGAAGACGACCACGAGAAGATGGTCGAAACGTCGGTTTTATCCAACTTGACGTGGCAAAAACCAGATAGCCAAGATACTTTTTTGTCTCATGTTTATTAGTGTAAACGTTTCAAACCGCACCGCCACTGCCATCTATTTCTAAATGAGTAGACTGTTGTGAATGCAACACATCAAAGGCTTGTTAGCATGCATAAGCATTTTAATGCTATTTCCGCATGTTGTAAATGACAACATAATCTTAAAACATTGTTAGATAAAATATACAGGATGTTAGAGACATGACTGCAGATATGATGATACATTGTACCTTAATATGCATCCATTTTGGTGTGTTAGTTGTCTTTTCTCTTCGTCTAACACTTTTGCACAAGCCAATCACATTGTTTACTACCTGATGTTTTTGTATGGTCGTAACTGCAACAGGAACTGAACGACTGTGAGACAGACTACTATTTTGCTTCACACATCAATGCGTGACACACTGGCCAATATAATGTAAGGTCACTGGCCTCGAACTCAGTTCCCATACAGCACTCGTTCCACCCACTCTGCGTCATGTTTTCTGTGACACGCCTACTTGGAGGCACTACCAAGCTCAAAACATACTACTCTAATTCTAAAAGTCCACTAATGGGACAAATATTGATGTAATATAGTTCATTACACTGTCTTCGACTACCAGCACAAATATCTGTGTTTATACCCACAACACAGTGTCTTGAGTAGCGTAGCACAGATAGAAGAATATTTTTGTTTGAACAGATGTATGTGAATTTATGTATAGCACAACAGCGATGTCCAACGTTTGCGAAAGAGGGAAGGTTAGATTTACCTCCTTCACGTTATGCGGATTGTCCCACTCTTTAACCCCCTACCGTGCCTTGTGCAGCAGTGGTAGTTTGGTTACATGTATGTTGTATTTGATTTACGAAAGCACTTTCGAATGTTATGTGACAAACTTCTCTTCATTAGTTATGTCTTTATTACTTCTTATGTTTAGGAAGTCTATGAATATTTGGTGACAAAGTCGAAGTACATAGCCTTAGAAGATACACCAAGTGATCGTCGTCACGTAACATATTGTGATATATACTACAGACTTTTAATATAGTTCAATTTGGAGAAACTCTGTTCACAAATATGTGTAGAGTTATACTCACTCTTATATCTACACACTATTATACTTGTAAATGTTTATTTCTCTATATATTTCATTTTAACCGACATAAGCATTTTCAGAAATTACCTTACTGCTAATTTTCTTGTAGGTGCAAGGGGAATATGCGAATACAGTAGGCTATAAGCGATAGTGAAATGTTTTAAGAGCTCGTTGCTATGCAATGCTTTTCAAATTCCGTTCTGTTTGCGAGACCAAGAGAAAAAATCAACATCATATTCCTATTTGAGAAAAGGAAAAGTATTGGCAAATTCAAACAAATAGGAAAGAGTATCTCGAAAATGGTTCATTCAAAAGAAAAAAGAAATATTTGAAATAAATTGACTGTTATAACGCGATCTGTATTCTTATTTAGTAAGCTTTTCTCTGTCTCTTACCGTTTACCATTTATGCAAAAATCATCCAGAATGAAGAGGTTTTCTGGGAAAAAAATGCTATATAATTCAAGGAATGACCTAAAAACTGCCATGGAATGAGCTGTTTATGTCTGTTGCCGGATACTGATTGGTGGGGAGTCTACACGGCATAGGCAAGATTCACCCTACGACTGAAAGAGGAGATGGGAAACAGCAGCTAGTTACGTAAGCAGCTCCAAAGAGACAAGGTTGGACATCGCTGTAGTAGAGACAGTCTAACAGATATATGTATCAGTTCCTTTATTTAACCAAGGTCAAAACGCATATTCCTTATTAAAATGCTTACATTAGTCTACTGTTTTTAGCTTTTGAATGTCTTTCTACGTTCTCTATTTTCTATCTATTGGCTAAATACCACAATCTACACTGATCAGTAAAAAGATAATAAATTAGCAGTATTTAGCAATATTGTTAACCATTATTTTGGTTTTCTGTAGCTGGTTACTCACGAAAACACAAATTGGAGGGAATGAGGAAAGGAAAAAAAGACAAGAATAAAGGAGTAGGGAAAATGTACCTGTAACAATTACACAGACGTCGGCAGGCAGGCAGCTTGCATGTGAATAAGAAATTAATTTGCCGGAGAGAAAAGCGACGCCAGGCTAGTAATGAGAAGAGATGGAAACGGGGCATCCCCTCGTAGCGACAAGTGTTGACGCTGTTTTGATCATACAAACAAAAGAGCAAGGAGTTAAACTTTCCTTTTTACTTCCTGCAGCAATTTTTAAATGTGGGAAATAAACTCACACGCGGCTTTCTTAACCTCTCTTTTATCATGGTTTATGCTCCATGTCTTTGCTCTCAATATTCTATCGTCAAGATTTCATGCGCTTTGAGATCCCTAAAACAAAAACTGCGTGAGTGTGTGCGGACAGGGGGTGGAGGGAATAACTGAAAAGGGAAAAGTCAAACACACGCGCCTACATACACCGGATGGAAGGGAACTTATTACATTCCTTTTAATATGTGCTTCAAAGAAGAATTACAAACATGACATTTTGTTCTTTGATCAGGTGATTTCGAAAAAATAAATGGTTTTTGTTCCAAATTGCATGTGTAATTCCACAAGAATGTACGAAGATAAAAGTTTGTTGCTTAGGTATAGAATGCATAACCTCGGTAGTAATTATGGGACATCACTCAGGGTTTCAAAATAATTAATCACTTAAAAGAATTACAGGAATACTCCGAGCAGCTTTTTCAGACGTGAAGTAACTCGGCAACGTTGCGTTGAGCTTGGTCAGGAAATAGAACCGGTTTGTGGATGTAAACAGGTCGGGCGCTGTAATGTTTTGGGAGATAATGATTCTAGTCGTTCTACACTCGCACAGTAAACATGAGAGGACACGTCATGGAATTTACTTAAGTTCACGAGACACCACACTGCGCTGTTTGTTTATGTACTGACCTAGTGGAAGTGACATCCACACAATCTGCAGTGTTGCCAGCTTGTTTTCGACAAAGCTAAAATATCTCCGTAGAAAAGGGTCAGAGACAAAACCGTAAGATACAAAATGTGTTCCAAATAGGAGATCTATCACTGGTTTAAATTAATGTAATGACTGTATGTAACGGAACTTGCTACATTACTTTCAATCTAAGTGTTATATTTCTTTCAATCTGAATGCTTCATAGTAATATTACAAATAAGAAGCACAATTACACTTTGTTCTTGGTGCAGTGGTTTTCTAAACATTTGTGAAACTTGGATAATTCGAACGTTTATAACTCGAAATCATAGTTAATTCCAAGATTTTTCTTTGACCCCTGAATTAGATCTTAAAGCAACGTAAAAAATCATATAATTTGAATTTATTTTCCTTATTGGAAGTTTTTGCTCAGAAATGTCAGTCGAAAATTAATATAGCTTCGTCTGTGTGTTTCTTGAAAACAGATCATCGCTCTGGGATTGTTTGCTTTCTCGGAATGCAGTTTGTAGGTGGGATAGCTGTCGTAGCTGCCGGCCTTGAGATTCTATACCTGCTTCCACATTCCTTTGTTTAAAACACGTGCACTTGAGCTTCCTAGTTGCCACTATGTCTCTTAGTAAACCGCGTGTCCAGTACAAGACAACATTTTGCGGAAAAGGTCTCTTCATTCAAGAAGCTGAAAAGGGTTTGAAGAAAAAACGCGAGATTGCGAAAGAATAGGGACACCACGGAACACTTTATCATCTTATCTGAAGAATAAGGATAAAAATTTAAGCAGTGCCTTGAGTGAAAATGGAAGGACTAGAAAAAGAGTGAGGTAGCCGGAAAATACTGATGGATTTATGTATGCACTTGTATTGCTAAACTGTCAACTGTCAAATTTTAGGCGTAACCCTTGTAATTGGAATTTTTGAAGATTTTTCTTGTCCCTTTACCTTCGAATAATCCAAGTGCCACTGCAGTTGTTCCATATCAGATATTTAATTCAACGAAAGTGTATGAAGATAATAGTTTATTTGCCAGATTAGTAGAGTGAGCTATTTCTCGCATACTTTGGATAATAGCTATGCGATATCACAAGGATTTTACAATATTTTATTCTTCTGCTGTTTCTTGTTGATCGAGAAACTTTCATTACACTTAACATATCTTGTTGTGCACAATAACAACGATAATTATTGGAAAACTCAATAATAATATCTCGGAAATAGCTAACGCAACAAAACACAAATTGTATGCTTTAACTGGATTTACATTTTTTGTGCTCAAGATTTGTTGTATCTCTTGAGGTTTACCAACAACACAAAATCAATTTAGAACGGACCTCACAGTTATTCCCAGAAAATCGGATAGTTCCTGTATCTTTTATCGAAGGTAAAAGTGACACGTGTATAATATCGCATTTACCGGTAATTGAACACACGAATGCTATGGTAACTCCTTGTTTTAATGGATCTACCGATGTAACATGCACCCCTCAGTCAGGTAAATAATCAGCGCCTTTGATAGTGATATTCCCATCTCCAACACACGCCTCTCTTGTGTGAGCTCTGCATGGGCCAACATTCTCCAAAATGAAGTACTCGTGTGTTTAAATCGCATTATCTTATCTAATAATTATAATTTGTTTTTAAATATATATTTCAAATTATTCCCCAAAATACTTTCTTTTACTTTCCAATCCAGTTGAAAAAATCTGATGTGTTGCACTCACATGACTTTCTCTACTCTTGTACTAACCATTCTTACAAACTCTTATTCCTATATCTTCTTCGTGTTACTTAAAATAAACATTTGTACAAATTATGTTATTGCTTATTTCCTTGTAGGTACAAGGGGAATATTGGAATACAGTAGGCTTTGTGCGACAGTCAAATCGTTTAAAGCTTTGAGATTCATTTCTCTTTGTACACGTAACATAAAAAAATGAACAACGATGACCCATTTCACGAAAGTTCTAAGTTTTCCGAAACTCACACACATAACAAGGAATATCTCCGAAATGGTTCACCCTACAAGAAAATTTATTCAGACATAAATTGTGTATTTTAGCAAGATCTACATTTTTTGTGCAGTATGATTTGGTCTATAACGGTTTACCAGTTATGCAAAAGTCGTCCAGAGTAAACACGACTACAGGGGCTATAGCCAGAAAATTCAAGATATACATTTCATTTGTCATCAAAATATCTCAACCATATGATATTTTAATCAAAATCGTTAGAGCTATTTTGAAGAAAATCAAAATTTTCGAAAAATGTTCCGTGTAAAGGGTAGTTTAGGGTGGGGTTATTTTCTTCAAAATCTTCGTGTCACATCCTTGAAAGACATTAAACTTAAATACCAACTTTGGTTTTTAACCGACTTTTCGTTTTTGAGTTATGCTGTCCACAGACTGACGGACTGACTGACACACACACGGACCTTTTTCTAAAAATGCTTTTTTTGGATTCAGGGGACCTCAAAACATGTATTTCCGGTGAAATTTCGACATGGAATTTTTGGGTGGAATACAATACTTCCCCTACTTACCAGTAGAGAAAGTAAAAATAGGTATTTATGCAGCGAGTGGATTATCTTGTTTATGGCATGATTATCAAAGACTATATTCGATTTGGATACATTTAATTGTATGTTAGTATTATACCAGTAAATTGTGGGAAGTTAATCATGAATTATTCCACTTACATGTAATATTTCCTCCATCTTCAATGAACTGCATTGAATCTAACTCCTCCACTACTGTGTACATGAATTTATAACTAGTTCTGCACTTCAGACATAGTTAAAGATTTATTTCAATTGCAAATTGATCCATAGTTAGATTCCCTATTCGCAACTACTGTACTATGCATGATCCTGGAGCAGAACACAGTCAGTGCCTGGTCTTGTAAGTTGCAGTGCTCTTGTGGGACCGGAAAGGTACAAGCCCTAGTGAGAATACAAAGTGCAATGCTGTAAGCGCAGCTAAAGGAGCGAGTGCAGTTCCACGTGTCATAGTACACATTAGGAATGGGGAGGTACTTCAGGAGGGGTGCTATGCCCTCATGGTTGTTTCTCTCCTGTCGGCATCAAGTCTTATCAGTGGCGGCACACATTTTCAAACTGAAAACTACAAAGTGGTGCGTAAATCACGTTTAACTGTTTGTACTGTTGAAGGGCGAGGAGGAAACCGCTGGCATGTTATCAATGTTGGGCTGCATAGCACTCAGAGAGAGACATACTATTGAGACAAGGGTGTCCTTGTTTAATCTGAAGGCATATGAAGTTTAGAATACTTAATTTGGAAAATGGTTGTTCGCACGTGTATGTCGAACAAAACAATGCCACAATGCGCCTGCAAACTCTGTCAAGCTGTGGTAGAATTCCGTTGCCAACATCTGGTAGAGTTCCAAGATCTATTTCTCCTTTGATTTTATGTACGTACTATTTTTACTTTCTCCACTGGTAAGTAGAGGAACTATTGTATTCCACCCAAAAACTCGAAGTCGAGATTTCACCGGAAATATATGAGACCCCCTGAATCCAAGATAAGCATTTTTAGAAAAAGGTCCGTGTGTGTGTGTCTGTGGACAGCATAACTCAAAAACGAAAAGTCAGTTAAAAACCAAAGTTGGTATTTAAGTTTAATGTTTTTCAAGGCTGTGACACGAAGATTTTGAAGAAACTGACCCCACCCTAATCTACCCATTACATGAAAAATTTTCCGAAAATTTTGATTTACTTGAAAATGACTAACGGTTTAGATTAAAGCGTCATATGTTTAAGATATTTGTATGACATATAAAATGTATACTTTGAATTTTCTGGCTATAGCTTATGTAGTCCTGTTTACTCTGGATGACTTTTGAATAACTCGTAAACCGTATGAGATAGACAAAATCTTACCACACAAAAATGTAAATCTCACTAAAACACACAATTTATGTCTAAATAATTTTTTTTTTTTGTATTTTTTTTTTTTTTTTTTTTTTTTTTTTTTTTTTTTTTTTTGTGCAGTGAACCATTTCGGAGTTACTCCTCGTTATTTGTGTCGCATTCGGAAAACTTGAAAATTTCGTGAAAAAGAACATCGTTGTTCATTTTTTATATGTTAAGTGTGCAAAGAGAACGGAATCTCAAACATTTGACTATCGCACAAAGCCTACTGTATTCTAACATTCCCCTTGCACCTACAAGGAAATAAGCAATAAGATAATTTGTACAAATGTTCATCTCAACTAACACAAAGAAGATATAGGAATAAGAGTTTGTAAGCATTGTTAGTGCAAGAGTAGAGAAAGTCATGTGAGCGCAACACATCCGACTTTTCAATGTATTTCCAATTGTAAACCAAACACTTCAAAGGATTAGATAATAGTGTGGTTTTTTTCCCCTATAAGAACAAGACATACTTCATTTGAAATTCGCTGTAAATTTGTCTAGGATTAATAAATAAATTGTATACAGATGAGGTACTTTAGTTTCCAAAGAACCCAAACATGTAAAGCGATAAGTGCCATCTTGTGCAAGTTGATGGTGGCATATAGACGTAATTTGGATATAAATGCTTTGTTGCATCCATCATGGTCACAAAGTCTTAATCTTTTTCCTTGCAGCTGGGACTTGAGTTCATCGAGATAATGTGCCAAATCTGTTAAAAATCTTGATGAGTTGCACTCAGATGACTTTTTCTACTCTTGTGTACACTATTCCCAAAAATTCTTTTTCCTCAATCTTCTTCGTGCTAGTCAAGATAAACATTTGCAGAAACTATCATCTTCCTAATTTCCTTGTAGGTACAAGGGGAACATGGGAATACAGTAGGCTTTGTGCGATAGTCAAATCTTTTAAAGCTGGTCGCCATATGAAGGATGTGAAATTCCATTCTTTTTGCAAGGTCAAGACAAAGTGAATAACGATCTTTCATTTGAGAAAAGTATAAGTATTGCGAACTGACGCACAAATAACAAGGAATGTCTTCGAAATGGTTTATACCACCAAAAATGCATTTGGACATAACTTGTGTGTTTCAACGAGATCTACATTTTTATATAGTAAGATTTTGTCTATCTCTTACGGTTTACCAGTTATGCAAAAGTCATCCAGAGTAAAGAGGACTACATAGGCTATAGCCAGAAAGTTCAAAATATACATTTTATTTAACATAAGAGTACCTTAAGTATATGGCACTTTAATCAAAATCGTTAGAACCATTCTCGATAAAATCAAAATTTTTAAAAAAATTGTCCATGTAAAGGGTAGTTTGGTGTGGAGAAATTTTATTCAAAATCTTTCTGTTGCATCGCTGAAAGATGTTAAACTTAACCCTTTCATGCCTGGTGTGTCTTATAAGATACATAGGCTTTTTTTCCTATTTGTACTAGTTTTAACTTTCTTTTTCTGCTATATTCTTGTTATACTGTCTGTTACCAATTAAAAATACATATCTGAGAAGCAAAATCCATGCAACCGCAGTCAAATGACACTCCGTCATCATCCACGCGTGCCATCACACCGATCATTTTACGTGGGCCCTCCCCGTCCTTTACCACAGGCACATTTGACTCACGACCTCAGGCTTTGAGTGCATGGCCAGTCCACTACGTGTTGCCTTAACGATCATGGCTATCCAAGCCAGCAGGCTGAAGGTCTCCCAGACCACCTAATCTAAACCGGTTTCGAATTAGAAGAAGAACGGCATATGTAGCAAAATAATTCAGGCACGAAAGGGTTAAATACCAACTTTGGTTTTCAACCGACTTTTCGTTTTTGAGTTATGCTGTCCACAGGGTGACACACCGACTTTTTTTCAGGGGGCCTCAAAACACACATTTCCAGTGAATTCTCGACATCGAATTTTTTGGTCGAATACAACACATCCCCGAAAGTAAGAAGATATGATCACTAATCCACTGTGGATCAGATAATTCCGAGATAGAGGTCTCCTGTAAATATGAGAATGCATACTTGTACATCGGAGTAAGATGAACGATTTTATAGGGAATATACAGTGTCTTGCACACACCAAGCGTCATTTGTCAGTCATGCTGACAAGGAGCCTACAAGGACTAGTCCATGGAAGGGAAGGGATGGATTTGTTACGGTCCCTTGCAGTTCACCTCCCCAAGTCTGGTGTATGTAGATAGTACTGATTGAATTCTGACCGGGTTAGGTTAGGTCGTGAATGACACACGTCACGTCATCTTCATTTTACGCTCAAGTTTTAAGTCTCTGTAAACGGTCCTTTACTGGAAAAAAAATCGAGACCTTTGGAGTGGATTAAGCGACTGCAAAATGACCGAAAAATTATCAAATTGACGATTTTTAGATTTATGCATATAAAAATATTCCCCAAACTTTGAGTCATCGGTCGCCAGTGAAATTTTTTGGATCCTGCCAAAAATTCGATGTCAGATTTCACCGGAAATATATGTTTTGAGACCCCCTGAATCCAAAAAAAAGCATTATTAGAAAAATATCCGTGCGTGTGTGTGTCTGTGTGTCAGTCTCTGTATCAATTTGTGTGTCTGTGTGTCAGTCTGTGGACAGCATAACTCAAAAACGAAAAGTCGGTTAAAAACCAAAGCTGGTATTTAAGTTTAATGTCGTTCAAGGATGTGACACGAAGATTTTGAAGAAAATAGCCGCACCCTAAACTACCCTTTACATGTAAAATTTTTCGAAAATTTTGATTTTCTTGAAAATGGCTCCAACGATTTTGATTAAAATGCCATATGTTTGAGATATTTTTATGACAAATGAAATGTATATTTTGAATTTTCTGGCTATAGCCCATGTAATCGTATTTACTCTGGACGACTTTTGCATAACTGGTAAACCGTTAGAGATAGACCAAATCATACTATACAAAAAATGTAGATCTTGCTAAAATACACAATTTATGTCTGAATAAATTTTCTTGTAGGGTGAACCATTTCGGAGATATTCCTCGTTATGTGTGTGAGTTTCGGAAAACTTTCGTGAAAAGGATCGTCGTTGTTCATTTTTTTATATGTTAAGTGGGCAAAGGCAACAGAATTCCAAAGCTTTAAAACATTTGACTATCGCACAAAGCCTACTGTATTCTAATATTCCCCTTGTACCTACAAGGAAATAAGCAATAAGATAAGTTATACAAAAGTTTATCTTAACACGAAGAAGATATAGGAGTAAAAGATTGTAAGAATTGTTAGCACAAGAGTAGAAAAAGTCATGTAAGTGCAACACATCAGATTTTTAAAGATCTAGTGCAAGCTTCGAATGCCATGTGTGCTACATTTAAACGCCTCTGTTCTGCAATATTTTAACAAAATATGGGCCAAAAAGGTTCAAAAGGAACCAAATTCAGTGGAAAGAAGTGGTTCAGCTATGAATCTATGGAGAGAGACTACTAGACAAAAGAGGGAAAGTGCGACAAACATGATCATGATACAAGTGTGTAGAAAAATTGGTTTTTCACGATTTACATTGTTGATACACTATCTGCTTCATACACATTAAATTTAATGCTATGCTCCTAGAATCTTTCCAGCAAGTGCTCACTTTATGCGACTTCAACTTCAGTCTATGGTTTCAAAATCTGAAAATTTGTGTAATTTAAAAAAAATACACGAAAAGGGCTTTAAAGAAATGTTTTCAATGCCCATCAAAGCAAAGAAATTAATTACTTTAAAAGTAATTATCATCAGAGACTGGTGATATTTGTTGGACAATTATAGTTTATAAAGTAATAAAACGGTTGTGACATTTTAGTTTTTGATGCGCATGGAATATGGTGAATAAAATTGTGAATAAATTGAATAATTACTTCCCTCAAAACTACAGAACATACGATATTGTTATAAACTACCACGCAAAGTTCCAGCACAAAAACCTTTAAGGGATACTGGGAGTGAAATTTTGGTCAAAATTGTCAAAAAGTCGAAAATTGTTTTTTTACCTTAAAATGTTCCTGGAACACCTGTGCATTTGGATCAGCTAACATTTTTCATATCCCCCACTCCATGTGGACATTACGGCCCAGCGCTCTTCCCTTAACGTACACAGGATGCTCCTATATAAAAGCCTGTTTTTCTCAAAACTACATTTCTGCACATTCCAAAAGAAGGTCGCGCCTGAGTTTTGCTTCAAATTCAATGAAAACTTCCAAAAGTATTCATAAATAGCAGCTAAACAAAACTATGCTTCAATATTGATATCATTAACATGAATTCCAAAAACATTTTTTGTATGAAAAAAAAAATCAATACTTTTTAAGATTAAATTTTCTTTGTTATTCAAAAACTATGTACAGCATAATCAGCAAACATATTTGAAATATCTCCACATACAATTGTTATCCATGTTTTAGAGTATGAGTTCTGCCAATATAAATAAATTTTGAAAAGTCAATAGACGTGAGCTACATTTTGAAAATGTGCCTATTAAATTCATAAAGTAATTTATATATCCTAAACGAATTATGCAATATTAATGAAATTTGGTGTGCCTCCTATTCTCATATAAATACAAACACAGTAAAAATTTCAGGAAAATCTATCAAGAAATGTGAAACTTTCAAATTTCACTCCCAGTGTCCCAATTTCACTCGCAGGGCCTCTCTGTGAAGACCCTTTATGCTGCAGCAGTAGACAATATCGAGACCGTTAGAATGGATTAAATGCTTGCTTGAGGTTTAATTCCAAGCTGAAAGCGAAATCCTGTTGCTATTCTGTAAAACAAGAAGCTTCACATTTCCGCCCCGATGTGCGTGTGTTTTGTTTGACCTTTGGCACTACCGCTGTTGTTTTCGAAAACAAGCGCTTGTGGGTGACAATACCGTTATTCGGAATGCTGCCCTTGCATCGTCCTTGCCCAACAGAGCACATCAAAGCAACAAAGAGCAAGTTTCCTTCTCTACTTTTACTTTCTCTACTACATACAGGAAGAAGAGGAACTATTGGATTCCACCCAAAAATTCAATATTGAGATTTGACTGGAAATAGATACTTCGAGACTCCTTGAATTAAAAATCTGATGTGTTGCACTCACATGACTTTCTCTACTCTTGTACTAACCGTTCTTACAAACTCTTATTCCTATATCTTCTTCGTGTTAGCTAAGATAAATATTTGTACAAATTATCTTATTGCTTATGTCCTTGTAGGTGCAAGGAGAATATTAGAATACAGAAGGCTTTGTGCGATAGTCAAATCTTTTTGACCTTCGAGATTCCGTTCTCTTTGCATGATTAACATATAAAAAAAATGAACAACGTTGTTGCATTTCACTAAAGTTCTAAGTTTTCTGAAACTCACACACATAACAAGGAATATCTCCGAAATGGTTCACCCTACAAGAAAATTTATTGAGACATAAATTGTGTATTTTACCAAAATCTACATTGTTTGTATAGTATAATTTGGTCTATCTCTAACGGTTTACCAGTTATGCAAAAGTCGTCCAGAGTAAATACGACTACAGGGGCTATAGCCAGAAAATTCAAGATATACATTTCATTTCTCATAAAAATATCTCAAACATATGACATTTTAATCAAAATCGTTGGAGCCATTTTCAAGAAAATCAAAATTTTCGAAAAATTTTCCATGTAAAGGGTAGTTTAGGGTGGGGCTGTTTTCTGCAAAATCTTCGTGTCGCATCCTTGTAAGACATTAAACTTAAATACCAACTTTGGTTTTTAACCGACTTTTCGTTTTTGAGCTATGCTGTCCACAGACTGACAGACTGACACACAGACACACACACGGACCTTTTTCTAAAATTGCTTTTTTTGGATTCAGAGGGTCTCAAAACATATATTTCCGGTAAAATCTCGACATCGAATTTTTGGGTGGAATACAATACTTCCCCTGCTTCCAGTAGAGAAAGTAAAAAACACTGACGTGTTGCACTCACATGACTTTCTCTACTCCTGTAGTAACCATTCTTACAGATTCTTATTTCTCTACGTTCATGTTAGTCGAGATAAACACTTGCAGAAATTATCTTATTACTAATTGTATTATACGTGCAAGGGGAATATGTGAATACAGTAGACTTTGAGTGATAGTTACATCTTTTAAAATTTGAAATTTCGTTCTCTTTGCACGGCCAAGAGATGCAAAGTGAATAACCTTCCATTTGAGAAAAATTCAAGTATTCCAATACTGACCAAATAACAGGGAATATCTCCAAAATGGTTCACTCCAAAAAAGATGCTTTTTGCACATAACTTGTGTCTTTCAACGAGATCTACCTTTTGTACAGTAAGATTTGGTCTATCTCTTACAGTTTACGGGTTATGCAAAAGTCATCAAGAGCGCTGCTAGCGGACACGTGGTTTTATTTGTGATTGAGGAGATCTCAAAACATGTACCTATGGTGTAATCTGACATCGACTTTTTGATGAATGTAATATGGTTTCTACTATATACGTGGTGGAGACAGTAACATATTTTTGTAAGAATAGTTTCTAAAGATACATAAAAATAAACAATATTGATAGAGAAAGTAATGTGACTGTGACATCATCGAGCTATTGATCTATGAGTGCTGTACTTCTAGAAGTATACGATCTGCCAAGTTGTGACGTGTAAATGTAGGATTTATAAATAGAACTAAGACTCGTATACGGCCCGTTGCTCCAGAAAAGGACAACTACTATACACGAGACAGAGAGAGAGAGAGAGAGAGAGAGAGAGAGAGAGAGAGAGAGAGAGAGTAACAGAGCTGCAAGTTGGCCACAAGGGACTCATCCTGGAGATGACAGCTGAAACTCGTTTCTTGCTTGCAAATTCTAATTATACTAAAAGCCTCAAGCTTACCTACTGCAGTTTTATCTCTAGAAAATGAAAATAGTCAACTTCTTGCAGGTGCATTTATTTTTGTTAAAGTCTAACAGGTACACGCCCCTTTCTACCCATTTCGAATCCACAAACACCCTACCTAATATACGGTGTCTTTCAAAAGCAATTTTAAACTTCGAGGTTTTACAAATATTATATAAGAATTATTTGTGTTGCACTCACATGACTTTCTCTATACATGTACAAAATATTCTTAAACAAATTAATTCATCTATCCACTTCTGTTAATCGAAATAAACGTTTGCAGAAAGCTTCTTACTATGTTATGGTATTAGAATAGGAATACGAAAATGCAGTAATGGTGACTCTTTTAGCACTAGTAGCTATGTGATGGCTTTGATATTCCATTCTATTTCATTAACAGGAGGAGGAGAAGGGAAGAAAACGAATAATGACTTGCCATTTTTTGAAAAGTGTGATCATTTGGAGATTCAAGACAAGACCAAGTAATATCTTGCAAATAGTTCCCTTCACAAAAAATCTGACGTGTTGCACTCACATGACTTTCTCTACTCTTGTGCTTACCATTGTTACAAACTCTTATTCCTGCATCTCCTTCGTGTTAGTTGAGATAAACATTTGCGGAAGTGATCTTATTGTTTATATTCTTGTAGGTAAAAGGAGAATATGCGAATACAGTAGACTTTGAGCGATAGTCAAAGAAAACCGAATTTCAAGGTATCCATGTAGCAACAGCTTTAAAAGATCTATCACTCAAAGCCAACTGTGTTCCCGTATTCTTCTTGTGCCTAAAAGAAAATTAAGAATAAGATAATTTCTAGAAATGTTTATCTTGATTAACATAAAGCAGATAGAAGAACAAGAGTTTGTAAGAATAGTTTGTACAAGAGTAGAGAAAGTCATATGAGTGCAATACATCAGGTTTCTTTTTAAAGTGCTACTTTTGGATATATGAGTTTTGCGGTGAAAAAATCAATATCGAAGTGCTGCCGAAAATGGTGAGTACTGGAGATGGCCACCATATTTTGTGCACTATAAGCTTGACATTTCTATTTTTCAGATAAGCAGAATCTAGCCATCGCCCTCCAAGCTCTAGGTCTGTATATCGGATTCCAGTATGTGGAGGAAACAATATGCGTTTTCCCATGGGAAATTACAACGCTTGAGATGGCCGCACAATCAGCCGTGGTTATTGCTTCCCCCAGGACTCCATACCGTGACCCTAAATAATGACCCATGAGTTCAAAGTGCTTGGTATATTTCACAGCTTGCCTTTCACACTGAGGATAAATCCTACACACACCCCTTATGAATTGTTGCCACTTAAGGGAACACCAGGGTTGCCAACATTTAAAAGTAAAATTATCGCACCAGCCACTCAAAATTATAGATTTGGATTCAAAATTATCGTACATCATAAAGCAAACGCTACAACAATAAAAATATCAGTATAATACTTATGAAAATATAAGAGTAATGATGTTTATTATATTCACTTACAACATTGATGACCTCAACAAATATTACAACTTTAGCACTTATGTTTCTCGCACTATTCATCTGAAAGTTCAGCTTCCTCAACCGTTGCAGCATTGCACCAATTTGTTGTTGAGATAAACCTTAACATCTTCTCGGTGACTTGCAGATTTTAAGATCTACCACGTTCTTTCATAAGCTGAGATAACATAAGCTGAGTTAATTTACCATATCTAGTGCCAATCTGTTTCTAACTTTGGTTTTTATTAAACCCAGTTTAGAAAAAAACTCTTTCACAAGAAGTGCTTCTGTAGGGCAAGGAAACCACTGATAAAATGCAAAGGCCGCTAGTTCTTTGAAATCAGTATTTCCACCAAGGTGACATGTTTAACAGCACTCCAGAAACTGTCAGGTTCAGACATGTTCTTTATTTCACACGGAATAGCACGTATTCCGAGTTTTCTACATTGATCGTCAATTTTCTGAACAGTGCCTTCTTCATTGAGATTATCAGACCTGGGCACACTGGCAATAAGCGGATAAAGGCTGGCAGGCTTAGTAGCTATGGGGTAGAGACAGACAATGAGGACAAAAGTGGTGTTATTTGTAATTAGTTTCACTTCGCTGGAGTGACAAATCAGTGAAAATGATATTTCGCCGACATCGAACTATCATACATTCAAATTATCGTACACCCCCATAATTATCGTACGGGTTGACAACCATCGTACAAACATTCAAATTATCGTACACCCCCATAATTATCGTACGAGTTGACAACCATCGTACAAACATTCAAATTATCGTATGCCTCCATAATTACCGTACGAGTTGGCAACCCTGGGGAACACCAAACACCAATGATAAACATGCTATCTTCATCATAAAATGCTTTCGTTCATCAACTTCTATACAATCACGTGGTTTATCACGAACTCTTTTGAAATTACAATTCTCTAGATTGAACTTCATCACCGTTTTTAATTTCTCTACCACGCATAGTAAGTAGAGCAAATATTGTATTCCACCCAAAAATTCGATGTCGAGATTTCACCAGAAATATGTTTTGAGGCCCCCTGAATTAAAAAAAAAAGAAAAAACATTTTTAGAAAAACGTCCGTGTGTGTGTCTGTCAGTCTGTAGGCAGCATAACTAAAAATCTGATGTGTTGCACTCACATGACTTTCTCTACTGTTGTACTAACAATTCTAACAAACTCTCATCCCTATATCTCCATGTTAGTTAAGATAAACCTTCGTACAAATTATCTTATTGCTTATTTCCTTGTAGGTGCAAGGGAGATATTAGAATACAGTAGGCTTTGTGCGACAGTCAAATCTTTTTAAGCTCTGAGATTCCGTTCTCTTAGCACGATTAACATATAAAAAAATGAACAACGTTGTTGCATTTCGCTAAAGTTTTTAGTTTTCCGAAACTCACACACATAACAAGGAATATCTCCGAAATGGTTCACCCTACAAGAAAATTTATTGAGACATAAATTGTGTATTTTACCAAGATCTACATATTTTGTATAATATGAGTTGGTCTATCTCTAACGGTTTACCAGTTATGCAAAAGTCGTCCAGAGTAAATACGACTACAGGGGCTATAGCCAGAAAATTCAACATATACATTTCATTTGTCATAAAAATACCTCAAACATATGACATTTTAATCAAAATCGTTTGAGACATTTTCAAGAAAATCAAAATTTTCGAAAAATTTTCCATGTAAAGGGTAGCTTAGGGTGGGGTTATTTTCTTCAAAATCTTCGTGTCGCATCCTTGTAAGACATTAAACTTAAATACCAACTTTGGTTTTTAACCGACTTTTCGTTTTTGAGTTATGCTGTCCACAGTCTGACAGACACACAGACACACACACGGACCTTTTTCTAAAAATGCTTTTTTTGGATTCAGGGGGCCTCAAAACATATATTTCCGTTGAAATCTCGACATCGAATTTTTGGGTGGATTTATTATTTATTATTAAATCTGACCTTATACAAAGGTTTGCCATGTGACACAGAATAGCTTTCATGTGTTTGCAGTGAATACATAAAAAGGTTAATAAAAAAAATAAAAAAAATAAAAAAAACAAAGTTTTTGTTAGTATATGGCACAGTTAAATGATTATTTTATATTTTAGTACTTTCAAATTTAAATGTTATGGTTTCCATACAAATGATTTCGGCATATTGCCACAGAGTGTTTTATTGTCGTTAGGACAATGTCGTCCTGTAGCTGTTTAGGGAGCTTATATTGTTGTCTCCATTGCACAAATGATTTTGGTATTGTGCCCCTTGCTCCGAAGAATAGGCCTGTGACCACGATGTTGCTGATATTCTTGGTCACCAAAATTAGTGCACCCCTACTTACCAGTAGAGAAAGTAAAAACGAAAAGTCGTTTAAAAACCAATGTTGATATTTAAGTTTAATGTCTTTCAAGCGGACGACACGAAGATTTTGAAAAAATTCCTCCAACCTAAACTACCCTTTACATTGCAAATTTTTCGAAATTGTTATTTTCTTGAACGTGGCTAACGATTTTGATTAAAACACCATACGTTTATGATATTTTTATGGCAAGCGAAACATATATTTTGAATTTTCTGGCTATGCCCTATGTAGTCCTGTTTACTCTGTATGACTTTTGCATAACTGGTAAACCGTAAGAGATAGACCAAATCTTACCAAACAAAAAATTTAGATCTTTAAAACACAATTTATGTCCAAATAAATGTTTTTGTGGGGTAAACCATTTCGAAGATATGCCTTGTTATTTGTGTGAGTTTTGGAAAACAAACTTTCGTCAAATAGAAGATCATTATTCATTTTTTTATATTACACAAATTTCAATATATAAATTTCATTTCTCATGAAACTATCTTAACGAAATGGTTCTTTAATAAAAATCGTTAGAGCCATTTTGAGAAAATCAAGCCTTTCCGTATAAAGGATAGTTTGGGATAAGCGATTTTTTAAAAATATTCGTATCTCATTCTTAAAAGATGCTGAACTTAAATACGAAGTTTTGTTTTTAGCTAAGTTGTTGTCCTCGAGTTATTCTGTTCACAAATATTCACACGGATCTCTTTTTAAAAAGAATGCTTTATTGGTTTCGGAGGCCCTCAAAACATATTTACGTTCTACTTTAACTATGAGTAGTAGAGAAAGTAAAAATAAAGTGTTTAACTTAAGTCAAGTGCTTAAGAATTCCTAGTCTGATGATGACGATCGGACCTCTATACCAGCGATGTCCAAAAGAGAGGAGTGTGGTTCTACCTCCTTCCACTATACGCGGACTTTGCCTCTCTTTAACCCTCAGCCGTGCATGGTGTTGCAGTGGAGGGTTGGTTACACGTACGTTGTGTTTGATTTACCAAAGCACTTTCAAATCTCATGTGATAAACATGTGTTCATAAGTGACTTGTTTGGTAGTGCTTACGTTTAAGAAGTATATCAATATTTGACATAGTCTTAGAAGATACACCAAGTGATCGTCGTCACGTGACATATTGTGATATATACAGACTTTTAATATAGTTCAATTTGGAGAAACTCTGTTCACAAATATATGTAGAGTTATACTCACTCTTATATCTACACACTATTATACTTGTAAATGTTTATTTCTCTATATACTACATTTTAATCGACATGAGCATTTTCAGAAATTATCTTATTACTAATTCTCTTATAGGTACAAGGGAAATATGGGAATACGGCACGCTTTAAGCCATAGTGAACTGTTTTAAGAGCTGGTTGCTATGCGATGCTTTTGAAATCCCGTTCTCTTTGCAAGGACAAGAGATAAAAAAACGTATAACATGTTCCTATTTAAAAATGTATAAGTATTCGCAAGTTCAAACAAATAAAGAGAATATCTCGGAAATCGTTCAATCAAAAGATAAAAAGAAATATAGGTATATGTGTGTTTTAACGAGATCCACATTTTTTTATTTATTAAGCTTTTGTCTGTCTGTTACTGTTTATCATTAATGCAAAAATCATCCAGAATGAAGAGATCTTCTGAGGACATTGCCAGAAAACTCAAGGCAAGACTTAGAAACTGCCATGGAATCGCCTGTTTGTGTCCGTCACTGAATACTCCTCCGAATGAGGAGTGGAGTGAGGCACTGCCGCTCACTGCGCAAGGTTCTCTAAAGAGAGAAGCTTGGTTCTTCCTGCTCTACACTATTTCTGATCAGCCCCTGTAACCTTGAAACTTCCTTCTGATGACATGTCACGGAGCGACGTCCAACTTCTTTGAGAACGAGCCACTGATACTTATTAAGGTATGTGAGGGAGTCTCCAAACGTGTATTTCCGGTTTCGAAACGCAATACAATAACGGTTGTTATTTGAGTGAGACTGGCTGAAAATATTGTGAACGTGAACGTGACCCTGACTTCTCCAGTAGCTGAATAATGTAGCGGTGAAGCCCTCATCGATCGGGGTACATACATACACACCAGCTGTGCTGGAAAAGCACATCGGCGGCGCACTGTGCTGCATTGTACTCTATACACAAGTTCAGGCTACGAGTGACACAAACCGGAAGTGTTTCGGCGTGCAGTGTTGCAACATTGTGGCGGGCTTTACGAACTCTTAACACTCTTAGAGTCGTCACTTCCATTTTCGCTAATAATGCAACACACTAATGCGAACCAATAATCATCAGTTAACATACTTAGTCGCACTTAAACCTCCAATTATTCGATTCTGAACAGGACGAACACGAGACTGAACACAGTGTTTACGAATTGCGTGCGAACAGGGGACAGATTTACGAATTGCGTGCCTTGATGTCTGTTCCAACAAGCGAGTCTGAACGCGTTCCGAACTCATACCAACATGTTTTACGCACATGCGCAATCGAGCACGCTCTCGGAACTAGTTTTCGGAATTCTGTACGGTAGGAGCATTACTTCTTCTTCTTCTTCCTCTTCTTCTTCTTCACCTCATGGCATAGGCAATCAAGTGCCTGCTCCGCCTTTAGAGTCCTCCAATCATCAATTCCTGGGTCTGCCCAGCGATCCCCTACCTTTAGGATCATATTGAATTACTTGTTTAGGAAATCTGGTCTCTGGCATTCTTTCAGCATGTTCCTTCCACTTTTGTTTGAAATCTTTTAGCCTGTTATTTATATTAAAAGTTCCTAACTTTTCTCTTATATTGAGATTCTAAGGCTTTCACGGCCGGTATCAATACTAGAAACAATTGCTGTTAAAATCTCCTCTAGGCTACTTCGACCTCGCCGCCACTGATGATGTCTGCCGTAGTCGCAGACGAAACGTTTGGGAAGAAGAAGAATCCCAGTAGACCACGGACCATAAGCCCGGAATATATTGTTTCTAGTATTTTCTCTTATACTTTCATTTGTTATTAGGTCTCTCTTTGCACATCCCTTCACACTTCTTAAGAATTTCATTTCTGAAGCCTGTATTTTACTCTGTTGCTGCTTAGTGTCAGAGTCTCACTTCCGTACGCTAGTATAGGTGCAGCCATAACTTCGTAAAACTTTAATTTTGTTTCTTTGCGTATTTTGTTTCTAAATGTCTTATTAACTGTTTGAAATTTGGATACTTCATTGTCCACGTCATAAATTACAACAGTTCCCAAGTAGTTGAAATGGCTCACCTGTCCTACGCAACGGTTATTTATAACTATCTTTGTTCTAATGGGTTCTTTCCCAATGAATGTCATTACCTTTGTTTTTATAAAAGAGATGTTCATATTATATTCTTCACAAAGTTCATTAAGTTTAAAAATAGATTTTTGCTATTTTGTATAACAACCAAATCTCGGCAAACAATAAGATATTTAAGAAGTTGTTCAATATGTTCAATAATTGCTTCCATGGAACATTACTTGAACCATTACTAATCTGACTCTGAATAACCTGAGCATGCGTTGTAGGCCATACAATTTTCACATGTCCAGAATTTGCAGTTCCTACTTTTGTGCAAGAACCGATTTCGTCATGCAATCCTACTTAGGTACTGCGCATGCTCAAATAATTCAGAACTGATTGTGGATCGTGTTGGAGCAAACCTATGGTTTTCTACGGAGTCATCGAGTTGCGTGCCAAGGTTTTCTACGAATATCTCGGGTGTTTTGCCAAGCAAAACACGTAACATATTTCTTCCCATCAGGGGAAGAAAAATGATCATGGTTCAACATTCTCTCTCCTATAATGCACTGTACATTGTTATTTATTTATGCCAACAAACTTACTGCTGGTGTTTTAAAAACACAAGCCATGCGTGGGCAATGCTTCAGTTCCGATTCTACCTCTGAAGCACTGTTCATATATTTTACCATAGAGCAAGCTTTACAAAGTCTCTTGCAGTACGCACATCTTTCCCAATTATTACTTAGTGTCTTTTGAAAATAAACTTTGATAACGAAGAGTTTTCTATTTTTCTCACTGATCATTCTAGTTATAGTTGGCTCCATGGTTGGTGTTGTCTGGGCTGAATCCACCTGAATGCAATACGTTTCTTTTAATACTGTAGAACTTTAGAGCAAAATAAAACAAATTGCAGTGTTTTATACCACTACTAACAACCTTGTTGAAGATACAATGAGATCAGTACCGTCCTGAAGACACCAAATGACTAGTCACTTATCGACTGTTCAGTACCAACTGTTAAAGGGACGTCCAAGGACAGCGCGGCATGTAATTCAAGTGTGCTTTCAGGAATCCCTGCACTCTACTCAGTGTTTACATTTTCTGCCGCACGCAATTCGAGCTCCCCTATAGAACAGTGGCAACCATGTGCTCTGTGCAGTTGCCACTTCGTGCTTTAGCAGACGAAAACCAAATGAAAGTTTAGTGAAAGCGATAAAAATAGCGAAGCATTTGTTTCCAGTGTTACATATCGAACAGCCTGTTCACTTAGTCATTTCATTTTCCAATGGATTTGTTGAAAAATTGAGAAAAGAACTGAAACATTAACTTTCATTGCTACACCTGGCAATCATGCGACCTGTTCCCCTCTCATCCGCACCATCCCCTTACCCTATCTACTACTTCCGGTTTGTATCGCTCGTAGCCACAGCTTCTGTATACCCAGCTCCACCTCATTTTTCTTATCCACCTTTGGTTACTTATGCCTAGGAATGATTTCAAATTAAGCAAGTGTCATATACGGAGCGATTTGGTACGACTTGCATTCGGGAGATCCTAGGTTCGATTCCTGGAGCAGATCACTCTACCATTGTTTTTCCTTTCCCTCATTTCCTGTCATTTCGCTTCCTCTTTCATGTTTGAGGTCGGTGTTTGAAATGCTTTCCTCGGCCCCCTCAGATGGCAGCATTCTCTGAATTTCCTTAGATGCGTAGAGTTCTCCGCGGTTCAGCCTTCTCTGAGCCACCCACCGCTGTGGAACGTCTCTCCAAAATTGGAATCTGTGTCTGCCGCCTGCCTGCTGTTCCTTCACCTCATCCCTTCCTGCTGGAGGTGGCAAGTACAACAGATTTGCTTTCCTTTCCTGGGCATATCTCAAGGTATGTTGTATACCGACATTCATAACAATTCATTGAGCTATATTTGTGTGAAAGCATACTCACACCCACGCTCTCCCCCCTCCCCTCTCTCTCTCTCTCTCTCTCTCTCTCTGTCGGTTGGTTACGAGATAGCCTACCGAAAACGAAGCATCAGTTATTCATCTAAAATAGAACATTTTCAGAAAAATAGGTTTGTTTTATTTCACGCTTTTGTCTAAGTTACAAGGGCGGGAAATGAGAAATTTCTTCACGAAATCATAACATATTTCTTCATTTTAACGCACAATTTTATGGTTATGGTTTCACCTTGCTATGAGTACGATCAGCATTTAGGATTTGGCCTCCATCCTTTAACAGGATTGCAACTGAATGCATGCAACCTGTTTACATGCGATAGTGAGCAGGGGAAGGGAAATCGATTTCAATTCGCCAAGTAAATGTAACAAACAGAGAATGCGTTTCTGTAAATGCTTACTTTTTTCTGTGTGCAATTCTGAGAGCAATTAGAACCGATGTCAAGCAAGGGAAAGTAAGGGGAAGGCCGTTGCTATGGAAACGTAAACAAAGATTGCCGCATTAATCTACTGCTCAGTTCAGTTGTCGCTCTTTGCTAGTTGTGTGCTGGAAACCGAGCATGCTTGGGCGTTGTGGGTTGTCAGCTTTCTTCGTTAAATCTTATATTAAAATACAGCAAAACTTCGTTTATCCGGTCCTCGTTTAACCGAACCAGATTTGTAGATTTTTTAAAAAATTTAATGTTCACATTAGATAATAAATTTAACTATGATACTAACAGCGTAACTGTAAGTACGCCAAATATTCGTTTTTAGTTAGATTCAATGTACGGTTCCTGTATAAAATGCACAATAAATTATGCTAATATATACTGTACTGTAAAATGCTACCTGTTGGGTTTAAGAAAGATTTAGTATTGTATCACACGGTGCCGACGCGGTATGCCTCAACAACAATAAATAGCATCGGAAGAAAGCGTTGACCTTGATCACTACACCTCTCTCAATCTCCTCAGTTTTCCTACTGTTTTCAAACGGCACACGTCATTAAGTTTATTGTGTGTGTTTCAACTAGATTGTTTTTGTGTTTTATCAAAGTGAAAGAAGGTCGTGGTTTCAATGGATAAAAATTGGATGCTATTAATCGAATTGATGAAGGAGAAACATTGAAGAAAATAGCTGCTGAATTGGGAGTTGCTGACGAACATTTTGGCGCACTTGGAGTGTCAGCCCGACACTACTCCAGCTGAAATATTAATGATAAAGCGTTTGGGTGACTGTACTTCGTTCAAACGCCACATGTGTTTAAAACGGAAGACTGTAGATGAATTCTTGGTTAAGAAATAATGTGATTTTATGTGATTAAGATTCTTTAATTTCTTGTAAACAATACATACTATGTACTGCACATAATTTTGTTACAAGACATAGTTTTTTATCGTCATAAACCACAAGTCTGTTTGTTTAAGGATTTAAGAATTTTGTTTTGATTGTTACCCATATAACCCGGATTATCCAGATTTTCGATGTTCTGGATTGCTTTTAAGGGTACATATGACTGAGTTTTGACGATTTTTTGTAAAAAATTGAATTTTTTTATTTTAGCGTTAACAAATATTACAATCCTTCCTCTATCATATGCATCCATTATTTTTTCAGTTCCGCCATTTTTAAAGCTAACAGAAGCCATCCTTTAACTCCATGTGCGTGGTATTTAAGTGTCCATATACGCCCACTTTTGGGATATAATGTTATTGTGCACTGTTACTGTACCATTTCACTCCTAGTAGGTGAACAGCAACTTGCTAATGATTGGCTACTGCCATTTGTAATGTAATTGAAAATATCTGAAGAAAGAAACAAGAGGTCTGAGGGGGAGACATATGGTCCAGGGCAATTCTGAGGTCAGTTTATTTTCTTTTGCCTTTTTCTCAGTTTGCAATTTTTCAGCATTTTGCTCTATACAAAATGTTCCTTGCGGAGCATTTGTTATCAGAATGGCTTGAAACTTTCACAGTATGTAGTAATATGTATTATAAATAAAAATTGTATTGGGTTTTGATATCAGATGGATTTTACTGTGTTTTTTATCCTTTAGAATAGGCTGTTGCTCCATATTTTTTTAAAAATTATGAAATATAAATATGTACAAATAACCAGATATAAAAACCCAATACAATTCTAATGTATCCTTGTTTAAAGTGCATTTCTACAACATTTTAGAATGATTGGATCAAAACTTTGTCGCAAGGGACTTTTTAAGTACGACTATTAATTTATTTAAATAATTTGCAATATCTCTTGAACCAAGCAACATACAGAGCTGAAACTTTGCACAGCATAATATGGTTACAATATAAATATGCACACAAAATTTCATCAAAATTGATTAAAAAATATAGAAGTTGGAAAATTCAGTCAAATGTACCCTTAATCCCAGTTAGTCCGGATAAACTAGGTTCTACTGTACGTAGTTGTGGAAGCAAGACGTGGTGGAGGTAGAGGTAGAACGAGGATTTATTGCCCAAGACGAACTTCTGTTCGCAGTGTTACATTGGACAACCAAGCTAGAGAATTTGTCTATTCCCTTAGGGAATTCTCCTATCAGGAAGAGGATAATAGGCTCCTTCGCCTTGAACCTGTTATTCCTTTCAACCAAATGAGGAAAAGGACTGCACATGCTATTAAAACAAATGAGGTGACCGTTTCTAGAAGCAGAAGCAGCTACAGCTAAATCCATCGCGCATTGGAACTCCTGGGAAAGAGACCAACAGTATCTCCAGGCAACAAATTGAACTGTTTTCAATTAGATGCCACATGAAGGCAGGTCGATGGTTGCTAAACTCGAAAGGAACATCATACTACACGTAAGCTTCTTTATTCTGTTAAAGAAGCACAGCTACTTGAGGGAAGCCTTAGCTCTTTGAACAGTTCTCCAAGATCTGGGAGTTGATTTCAAAAAGAAGTATATAACAGAAAACTGATACTGGAAGATCAAATATCGTAGTCTTAAGGGCTTTGTTTTTAAGCGAGATGCAGAAGAGAAAC
Organism: Tenodera sinensis; assembly: GCA_030765045.1. Taxonomy (NCBI): domain Eukaryota; kingdom Metazoa; phylum Arthropoda; class Insecta; order Mantodea; family Mantidae; genus Tenodera; species Tenodera sinensis. The sequence goes on from CM060962.1 coordinate 304,363,306, forward strand.
TTGAAGGGAACAGTGTGGTATAATAGAGATGCCTGCTCAGTTTCTGTATTCTCATTTTACGTGGTTTTTCTCTGGTTTGTATGTGAATGCTAGGGCGGTTTCTCATCTACTATAATTTCCTTTCATTCGCTTACCTCTCATTATTCAGGTTTACTTGTAGGTTTCGCGGTGTATGGTGGCACCGGACAGATTGGGGCGGATGTTTACTCAAATGAAAGGGCACGGTCCGTTGAAACTAGAGGGCTGCCTGGTCGACGGGTCGCTCATCGCTGTTCTCTAGGTAGCTCCAGTGGGATGGGTCCGAGCCTGGAACTATTAGGGACTTCCGTGCCTCTCTGTGACTCCTGTGGTTCCCTTCCCCCTGTGGGTTGGCAGCCACAATGGATCTATATAGGCACCTCTAAGTGTGTGAGGTGTTCTCTGCTATTTAATCTATAAGATCAACGACATATATAAACTCTCTTGGTAACTTGAAGATTTAGGTATTAGTTTGCGGTTTTTCATTGGAAATATAATAGGCCTCGATGATTCCTAACTTCTGTAATAGCTGGAAATTATTTCAGGTTTAAGGCAGGAGTAAATACAACTTTGCAACTTTAGATTAACAGATAATTATTTTAACTTTCTCTACTGAACCTGCTTCACACGTAACCCAGTTCTACGCAATTCGCATTTATATACGTAAATGTTTGTAGGTCGCGGCAAAATATAATTTAGAAACGTGTTAAAAAAACCTTATTTACACATAATGCATTTATACGCAATTCGCAGTTATACGTATTAAATTTCAGTGAAATACAACTAAGTTTCACATAATTATAATGAGAATACGGCATACGTTATCTTAAAAGAAACTCGATGCGTATTTTCCTTATCTCTGTTGATAAAGACCCAACCTGAGCGGGCGGCTTTTGACGCGACAATGTCGTAGCAACAAACGAGAAGTAAACAAGCATTTTCGGTATCTGGTGTTTACTGTTGAACAGCGGTTTTGTCTTTCAGTTCTCAGTTGCTTTTAATCAGCCATGGAGAACAGAAAAATGAAATTATATACACTAGATCACAAAGTAAAATTCATACGAGAGGTGAAACTTAATCCACACAAAACTAGAACCAGAATTGCTTCAGACTTAGGAATTATTTATACCACGCCACGTGCAGGACTCGGTAACAAAATGAGGTGTATGAACTTAATGCAAGAAAAGGGAAACAAGCCAAATTAACTGATTTCTTTAAAGGAGGACCAAGTTCAAAATAATGTTTTCTTCATACATTTCTTTGTTTGTAAAATGTTACTCATGTAGGCCCGCTGTGTTGGTGTTTTTTTTTTTTTTTTTTTTTTTATAAATATGATATATGATCAAAATCCCAGTTGCAAGTAATTCTTCTCCTTGGTATACGTATAAATCAGGTGCAACTGTACCTACTTACAAGCACTGTATTCCACCCTTAAAAGTGCAATAGCCAGGTTTCACCGAAAATGTGGTTTAAGTCTCCCGGAATGCTTACAACCATTTCCAGAAAAACGCCTGCGTGTGACGTGTGTCTTAACAGCGTAACTCAAAATTTCCGCTTGAGCAATTCTTAAGTCTTCTATGAGTAAGGACTTAGTTATAAAGAAAACAAAAATGCTAGATTTTACGCTATTCTGCCCAAAATAGCTTAGCGTAGGTTAAATGAAACTTGAGATGAAGTAAATGAAAGGTAATTGTGGTGGTGCACAACTGCACAAGGGGAGGCATCGGTGAAATTTAGACAAAAATGACGAAAAATGCGATTTTTCGTTTTTTGCCTTAAAATTATGTCTGTACCTTGTACTTTCAGAATCTACCGTTGTTTACTCCTCATCATCATTTAAAAGGCCGCTACGCCATGATTTAAATGCCCATGGCGTATGTATGTTGTCATATACTTAAAACTCCAAAGTCATTTTTCTCTGCTTTCTATTTTTTCACATTTTTCAATCTTCAAAATGCATCTTCTCATACAGTTCTTAATAGATTTCTTTTAAATTTTGCACAAATGTTTTTAGATAGTTGCTTCACAAAACTTGGTATTTTAAATGCTCTAGATCGAGTAGTTTAATTGTTATTGAATTTTTATTTTGAAAATTATTATTAATTTGAAAAAAAAAAATGGACATTGAGGTATTCAATATTTTTTTTTCTCCAAAACTGTTTGACAGCGCCAAATAAAAATACCAGGTTTTGTAGACATAATCTAGGGAAACATATGACCAGAGTTTAGTTTACTTAGAACAAATAATATTTTATAAGAAGCGTTTGCTATACTACCCTAAAATTACAGCAAAAAGACGAATAATTTTTTTTTTTTTTTTTTTTTTTTTTTTTTTTTTTGCAAAAACTATCTTACATACAAAAGTGAAATTTGGTAAACCTTCTAGTTACGCTTTGGCACACGTGCATACAAATTTTCACATCATTGTGACAAAAATTGTGGATTTTTGTCATTTTCACAGATGCCTCCCCACAGAATAACTCAAAATTTCCGCTTGAGCAATTCTTAAGTCTTCTATGATCAAGGACTTAGTTATAAGGAAAGCATATTCTGCCCAAAATAGCTTAGCGTAGGTTAAATTAAACTTAAGATGAAGTAAATGAAAGGTAATTGTGGTGGTGCACAAGTGCAGGTAACTGACAGTGGCTATTTAAACAAAAGATTAGAAGGCCCAGAAGAGCTTAGCCAGGTCTAAAAGAGCACAAAACACAACACAGCATTCCTCCTTCCAGAAACTCATTAAGCCCTGGTTCAGGGGAAGCCAGTTGAAAATAACACGGATGCAACTACAAAATTCATTCTTTGTTGCCTTTGCTTGGAAGTTTCCTTTCTCAAAGATAATGGTATTATAAAATATTTCCATTTAAATCTCTGCTGCTCTTAGAGGCTCGCTGAAAATATGCTTTTAATTACTTTAATTTTTCAGGAACTCTAAAGAGAAAGGAGGGAAAATGTTTAAAACGAGCCGAGCCGAGCCGAGCCGAGCGTTTTGTGTTATCTAACAAGCTTTTAAACTCGGAGACATGAGCATTAACAGAATGACGAGTACTTGAGTTACTTCCCGAAGTATTTACATGTCTCGTCAAAACCATCTACACAGGGTTGAGTGAGTAGTTTACCCATAAAATACGTAATGTCGAAAACAGTTTTCTACACAAAGTAACAAAACCACAATTTTCACAATCTAAACATCAATTACTTCATTTCTTTTAAGCTTGTTAATCCTCTCACATACACAAATTATATTCAGTAGTGCTTTCAAATATTCAGCACATATCACATTAAATGGGTTGTTGATAATACTTTACATGTAAAATATTTACTTTAAAGTGTTACACTGTACAAAGTTCTTTGTTGTTATTGGTTTGAAATAAAATAACCTGCTCACTTCATTCTTTGTAGCAAATAACTATTTTACTTTCATACCTTCTTACTGTAAATAGAGGAAGTACTGTACTCTTTCCGAAATTCCAGAAGCGAGATTTCACCGGAAATATAGTTTTTGAGGTCCCCTGAATCCAAAAATAGCATTTTAAAAAGAAGTTCCATGCGTGCGTGCGTGCGAACAGCATAAATGAAAAGTCTGTTAAAACCCAAATGTGACATTTATGTTTAGTATCATCCAATGATAGACACAGAGAGTTTCAAGAAATTCTTAATATCCTAAATCACCTTTTAAACGGAACATTTTTCCAAAAGTTTGATTTTCTCAATAAAAAAAAAAAAATAAATAAATAAATAAATAAACAAATAAACAAATAAATAAACAAATAAATAAACAAATAAATAAACAAACAAACAAACAAACAAACAAACAAATAAACAAATAAACAAATAAACAAACAAACAAACAAATAAATAAATAAATAAATAAATAAATAAATAAATAAATAAATAAATAAATAAATAAATAAATAAATAAATAAATAAATAAATAAATAAAGTAAATAAAATAAAAATATGGCTCTAATAATTGTAGTTAAATGACTATATGAATAAGATTTTCTCATGACAAATGAAATGTATATCTTGAATTTTCTGGGAACAGTCTCTAAAGTCCTCTTTATTCTGAATGGCTTTTGCATAACGGGTAAACCGTAACAAATAGACAAAATCTTACTGCACAGAATACGTAGATCTCGTTAAAGCACACAATTTACCTATATCAAACGGGTAGTATCACTACTTTTTTGTGGAATTAACCGCTTCCGAGATAATCATTGTTATTGCTTTGAATTGTCCAATACCTATACTTTTTCCAAATGGGAAGTATTATCCTTCTCTTCCGCCCAATGCACAATTACAAAGTCAATACATAACGACCAGCTCTTAAAAGAGTTGACTATCACTTTAGACCACTTTATTCCAAATGTATATACAAGGAAGTGTGTAATAAAACCATTTCTACAAATGTTAATCTTGATTAACATAAAGTAGATATAAGAATAAATGTTCGTAATAATAGTTTGTGACCGCCTCCGTAGCGCAGTTGGTAGCGCGCTTGCCTCTGGCGCGGAGGACCCGGGTTCCATCCCCGGTACCAGCAGGGGGATTTTATCCCCTGTGGGAGGTCTGGCACGGGGTGCACTCAGCCTCGTTAGGTCCCGGGGCTACTTGATGAAGAAGTAGTGGCCCCCGGTCTAGAAAACCGCATAACTGGCCGGGAGGGTTCCGGGCGCTGACCACGTCCCACCCTCCAGTACTGCACCTCACCAATGACGCCTGTAGTGGGCAGAGGTGGGGGACGCAGCTGCTGGGTGGTAGGCCTTGGCCCTTCGTGGACTGTCGCGCGGGGTTTACATTTACATTACATTTACAATAATAGTTTGTAGAACGGTAATTAGAGAAAGCTGTAGTAGAGAAGAGTTTTCTAATTTGTTTCTAATAACAAAGAATATTTGTCTTAGCACAAAATGTTTACATAGGAATTTGGACACCTTTGGTTTTCACCAAACACTGTTTAGATGTCACCTCAACTCCAGCATTCTACGATTGTAAAATTCTTATTGCGGTGCACTTACAAAACGTTTTCTACTCACCCTGGAACAAACTATTCTTACAAACCCTTATTTTTCTTCTATCTACTTCATGTTAATTGAGACAGGCAATTGCAAAAACGGTGTTATTACATATTTTCAGATACAATGGGAGTATAGTAGGCTTAAGTGATACTCAAATCTTAAGAGCTTGTCACCACGTGATGGTTTTGACATTCCATTGTTTACGTGTACGGGACATAAAAAAGATAATGACTTCCTATTTGACAAAACTATAACTATTTGAAAATTTAAGCCAATAACAAGGAACATCTCGAAAAATGGTTATTTACGCCAAAAAATATAAATAATTGAAAATAAGTTGTGTGTTTTAAGGAGATCTACATCTGTTGGTAGTAACATTATGTCCATTTCTTATGGTTTACCAACTATAGAACCTAAAGTCATATATAATGAAGAGTATTTCAGAGGCAATTCCTAGAAAATTGAAGATATGCACTTTGCCATGAAATGATCTTAATATTTTAATCAATATAGTCGGAGCATTTTTGAGAAAATAACGCATTTCAAAGTTTTTTTTTTTTAGGTAAGGGGTAGTTTGCGATGGGGGGGGGGATTTTCTTACAAATCCTTTGTGATATCCTTGGAGGATATTGAATTTAAATTATTGTTTGGAAATTAACCGCCCTTTGGTTTTTGAGTCGTGCTCTTCACACGCACACATGGACCTCTTTCTAAACATTATTTTTATTTTGGATACAGGGGGCCTAAGGTGGCCCGGGTTCGATCCCAGGTATTCTCGCATGTGGTATTCCTGGTGGACACAGCGACGTCTGGGCGCATTTTCTCCGGGTTGTCCTGTTTTCCCCGCCACACTTTCCTCCATCTACTCCATCATCATATTTCCAATAATTGATTTCGGCTGTATTTCATATCATCCTCTTCCTCACTCTCAAACTGACTACCCACTTCCAGGTGTTCACTCTGTCCGGTACATAGGTTCCTGTGCTCCCCGACAGGCGTCTGACTCTAGGGACTGGCTTGTAAGTCCTCACTCTTATCCTGACCACCCACTTCCAGGTGTTCACTCTGTCCGGTCCAGAGGTTCCTGTGCTCCCCGACAGGCGTCTGACTCTAGGCACTGGCTTGTAAGTCCTCACTCCCATACTGACCACCCACTTCCAGGTCTTCACTCTGTCCGGTAGATAGGTTCCTGTGCTCCCTGACAGACGTCTGACCCTAGGCACTGGCTTGTAAGTCCTCACTCTCATACTGACCACTCACTTCCAGGTGTTCACTCTGTCCGGTAGATAGGTTCCTGTGCTCCCTGACAGACGTCTGACCCTAGGCACTGGCTTGTAAGTCCTCACTCTCATACTGACCACCCACTTCCAGGTCTTCACTCTGTCTGGTAGATAGGTTCCTGTGCTCCCTGACAGACGTCTGACCCTAGGCACTGGCTTGTAAGTCCTCACTCTCATACTGACCACCCACTTCCAGGTGTTCACTCTGTCCGGTCCATAGGTTCCTGTGCTCCCCGACAGGCGTCTGACTCTAGGCACTGGCTTGTAAGTCCTCACTCTCATACTGACCACCCACTTCCAGGTGTTCACTCTGTCCGGTACATAGGTTCCTGTGCTCCCCGACAGGCGTCTGACTCTAGGGACTGCCTTGTAAGCCCTAGAGGGTGTAAGTCCTACATAAGGGGAGGGTAATCAGGGAAATAAGTATCTATTCGGAAAGGAGGTTATGGAGTGAGTGTTTGAGGTTTAACGGCCCGTCGACAACGAGATCATTTTGGCCCAAAGGTTATGGATTATTATTGATTATTTCGACAATAGCCTGGGTTTCTTTTTCTTGTTTCTGGAGAGGAAATGCACCTCAGTCAATGCAATATGACTGAGTTTATGATTCAATTTCTGCATAGAGCATATGCATCAATGGTCACTTGCATTCCTTCACACATCATCAAATATTACGTAAGGTGTTAGCTGATACAGTACTTCAAGATCACCATCACATGCAAGCAGTAACTATCAATAGGCTCCGGTTCCTGGATCTAAGATATCAACAATACAAAACTTAAAAGTTGAAGGTTTTACGTTACATGTATTACGTTAATACACGTTTTACTGTTTTACTACACAAAAATGTAGATTTCTCTTATATTGTCTATATTTTAGTCAACTATTTTTGACGTGTTCATACTTATTTCTTGAATTTTCCAATTTTTTTTTTTTTGGGTCCTACAAAGAGAATGGAATTCCAATGGCGACCAGATCTTATAACATTTGACCATCACTTAGGCCTACTATATACCCCTATTCCCATTGTACCTAAAAGGAAGCACGTGTCAAAACCACTTCTATAAGTGCCTGAGTAGAGAAACAAGAAATAGGAGAATAACTGCTTGTAAGAATGGTTTGTACAAGAGCGAGCAGAGAAATCCATGTAAGTTCAACACATTTTTGGGACTAAAATTTGTCAATAACATCCCTTTAACCTGAAGCAGAAGACAAAATAATACATAGGTACTTTGAGCAATTTGTGAAATTGTTTTGGTGATGAATAATAAGGAATACCAATTGTCATAGATTAATGCATAATTTCAGTTTATGGAAATTCACTTGAGAATTCTATTAAAATAGGCTCGATTTTTTTTTCAACATGGTCAGTTTTATTTCTTTCTAATACGTACCTTTCTTGTACCACCTGTTGTATTCATTTCCTTTAATAGTCGCGCAACGAAATTACGAGTTTACGAATGAGTTGTGCATTAGAGGAGTAAATTAGCAGTGTTAAGAAAATTTGGTTTTTAAATTCTTAGCAATTTGGTAGCCATTAGCATGACAAAGGATGTACCTCTACCTGTGTGGCCGGAAGCTAATGTAAATGGATCTCACATTTAATTAGTGGCTGAAAGTTGGCTGGACTGAGCCAGCTAATAGGATCACGCCTAAATCTAATTCCCTGCAATTGGCACCACATCGACACATAGGAAGTCGAACTTAACAAGCCGGGTCCACAACAAAACACACACGCACGACTTTCTCTGATCATAACAAACTCACGTGTGTCTGCTACACGCTATGGCATCCTTATAAGTCATTCTTTTTACTTTCTCTACTACGTGTTTACAGTTAGTAGAGGAAGTATTGCACTCCATCCAAAAACTCAATACCAACATTTCACCGGAAGTACACGTTTTGAGAGTCTCTGAATCCCCACAAAAATATTTTCAGGAAAAGCGCTGTGTTTGTGTGTGTGTGTGTGTGTGTGTGTGTGTGTGTGTGTGTGTGTGTGTGTGTGTGTGTGTGTGTGTCTTTGAACAGCACAACTCAAAAACAAAAATTCGGTTTAGTATCAAAGTTGGTGGTAAAGTTCAGCGTATTCCACGATGTGAACGAACATTTTCAACCGCTAATTCCAAATACAGCAATTTTTACAAAAATTGTAATTCTCTAAAAAATGATTAACGATTTTTACCATATGTTTAAGATATTTTCTGATAAACGATTTTTTGTGAATAGCCTCTTAAGTCCTCTTTATTCTGAATGACTGAATAGCTGGTAAACCGTAAGAGAAGGACTTAAGGCTGGTTCACAAGCACCCGACAACGGTAACCGTAACAATTCCGGGAACCGGAAGCAATATAGCACTCAATATTTTGGTTCACAACAGTCTGGGAACGATAACGACAGGTTACCGGAAAATGGAGGGAATATTATCCATTTGTAGTTCATTTGTTTCAAGGTGACCAATGTATTTTTTCTAGCTCGCGGCTACAGAGACCTCTAGCGGCTGTTTCATGGCACGGTCGCCTTGAGTAATTTCTACAACGAAAAGTTTAATGCGCATAACATGAATCTAACACCCGTGTCCGGTAACGGAAACGAATAAATTAAAACTTGGGCAGGTCTTCTTTCTCGTTCCCGGGGCCCGGGAAAGCTTCCCGTCGTATGCTTACACTCCCATTTGAATACATGTATATCAGCTCTGTCGTCCTGGTTACCGTTACCGTTGTCGGCGGTTACTAACCAGCCTAAATCTTTCTACACACAAAACGTAGATCTCGTTAAAGCACACATTTTTGGAAAGGTAACTATTTTCAAGACAATTCTTATTATTGGTTCGAATTTTCAAGAGTATGAATAGGATGGAACTGACAAATAAGGTGCTCAGGACAGAGCTATGTGGGGGCAAGATTACCATGTAATCACGAAAAATAAACTGTAGTGCAGAAAATACCTAATAATATATGGTGATTTAATCAAAATCTAAAATTACATTGCAAGGGAGAAATGTAGGTATGTTGATGAATTAAATAAGGAACAAAGAGGGAGTATTGCTTGGGTACGAGGCTAAAGAGTATGAGAAATGCCTCCAACATAATCAAATGTCCAATGGGTATGTGGAGAAAAGGAAGATATTATGGGACATGTAGTTCTTGAGTGTAAAGGGACAGAGCTTTGGAGCAAACTTTATAAATGGGAAAGGGCTGTAAATGGACAGAAAGATAGACTTCTTGCTTTACTAGCAAGAAGCCAGGCGAGTTTTTGGCTAAAGTAAACAGAAATGGATATGGTCAGTAAAAAAGAAGTAGAAATATAAGTTAATGGGTTATTTTATGTATCTTCGAACACATTTATTGTGCACCTTTATTATTATCACTGTTATTATTACTACTATTATTAATATTATCAGTATGATTAAAAATAAATATTTAGATATTAAGAAAAACTTGGTTGGGAATATGGTAAGATAACAGACTGGGCTGATGTATAGCCATATTCTTTTCATTGGTGCTTAGTATAAAAAAATACAATAACAATTATGACACCTATTATTGAGAAAATAAAAATTTTCGAAAAAATTTACATGCACGTATTAGGTAATTTGGAATTTTACGTTTTTATTTGAAGCTTCGTGTGGAATCCCTGGAAGATGCTGATTTAAAATACAAAGTTTGCTATTTAAGGGTAGTCGTATAGCTTACAAGCAGTTATTCTCCTATTTCTTGTTTCTCTACTCAGGCATTTATAGAAGTGGTTTTGTCACGTGCTTCCTTTTAAGTACAATGGGAATAGGGGCATATAGATTTTCAAATGAGTGAGGATCAGTATATTTAAATAGTTAGGAGGTACGAATGCAGACACTATAAAGAAGTTTGCATTTCTATAACCAATAGATCCTGAGGAAACGGAGCACTCATATCGCCATTTTAATATTGGTAATAAAGCTTTGAGATTCCGTTCTCTTTGCACACTTAATATATAAAAAATGAAAAATGATGACCCAGTTCACGAAAGTTCTAAGTTTTCCGAAACTCACACACATAACAAGGAATATCTCCGAAATGGTTCATTCTACAAGAAAATTTATCCGGACATAAATTGTATATTTTAGCAAGATCTACATTTTTTGTAAAGTATGATTTGGTCTATCTCTATCGGTTTACCAGTTATGCAAAATTCATCCAGAGTAAATACGACTATAAGGGCTATAGCCAGAAAATTCAAGATATACATTTCATTTGTCACAAAAATATCTCAAACATATGGCATTTTAATCAAAATCGTTGGAGCCATTTTCAAGAAAATCAAAATTTTCTAAAAATGTTCCATGTAAAGGGTAGTTTAGGGTGGAGCTATTTTCTTCAAAATCTTCGTGTCGCATCCTTCAAAGACATTAAACTTAAATACCAACTTAGATTTTTTACTGACTTTTCCTTTTTGAGTTATGCTGTCCACAGACTGACAGACTGACTGACACACACACGGACCTTTTTCTAAAAATACTTATTTTGGATTCAGGGGGTCTCAAAACATATATTTCCGGTGAAATCTCGATATCAAATTTTTGGGTGGAATACCATACTTCCCCTACTTACCAGTAGAGAAAGTAAAAAGTGGTTGTGTAGTCTGTTTATTGGAGTGCATTTTCAATTCGACTTTTATGCTGTAAACAATGTGTTGTCCCTAATCCGCAAATATCACAGTTGTTGAAATTGGATGATTATTTATAAAGAAACAGGAACCTTCGCAGGCGTACGCAGACCAACCAACCAAAGTTTCATCACAATTGGATCAATGGTTTAGGAATGCATAAAGCACAAACATATTTATATAGATTGTATGAATTGTTTGAAGAAGAGGCAGTAGAAAAGGAAATATGACTGTGTTTCGTAAAAGAAAAGTGAGTAGAGAAAGCAGTTGTATATTGAAGGGAGAATAGAGAAGGATATGCAATTCTGTTACGTAAAGGAAAACGGAGTAAAGAAAACCATGTGAATGTAATACGGTTCATAGCAAAATACATAGCACAGAAAATGCATCGGTCAAACGGTGTTGGAGAACCAATGTATACAAACATCCAATTTTACTTTCTCTACTGGTAAGTAGGGGAAGTATTGTATTCCACCCAAAAATTCGATGTCGAGATTTCACCGGAAATATATGTTTTGAGGCCCCCTGAATCCAAAAAAAGCATTTTTAGAAAAAGGTCCCTGTGTGTGTCTATGTGTCAGTCTGTGGACAGCATAACTCAAAAACGAAAAGTTGGTTAAAAACCAAAGTTGGTGTTTAAGTTTAATGTCATTCAAGGATTCGACACGAAGATTTTGAAGAAAATAGTCCCACCCTAAACTACCCTTTACATGGAAAATTTTTCGAAATTTTTGATTTTCTTGAAAATGGCTCCAACGATTTTGACTAAAATGTCATATGTTTGAGATATTTTGATGACAAATGAAATTTATATCTTGAATTTTCTAGCTATAGCCCCTGTAGTCGTATTTACTCTGGACGACTTTTGCATAACTGGTAAACCGTTAGAGATAGACCAAATCATACTATACAAAAAAATGTAGATCTTGCTAAAATATACAATTTATGTCTGAATAAATGTTCTTGTAGGGTGAACCATTCCGGAGAATTCCTTGTTATGTGTGTGAGTTTCGGAAAACTTGGAACTTTCGTGAAATGGATCATCGTTATTCATTTTTGTATATGTTCAGTGTGCAAAGACAACAGAATCTCAAAGCTTTAAAGCATTTGACTATCGCACAAAGCCTGCTGTATTCTAACATTCCCCTTGCACGCACCAGGAAATAAGCAATAAGATAATTTGTACAAATGTTTATCTTAACTAACACGAAGATATAGGAATAAGAGTTTGTAAGAATGGTTAGTACAAGAGTAGAGAAAGTCATGTGAGTGCAACACATCAGATTTTTATACATACAGATTGTATATTGAAGAGCGAGTAGAGAAAGACATGTGAATGTATTACATAAAGTGAGTAGGGAAAACCTCGTTAATGTAATGCGTTGCATTTGTATTTGAATCATGCACAAAATTGTACGAGTTGTTTGTAGAAGAGATAGTAAGGAAAGAAATGTGATTGTGTTCCGTAAAAGAAAAGTGAGTTGAGAAAACCATGTGAATGTAATGCGTTACATTTGTATTTCAATTGTATAGAAAATTGTATGAATGGTTTGTAGAAGAGGGGATAGGGAAAGAAATGCGATTGTCCCATAAAAGAAAAGTGAGTAGGAAAAACCATGTGAATGTAATACGTTACATTTGTATTTGAATCATATAGAAAACTGTATTAATTGTTTGTGGAAGAGGTAGTAGGGAAAGAAATGTGATTGTGTTTCGTAAAAGAAAAGTGAGTAGAGAAAATGATGTGAATGTAGTATTCTATTATGCCTATAACCTTTGCGCAAGTGCAAGCAATAAGTTGACAATCGGATGAATAATGCGGGAGCGCATAAAATAATGACAAACATGCATTTTTATATACTAGATAAAAACAATGGACTGTTTTGATTTCAACGTAAATCTGAATAAACAAAGCTTTCTAAATCCTTTCCCAAAAAGGTTGCACATCGGCACGTATTGAGTGTCTAACTGTGCGGTTTGAGGCTGACTCGAACCCTGGATAGTCACTTGTATGGCAGCGGCACGCGAACTAGGGAACTAGGGGAAGCAGGGTACATGCAGTTAACCCTCCAGATGACGGCGAGAAGCAACAGCTGCGAACATTGGCGATGCTCCAAAAGCATGGACAACAAGTGTGTACGCAAAACGTCATGGGCCACAGTCCTAAATATTCCCAATCACAACAGGAACGGGCGGAAAACGCAACGGTTACTAAAATAACGTATATAAGTGAACTAGTTACCCAATAACGGTAACGTGTGTTGGTGACACGTATATTGGTACCTCTCGCTTATCAGAAACCATTTAAACTTGTGGCTTGTGCACCACCTGGTGAGAAAAATACCTACTAATTGTCTGCTTTGCTACTTACGTGTAAGCAACTGAGATTATTTGCATATTTTGAGATGTTAAGGCAATCTAACGTCCTGCGAGAATACTTAAGTTATAGTGTGACGTCGACCGCGGGGAGCACATCAAGGACGACCAGGGTCAAACTACCTCACACCAATACCATACTGGCGTGTGTGTATCAAAGGCACTCAAGGTCATGCTGCCTCGCGCCTCTGTTTATGAACAAGTGACAATGAGCGCGGCACGACAAGGGGTTTTCGAGATTATTCGAGAGGCGTCCGGTGTATTTGTAGAGGTTCCGTAAAGGGGGAAGTTGGAGAAAGGTTCGTGTTACGCCACCTATATATATAAGAGAGAGAAGTAGTAGTAATTATAGACATGGGTCGTCGCAGCAGGCAGTGGTTTTTAGTGTGTGTGTGTATGTGTGTGTGTGAGATCTCGCGTCATAGTTAAGCAAGTGAAGCAATTTAGTGAGTGTTGAGTGATTATATCATAAAAGTCAGCTGTTTGTGAAACAGAAGAAGTGAGGAAATACAGAAAGGAGTGAGTCAAGGTTACGAGAAGAAAACGTTTGTGAGTTGTAAAACCACGAAGTATTGAAGACTGTTAATGACAGTAGAAGAGAACTGTTACTGTGCAAATGTTTTGGAGGAGAATAAAGTGACAGAAAAAGTAACTGGATTGGATTTTGTCATTTTTGTCACAATATGCTTAACTTGGACCATGTTTATGTTGGCAAAAATGAGGTTTCCTTTGCTAAATCTGCATCAGTTGAAGTTTACATTTAGACTCTCGTATAGCTCAGCGCAGTCTATGTTTACGTGCAGGAATATACAAGACAAGCTGGAATGCAATTTGCGATTCTAAAGCACTTGAGTGATTACAGCAGATCGTTATTGGCAACCATCAATGTAATTGCGAACGAGATAACCATGCAAACAAATAATTAAGTCGTTACTAGGAACCGTTACATGCAACCGTTACGGCACTGAAACTGTTACCTGAAAATAACTGTTTGTCATATGCCTAATACAGTGCCTTACCTCGAACGCGTGGACAGAGTAACCAGAATTTTCTTGGCACCAGGAAGCACACTGTTTGCCGAGCAGAGTTACATATTCATAGCCCCTTAAATACAAGTGCATAGATTTCTCATGCAAATGTTGACTATAAGAACCGCATACCTTCGTCATAGACGCCGCTGGACATGATTTCCACACATCTCTCACATTTCAACACCCACGCAAATAAAACCGTGTGCTTCGAGCATAAACAATATCAAAAGAAGGTAAATTCTAAGAATCCTTTTTGCTTTCTAATTTTCAGAATTGGCCTACGTGCAGTTAATGCATCTCGGTGATTTGTGAACGTGCGGAGCGTATAATTGCCTTAGCTATGCTGACTACAGACCACCTCCGTAGCGCAGTGGTAGCGCGCTTGCCTCTGGCGCGGAGGACCCGGTTCAATTCTCGGTACCGGCATGGACATTGTTCCCCCTCTAGGAAGGCTGGCACGGGGTGCACTCAGCCTCGTTAGGTCCCGGAGCGGCCAATTAAGGAGCTACTTGTTGGAGAAGTAGCGACTCCAGGTCGTGAAGGCCGCATAACTAGCAGGGAGAGCTCGGGGTACTAACCACGTTCCACCCTCTAGTACTGTACCCCATTAATGACACCTATAGGGGGCAGAGATGGGGAATGCAGCGGCCGGGCGACAAGCTTTGGCCCTTCATGGGTGGTTGTGCTGCGGGCCTATACTGCCTACAGCTAATTACCTTCTCAACACATAATTCCCCTTGTTAATGACTTGGAACACATGCTTTTTACATTATACATTGATTTTAACATTTCTAAATTATTTATTATAATTATTTACCTATCTTCCTATCATTTATTATTTATTTATGCCAACAAACTTACTGTTGGTGTTTTTAAACACACAAGCCGTGTGTGGGCAAAGTTTGAGAGGTAGAACCGGAACTTAAAAATTTAATGCCACAACTGGGATTTCAACCACAGACCTTCCGCTTACCAAGCGGCTGCTCTAACCATTGAGCTATTGTGACAGACTGTCAGAATGGCATTAAATTCTCAAACCAGTTTGTATTTTCTCCTGGTAAGCGGAAGGTCTGTGGTTCAAATCCCAGTTGTGGCATTGAATTTTTAAGTTCCGGTTCTACCTATCTTTCCTATCATTTGTTTATAAAATTATTAATCTTACAAGTCAATAATAGCTGTATTAACAGCTGTTTACTTCCTCTACTAGTAAGTAGAGGAAGTATTGTATTGCACCCAAATATTCGATGTCCAGATTTCACCGGAAATACATGTTTTGAGACCCCCTGAATAAAAAAAAGCATTTTTAGAAAAATGTCCGTGTGTGTCTGTCAGTCCGTGGACAGCATAACTCAAAAACGAAAAGTCGGTTAAAACCCAAAGTTGGTATTTAAGTTGAATGTCTTTCAAAGATGTGACAAAGATTTTGAAGAAAATTGCTCCATCCTAAACTACTCTTTACATGGAACATTTTTCGAAAATTTTTATTTTTTTGAAAATGGCTAACGATTTTGATTAAAAAGTCTTGAGATTTCTTATGGCAAATGAAATGTATATCTTGAATTTCCTGGCTATAGCCCCTGTAGTCGTATTTACTCTGGATGACTTTTGCATAACTGGTAAACCGTGAGAGACCTAATCTTACTATACAAGAAACGTAGATCTGTTAAAATACACAATTTAGGTCGACTTTTTTTTTTTTTTACAGTGAACTATTCTGGAGACATTCCTTGTTATTTGTGTGACGTTTGGATAACTTATACTTCTGTCAAATGGAACATCGCTATTCATTTTTTTATATGTTAACCATGCAAAGAGAACGGAATTTCAAAGCTTTAAAAGATTTGACTATCGCTCAAAACAATGTATTCTCATATTCATTTGTACCTACAAGGAAATAATAAGATAATTTGTACAAATATTCATCTCAACTAACACGAAGAAGATATAGGAATAAGAGTTTGTAAGAATGGTTAGTACAAGAGTTGAGAAAATCATGTGAGTGCAACACATCAAATTTTTTTCTTGTATCGTCTTCCTTTTCACTTCTGGCTAGCAAATGACAAATTGCAATTTAGTTCAGGAATTAATCCGTTGTGACATTTAGGCCCGTTTTTTATGTTTACTTTTTTTTAATTTTTATTTTTTTACTCACTCATTCTCTCACTTACTTATTATTTATTTATTTAATTATTCGTGTATTTATTTATTTATTTTTTGGGGAGTTATATTTTATACCATGCCCTACCTGTAGAAGCAACTTGAGAACTGGGGAAGTCGGGGACATCGGAAGCAGCGTAAGATGCAACACACAAAGCACAAAAACGTTAATAACGCTTGAAAACGGCCTAAAATAAAACTTTCAATTTGTGGGAAGTGAATGACCTTAAGCAGATAACCTTGCCACCCGAATGCATCCCACATTGTTTCTTATCAGCAGAGCCCTTCCTTTGATAACCCACAGAGTATTGAAAGATGACCTTAAAGTGTTGACTTTGTGACCTTAAAATTGATTAAGTGATCTAAAATAACTAAAATTAACTTCGTTTGTTGATCCTGCACATTTCACTTATATATCACTGAATACTGAATAGCAATACATTATAAACATGCAATTTTTCAAATTGGAAAGTCTGAAACTTTCAACATCAACAGAAGATACAGAGTCATGCTTAAAGCAATTGCCGATTTCTAGCTCTTCTTCATCCAGAAAATGCATCTTACCTGACAGTACAACAGTAATTTTGCACAACCGTTTAATGCACTTTCCATTTTTTTCTAAAGTTTGTAGAAAATTAAACATGAAGCCTTAAGCTCGTTAAAACAATCGTACTTTGATGCGGTCTCAGCTATCCTAAGCGGGATGCTGTTCTCAGGTGATTTCTGCTCCGGCTGCTCTGTATGGATCTTAATTTCTGGGTATGCGTCAGTGTTTTCACATGAAAGCCAGAGCTCTCGTTGAAACACTTTTATTCTCAATAAAAATAATGCTTGAGATGTTCCGATCGCTATTAGAAACGTTAAGTCGTTACTGTGTCTTTACTAAGATCGAAGATTGTTACTGTAAAATATAATCTGTCCTCACACTTGAGGATCCGGAAGGCAAGTCCTGTGACTGACCTGCTCGCTTGGAGGTCTGGGAGGCAAGTGTTCCGACTGACCTGGTCACTCGGGGATCTGCGCGACAAGTAACTGCCTTTCACTTCCTAATTACCTCTCCAGTGGCGACAGGGTTTCGCCGAAGTGTACGTGACCATCCCTTGTTTTCCTGTTCAACACACCTGTGCTAAGCGATTTCCAGGAAAACTGGTCTTGCCAGGTATTTCAGGCTGACTACCTGACGCTTGCCCCTAATGACCTGTCTGTAACATCAAGTGTCCTTTCTGACAATTTTAACTCTGAACAATCTTCCCAGGTGTGTAACTTTTACACATGCGACGATTTTAAGATTTCCCGATTATTTAATTCTGCCATGCGAAGCAGTATTATTTCCCTAATTATGGCGTTCAGAATTTCGGCTTTATTTTTATAGTCGGCAGAAGTATTGAGTTCTTCCAAAACCTTCCATATTGAGCTTTCATTGTAAATGTATGTTTAACATTTTTATGAAAATTCTGAAGCGATCTTGTCAATAGAAAGTTGCAGAACTGTAATTTTGGAACTGGATAAGCTACCCTGTGTATAGTTTTTGGCATTGTTTGCATTATTGAGAGTTAAACCACCAAGTACATTAATTTTGGATGCAATGTTGGTTGAAACTGAGTTTTTATTTATAGACGCTATGGTTCTCAGCGTCCCGTTCTATATTGAGGGTGAAAGATCCTTGGAGACGCTTTATCAGCTTGACATTCTCTTACATGCCGTAAATCTACTACACGAGACCTCCTAAGGAAGTCATTCTAAGAGTTCTTACGCTGGAAAAAAATCATCGCCCTCCGCCGGGTTTGAACCCGCGACCCCTGATGATAAACAATGTTGGTGCACCACGTGGTCTACATCATTCCTGCACTAGAAGGTGCTCAAGGGCAGAGTGCGGCCCAAACCAGATTCAGTTAAAATAGCGGTGAATGCCAATCTGTTGTTAGTGCTACTTATTTTTATATCAAATCTATATTTTGTTTGAGAGACTGTGGCAATGAACTCCTTGCAGTTTGGTTACATTATGTCACCAGCAGATAGCAGATCGTGCCCATTGCTCAGCTCGACGGCCGGCCGGCCAGCCAAGGTTGAATTGCCCTTTGGAGCCTGGCCAGCTGGCCAAGCCTCATCGACTGTTTTCCCCAAACAAATTTGGATATCCGGGCAGCTTTACTCTCAGGTCCATGGCCCACTGCTTTGTCATCCTGCACGTGCTATTCCACATTCCACGTGCTTTATTAATATTTTCTACTACTTCGCTCTAGCTATCCAGATATCGGTGGAAATGCATTTCTTGAGGTCCACGAACCCAGAAAGAGTGTCTGTGTATCCTTATAGGTAGCTCAACTGAACAAATTTGATGTGTTGCACTCACATGACTTTCTCTACTCATGTACTGACTATTCTTACAAACACTTATAGCTCTATCTTTACCATGTTACCTGATATCAGGGTTGCCAACATTTAAAAGTAAAATTATCGTACCAGCCACTCAAAATGATAGATTTGGATTCAAAATTATCGTACATCATAAAGCAAACGCTACAACAATAAAAATATCAGTATAATACTTATGAAAATATAAGACTAATGATGTTTATTATATCCACTTACAAGATTGATGACCTCAACAAATATTACAACTTTAGCACTTATGCTTCTCGCACTATTCATCTGAAAGTTCAGCTTTCTCAACCGTTGCAGCATTGCACCAATTTGTTGTTGAGATAAACCTTAACATCTTCTCGGTGACTGGCAGATTTTAAGATCTACCACGTTCTTTCATAAGTTGAGACGACAAAATGAGTTCATTTACCGTATCTAGTGCCAATCTGTTTCTAACTTTGGTTTTTATGAAACCCGGTTTAGGAAAAAAAAAAAAAACTCTTTCACAAGAAGTGCTTCTGTAGGGCAAGGAAACCACTGATAATGCAAAGGCCGCTAGTTCTTTGAAATCAGTATTTCCACCAAGGTGACATGTTTAACAGCACTCCAGAAACTGTCAGGTTCAGACATGTTCTTTATTTCACACGGAATATCATGTATTCCGAGTTTTCTCCATTGATCATCAATTTTCTGAACAGTGCCTTCTTCATTGAGATTACCAGACCTGGGCGCACTGGCAATAAGAGGATAAAGGGTAGCAGGCTTAGTAGCTATGGGCTGGAGACAGACAATGACGACAAAAGTGGTGTTATTTGTAATTAGTTTCACTTCGCTGGAGTGACAAACCAGTGAAAATGATATTTCGCTGATATCGAACTATCATACATTCAAATTATCGTACACCCCCACAATTATCGTACGGGTTGACAACCATTGTACAAACATTAAAATTATCGTATGCCCCCATAATTATCGTACGAGTTGGTAACCATTGTACAAACATTAAAATTATCGTATGCCCCCATAGTTATCGTACGAGTTGGCAACCCTGCTTGAGATAAACATTTACAGAAATCATCTTATTGCCTATTTCCTTGTAGATGTAAGGGAAATATGGGAATACAGTAGGCTTTGTGCGATAGTAGAGTCTATTAAAGTGGTCGTTGTGCGGTGGCTTTGAAATTACGCTCTCTTTGCACGGCAAGGAGATAAAAAAGTGAATAATGAAGTTCCATTTGAGAACAGCAAAAGTATAGCAAAACTCACACAGATAACAAGGAATATCTCCGGAGAAAAAAAAAAAAAACTCACAAATTGTGTGTTTTAACGAGATGTACATTTTCTGTCTTACATATGCATTTTGTTATCCATAAAACTAAAGATACGATCCCTTGGTCGCTCGCTCCTGTAGGTTTCCTAGCAGCGAATGCACTATAACTGTAGAGGAACGGTCCATTTTCCATCGATACACTTCGCAGCAACGGCGCGTTTCAGCCTATCGCTGAATAATGTGAACCGCGCTTCTCTGTCCAAGAGTGGGGACAATATTTTTGAAGCGAAGTTTCCATTATTGTAAGAGCATGAAATATACACAGGGTGGAAGGAAAGTCATTACATTAGTTTAAACCAGTTATAGATCTCGGTATTTGGAACACAATTTGTATCTTACGTTTTTGTCTCTGATCATTTCCAACGGAGATATTTTAGTTTTGTCGAAAACAAGCTGGCAACACTGCAGATTGTGTGAGTGTCACTTTCCCTAGCTCAGCACATAAACAAACACCGTAAGGGTGCGTCTTGAAAGCAAACACATAACGTGCCTATCCTTTAATGTTTATTTTTTGAGTGTAGGCTTATCACAAGTGGTAGGCCCCAAAACATTACACGAAAGCGAAAGCGCCCGACATGTTTACATTCAGAAACCGGTTGAATTCCCTGACCAACTCAACGCAATGTTGTCGAGTTACTTCACGTTTGAAATAACAACTCGGAGTATTCCTTAAGGTCTTTCAAGTGATTAATTATTTCGAAACCCTGTTATCTTCGTACATTCTTGTGGAATGACGCATCCAATTTGGAACAAAAACCATTTATTTTTTCGAAATCGGCTGGTCAAAGAACATGTCATTCGACTTCTTTGTTTGTAACGCTTTTATGAGGCACGTATTAGAAAGAATGTAATGACTTCTCTTCCACCCTGTATATTACCGAACAGGGTTAATGCATCTGGAATGAACGTAAATTATTATCAATGGATGGGAGGATCCTTTAGTTTAAACCTGTCTTTCGCAATAACAAAAACACATGCATCTGTTATATGGGTCTTTTACAGCACTTTTATCTATCGCCTGACCTTGCTTTTTAGTCACCATTGGAATGTGAACATTAGCCAATAAGGGGAAAGGGGAAGGACATGCATGTCGGAGGGGCAAGGTTAGAAGAAACAGGATTTTCATTTTTGGGATAATTTATCTTGCGGTTTGCGTTCGCAAAGTTATGGTCATATGAGAACTTCTCTTTTCGTGTCGCATCTTTAGAAGACGCTGAATCTAAATGGTAAGTTGGGTAGGTATTTATCGGCCATGTCTGTTTCAGATTCTGCTGTTTACGCGCACACACACAAGATGCAAAAAGCTGGAAAGCGGAAACACAATTGCTGTAGATTTATCACTGCCGATATCTGAGAACCGTAATGGCTTGCAGTGGTTTAGTTGATAATCCACTAACAGTCGTTAATGGTTGGAAGAAAATCTCCAGAGCTTAGCAGTACTTGATCAGCCCTATCAATACATCGCCAGTTAACTCCAAGTACGCTTCCACATTCTCCGCATCTTATCTTTCTCTATCCATAACCACTTAGTTACTTCAGAAGAATCTCATGTGTTGCACTCACATGAGCTTCTCTACTCACTCTTGTACAAACTGTTCCTACAAGCATGTTAACCACGGTAAACGTTTGTAGAAGTTTTTGTAGCACATTTCGTTGTAATTACAAGAGGAATACAGTAGGCTTAAGCAATAGTCAAATCTTTTAAGATCTGGTTGCTATTTGGTGGCTTGGAAAGCCCGTTTTCTTTGCATGGTCAGAAAGAAGGAAGAAGGGGAAGACTACACCTCTACACTGATGGATCAAAAACAGAAGGAAACGTCCGGGAAGGCGTGGTAGTCTAAAAAGAAGGAACACAAGTTTTCTCAAAATGGCCTAAACCGCATCATCCGTCCTCCGTATTTCAAGCCGAGCTACTCTGAATTCAGATGGCACTAAAATGGATAAAAAAACTGCAAAAAAGCTACAACTAAGTACGCCATAAACGTTGACTCACAAGCAATTAATAAAAATAAATAAATCAACCCTATTGTCCGTCAGATCAGGGCAGATTTACAACCAAGTCAAATTCAACTGGATCCGAGGACACGCTGGAGTTCCTTGCGAAAATAGACTCAGTCTCAGAGAATAAGAGCATATGACAGAATACTTCTCTCATTTTGTAAACAAAGACCTCATCAATACTACACAAAATCTGGAACGCAATGTATACATCCTCACACAAAACTCATCTTCAGACCTCCATACCAGGCAACAAACAGTCCTAAACCTGACATTCATACTCACATGGACAATTCCAACAACATCCACACAGAATTGGAAAAGCCACCTCACCGAAGTGCCCCTGCTTAGATGATAGCCAAACAGTCATACATCTCTTACTTCACTGTAAGCTGCAAGCCAGGAACACACCAGCGCATATGGAGAACCCCAATATAGCGTTACGAAAAGTACTTTCATCACCACCAACAATCTAGTTTATAAATGAAGTCTTCAAGACAATAGATTCAAGCTAATTTCATAAACATGCGTGTGAGATTAAATATCCTGCGATACACCCAGAGGGTGAAACGCAGGTTCTAGACAGAACTAAACCAAATAAAAAAAAATCTGATGTGTTCCACTCACATGACTTTCTCTACTGTTGTACTAATCATTCTAACAAACTCTCATTCGTATATCTCCATGTTAGTTAAGATAAACATTCGTACAAATTATCTTATTGCTTATGTCCTTGTAGGTGCAAGGGGGATATTAGAATACAGTAGGCTTTGTGCGACAGTCAAATCTTTTTGACCTTTGAGATTCCGTTCTCTTTGCACGATTAACATATAAAAAAATGAACAACGTTGTTGCATTGCGCTGAAGTTTTCCGAAACTCACACACATAATAAGGAATATCTCCGAAATGGTTCACCCTACAAGAACATTTATTGAGACATAAATTATGTATTTTACCAAGATCTAAATTTCTTGTAGAGTATGATTTGTTCTATCTCTAACGGTTTACCAGTTATGCAAAAGTCGTCCAGAGTAAATACGACTACAGGGGCTATAGCCAGAATATTCAAGATATACATTTCATTTGTCATAAAAATATCTCAAACATATGACATTTTAATCAAAATCGTTAGAGCCATTTTCAAGAAAGTAAAAATGTTCGAAAATTTTTCCATGTAAAGGGTAGTTTAGGGTGGGGCTATTTTCTTTAAAATATTCGTGTCACATCCTTGAACAACATTAAACTTAAATACCAACTTTGGTTTTTAACCTAATTTTCGTTTTTGAGTTATGATGTCCACAGACTGACAGACTGACAGACTGACACACAGACACACACACGGACCTTTTTCTAAAAATGCTTTTTTAGGATTCAGGGGGCCTCAAAACATATATTTCCGGTGAAATCTCGACATCGAATTTTTGGGTGGAATACAATACTTCCCCTACTTACCAGTAGAGAAAGTAAAAAGGGGAAAGCATAACGACTTTCCACTTGAGAAAAGTATGAGTATTTGAAAAATCAAAGGAAGAACTCCACACAAATTTAGATTTGACACGAATTGTGTTTTAATAACGAGGTCTACATTTTTTGTTTAGTAAGGTTCTCCCACGCCCCCCCCCCCCCAACTCTCTCTCTTTTTCTCATTCTCTTTCTCTCTCACGCTTTACCAGTTATGCGAAATGCATTCAAAACGAAAAATCTTCGGAGAATATTCACAGAAATTCAAGACACATTTCATTTCTTTTGGAAATAACTGAAACCTTTGGTATTTTAATCAAGATCATTAGAGCCATTTTTGTGAAATTAAAATTTTTCACACTATTCCCTGTAAGGATGCGTAGTTTGGAGTGAGGGAATTTTTCTCAAAATCATTCGTGTCGGATCCTTGGAAAATGGTGAACCTAAATATCAGTTTGGTATTTAATGGCCTTTTTGATCTTGAGTTACGCTGCTGTTCAGACGCAGGGGCCTTTATCTAACAACTAGGTTTTCAGTTTGAGAGACTCTCAAAACGTGTATTCTCGGCGACATCTTGATATCTGTCGAATTTTAGAGTGGAATACAATACGCCAGGGCTGTCCAACTTTCTTATGTGCTCGGGCACATTTACCTCGTGCCTAAGGAGGCGCGGGTGCCATCACAACCACCACTAGGACAAGGACCCTTGTTTTGAGAGGAAAAAAGGAAAGCACTGGTTAGGGAAGTAATGAATACAGCTTTAGGTGTGCACACACATACTTCATGGGTGTGTCCTGGGAAAATGTTCAGAAGGAAATAGTTCTGTCTTGATATTTGAATTAATATCAGAAATCGTCGGAGTAAAAATTTGCTGATGTAAGGCGACAGAAAAATACACCCATGGAGGACAGTGCTGCAGCACGCTAATCTATTTTTTTTTTAATTTTTCCAAAACGTTTCACGTAATGTGCTTTGTATTTTGTTTACCTTTATTTTAACGTTTTCTTCATAAAAGAGCAAAAAAATTGACATTGAACATTTTTGTTTTTAATTTTTTATTTATTTGTTTATTTTATTTTTATTTTATTTTTTTTTTTCTATTTTTTGACTAGGCAAATACCTTAGAGGGAATATAACACGGAAGCAAAGGCTGCGGTTTTTTTGTAACTGAGTCCAGCAAATTGGTTTTCGGTTTACCTTGTTTTGCATTAGGCTTTTATTGTATTTTGGTCACTTTTTACTTTCTCTACTACGTATAGTAAGTAGAAGAAGAATTGTATTCTACCCAATAATACGATGTCGAGATTTCACCGGCAATATGTTTTGAGGCCCCCTGAATCCAAAAAGAGCATTTTTAAGAATAGGTCCACGTGTGTGTATCTGTCTGTGTGTGCGTTTAACAAAGTTGCTCCATCCTAAACTACCCTTCACATGGAAATTTTTCGAAAATTTTTATTTTCTTGAAAATGGCTTGATTAAAATGACATATGTTTAAGATAATTTTTATGACGAATGAAATATATATTTTGAATTTCTTGGCTATAGCCCATAAAGACCCATTTACTATGCATGACTTTTGCATAACTGGCAAACCGTGATAGACCAAATCTTACTATACAAAAATGTAGATCTTGCTAAAATACAATTTATGTCTAACTAAATTTTTTGTAGAGTGAACCATTTCGGAGATATTCCTTGTTATTTGGGTGAGTTTTGGACAACTTATACTTCTGTCAAATGGAACATCGTTATTCATTTTTATATATTAACCGTGCAAAGAGATTTGACTATCACTCAAAGCCTACTGTATCCCCATATTCTCCTTGCACCTACAAGGAAATAAGTAATAAGATAATTTCTGCAAATGTTTATCTCAACTAACATGAAGATATCGGAATAAGAGTTTGTAAGAGTGGTTAGTACAAGAGTGGTGAAAGTCATGTGAGTGCAACACATCCGATTTTCTGTGTAGTGTTGTAAAAGGGAAATAAAATGTTGAAACATAAGTGCAGATCGGTAAAGAGGCAGATAAACGTAAAACCGGATGTATATTAAACAGCGTTAACTCTGATGCTTATTTTATTCCATGGAGGTCCTCACTTAATGAGGGAAAAGGAAATTGTGTGGTTTATGAGAGAGGCTTTTCCTGCGAGCCATTAAAATATGTCTGTCTTTCTCACTCTTCGTCACTCTTTGCCTCTCTCTATTTATCTATCTCTCGCTATCTCTATCTGTATATCTATTTCTCTATCTCTATTTTTGGAAAATAAACGACTGTCTGACAGTGTAAAGATGATGGGTATGGCCTAGTACACAATCAGTAGTGAAGTATCTGCCGTAAACAAAGAGAAATGTGAAACACAAAAGAAGGTTTCCGATCCAAGCATATGTCACATGACACTGCAACATAAGAACTGTTGTGAAGCAATCATCCCCTTGTTTTTTTCCGAAATAATGTAACACGAGAGGCGCAGGTAAAAGGTTCCACCCCAGCTAGGCTCTGTCCCAAGTGCTGCAGGAAAAGCCTCTCTCAAAAACCACAGTTTCCTTTTCCCTCATTAAGTGAGGACCTCCATGGAATCAAAGAAGTATCATATTCCAGCAACAGAGTTAACGCTGTTTAATATACATCCGGTTTTACGTTTATCTACCTCTTTACCGATCTGCACTTACGTCCCAACATTTTATTTCCCCCTTACTACTTGCTACGTACTTCACACCACAATTATTTACTGGTAAAGATTAACCATTTTGTAAATAAATGATAGAGCATTGATAAGTAATTGTAATAAATAATTTCCATATGTTAAAACCAATGTATAATGTAGAAAGCAAGAGTTGTAAAAGCGTCAAGAAGTCCTTAGCTAGCCATGTTCCGGTACCAAAGAAATGAAGCGAAAAGACGCAAATTTTAGAAACACGCGCTCTCTTATTAACTTAAGTGCTGCTACTTATCATTAGTTACCAATGTTCCTACATAATGTAGGTCAGGGTACTAGACACCATGTATCTGTTTATCTATACCTCCAACTTTTAGTTCCTAAAAACCTTAAATTATGTATCTAAAACAGGTTCTATCACAAATCAAAATAGGTTGTAAAATTACGAAAATAGGTGAACAAAAATTACATTTTATTTTTTATTATAATGACAATGCATTTTACAATGTCTTTATTGTACACCTCCATAGTTAGACTCACAATAAACAACTACACCTTTAAGTTTTCCATTGAGAAACTGCATCGCTTGTCAGATAACACTAACTTATAAGTCCAAAATGAGCGTTCCACACTAACTGACGTCACCGGAGCATATATAAATGTTGGTATTAGACACAAGGGAACAGCACATTCATGCCACACAAGATGTCAACAACTGTGCGGAGAACTGTCAGTCCTGGGTTTGTTTGAACCACTGATTTGAGTTTTTCGAAACTTTTTCACCAACATAACCAGGAACCAAGTTGATTTTTATGTCACCTCTTCTATCAATCTCAGTTGCGTGTAGACAGGTTTGACTGAAGACTATAGCAGCGGCGGGCGAACCCCAGCACATTAGGTTCTGCAACCTGCTTGGCACAGAACAAACGCTTGGGGCAGGGGACGTGCAACCAGCCGGTTACAACTGTCCTGCCAGGCGGGCAGTGGCGGTATGCATTTATTTTAATGGTGATGATGTACAGACCTCATCACTTCAACTGTCTTCACGGCATATCAATGAATAACAATAAGGTTGAAAATGGAAGTTGCCCCGCGTACCCGAGCCAGTAAATTAGTATTACTTATTCGTGACCTGCATGTTTAATTTTGAACTGCTCAATACTTAAGTTGATGCAGACATTGATTGGGTCGTAACTGCAACTGATATCAATTGTGAATATTAGTGCTATCTAATATTTGAAAAATCTTATGTGCTGCACTCACACGGCTCTGTCTACTCTTGTACTGACCATTCTTACAAACTCTTATCTTCTTCGTGTTAGTTGAGAAAAACATTTGCAGAAATCATCTTATTGCTTATTTCCTTGTAGGTGCAAAGAGAATATGGGAATACAGTAGGCTTTGTACGATAGTCAAATCTTTTAAAGCTTTGAGATTCCGTTCTCTGCATTTGACGAAAATTTGTTTTCCTAAACTGACACAAATAACAAGCAATATCTCCGAAATGGTTTACTCTAGAAAAAACTTTATTCGGAGATAAACTGTGTGTTTTAGCAAGATCTACATTTTTTGTATAGTAAGATTTGGTCTATCTCTTACGGTTTACGAGTTATTGAAAAGTCATCTAGAGTAAACAGGACTACATAGGCTATAGCCAGAAAATTCAAAATTTACATTTCATTTGTCATAACAATATCTAGAACATATGGTATTTTAATCAAAATCCTTAGAGCCATTTTCAAGAAAATCAACATTTTCGAAAAATTTTCCA
The DNA here is from genome assembly GCA_030765045.1 of Tenodera sinensis. Lineage (NCBI taxonomy): Eukaryota > Metazoa > Arthropoda > Insecta > Mantodea > Mantidae > Tenodera > Tenodera sinensis. The sequence continues at coordinate 304,391,415 of CM060962.1, forward strand.
TGTGAAGAGTAGTTTAGGGTGGAGGAATTTTCTTCAAAATCCTCGTGTCGCATTCCTGAAAGACATCAAATTTAAATACCAACTTTGGTTTTTAACCAAGTTTGGCTTTTTGTGTTATGCTGTCCACAGACAGACACACACGGACCTTATTCTAAAAACGCTTTTCTTGGATTCAGGGGGCCGCATAATATATATTTCCGGTGAAATTTCTACATCGAAGTTTTGGGTGGAATACAATACTTCCCCTACTTACTAGTAGAGAAAATAAAATGTAAAATTAGGTAAACATAGATTCTAAAGTGAAAATACGTATTTTTTTAGGTTATATAGCACCACCATTTTCGAACATATGTTTCCATAATTAGTATATACACAACTTTTATTTTCCATACATCATGAGGAACAAAATAGGTTTTTACCTAAAATCCGAGGTCTGCTTATAACATAAATCTTACCGCTCAATAATTCTAGTACAAAAACAATAGATCAATATACACACACGGAATAAGCTTTTGATGAAGTAACGACTACCACGGTAGCCATGTTTATGTTTACGATCGCGGGTATAACATAAAGAATAATGTTGGCACGTTGTAAAAGCATTCTAATCTACTGCGATAAGCAGCAGGCCGTCTGGACGGCATAAGAAGGAGTAGGAGGAGGGGGATAATCTGGGAAGAACATCTGCCACCTTAACAAAAACAGGACCCTGCCGGAGTTTTAAATCTGTGTGGACCACCTGCCAGACAGCCACCTGCCCATATGAGCTAGAGAACAACTTCCGGC
>CM060962.1:304399700-304517200 GCA_030765045.1 Tenodera sinensis
CGAAATGTATATTTTGAATTTTCTGGCTATAGCCTATGACCTATGTAGTTCTATTTACTCTGGACGAATTTTGCATAACTGGTAAACCGTTAGAGATAGACTAAATCATACTATACAAGAAATGTAGATCTTGCTAAGACACACAATGTATGACCCATTTTTTTTTTTTTTTTTTTTTTTTTTTTTTTTTTTTTTTTGTAGAGTGAACTATTTCAGAGATATTCCTTGTTATTTGTGTGAGTTTTGGAAAACAAAGCTTTCGTGAAATGCAAGATCGTGATTCATTTTTACTTTCTCGACTTTAAGTAGGGAAAGTATTGTATTTCACCCCAAAAATTCGATGTCGAGATTTCACCGGAAATATATGTTTTGAGACCCCCCTGAATCCAAAAAGGCATTTTTAGAAAAAGGTCCGTGTGTGTGTGTGTGTGTGTGTGTGTGTGTGTGTGTGTGTGTGTGTGTGAGTGTGTGTGTGAGTGTGTGTGTCAGTCTGTGGGCAGCATAACCCAAAAACGAAAAGTCAATTAAAAACCAAAGTTGATATTTAAGTTTAATGTCTTTCATGGATGCGAAGATTTTGAAGAAAATAGCCCCACCCTAAACTACCCTTTCCATGGAAAGTGTTTCGAAAATTTTGATTTTCTTGAGTTTTGCTCTAGCGATCCTGATTAAAATGGCGAATGTTTGAGATAGTTTTATGGCAAACGAAATGTATATTTTGAATTTTCTGGCTATAGCCTATGTAGTCCTATTTACTCTGGATGACTTTTGAATAACTAGTAAACCGTAAGAGATACGCCAAATCTTACTGAACAAAAAATGTTGTTAGCTAATGCTGGATTTCTGACAATGAAGTCATTAATCCTCTTGCTCTCCAATATTTTTCACTGATGGATGGGGCACTAGAAGTGGCCGGGCATATTTGAAGGTGGTCTCGATCCATTTCCTCTTGCAGATCACATAGAGGACAGAGTGGTGAAGAATATATCCCAATTCTGTTTAAATGTTTTGCCAGACAATCATGTCCTGTAATCAACCTGAAGGTTGCAACTGCTGTTTTTCGAGGATACTCAGGAATCACTGTTTGAATGTTTGGTAGTTCCCATCTTTTATTCTCTGATTTTTCATAGTAATATTTTGCAACAATTTTTTTGAATTCAGAGTTGACTAATCTTTTAGCTGCATAAAATGGTAAATTAACTATAGATTTTTGTACACCGCTGGTACCCTTTTTTGCAAGAAAATCAGCCTTCTCATTACCACTCAGTCCACAGTGAGCCGGTATCCATTGGAAGACTAGGTGTTTTTGAAGTGCTGTTAGATGGCTAAGCATCTTCCAACATTCTATAATAGTTTGGTTTTTTGGTGACAACTTGGAAGTAATTGCTATAATTACTGCTATTGCTCTCTTTTTTATGAAATATGAACAAAAAATGTAGATCTCGCTAAAACACACAATGTTTGTCCGATTAATTTTTTTTTTTTTTTTGTTTTTTTTTTTTGGGTAGAGTGAACCATTTCGGAGATATTCCTTGTTATTTGTGTGAGTTCTGGAAAACAAAACTTTAGTCAAATGCAAGATGGTGATTCAATGTTTTATGTGCTAAGCGTGCAAAGAGAACGGAATCTCAAAGCTTTAAAAGATTTGACTATCGTTCAAAGTCTACTGTATTCCCATATTCCCCTTGTACCTACACGCAATAAGCTAGTTTATAAGAACAGTTAGCACAAGAGTAGAAGAAAGTCATGTGATTTTTTCGTTATAAGTTTTATGTATTTTTCAGGATTTTAGAACATGCTTTGACGCGTTTTACAGTACTATAAATGCATGCATATTTCAAGAGATTTTAGGTCATAGGAATCCAAATCCTAGCAATAGGAATGCATTTATCGCCAAAGGCATGACGTCATTGGGGTTGCAACAGCTGCGGTTGAATGGAACTTTACGGCGTTTTCACATGCATGTATTGATGTAATACTTTGTTTGTAAGTATTCCATTTAACAAAGTGTTGTACAGTGATTCCGGAAGGATTTCACTTTTCTAAGTTTTATTTACATCTCTTATATATGATAACTTTACTGTCTTTTGTCTCTCGCGGATACTGGTCTTGCCTAGGGGCACTCCTTTTTCACATTAACGCTAAAAGCGACAGACATATTAAAGCGATTTCCCATTATGTTTCCGAATTTTGTGATGATCAACAAATCAATATTATTATTTTAGTAAATTTTAGCAATGAGTACAGATTGAAGCAAAATTGACTTATTTTGCGAAAAACACAAAATTCCAGCGATTTTTAATACAAAAATCTGACGTGTTGCACTCACATGAGTTTCTCTACTCTTGTACTAACCATTCTTATAAAGCCCTTATTCCTATATATTCTTCGTGTTACTTGAGATAAACATTTCAGAAATTATCTTATTGCTTATTTCCTTGCAGGTACAAAGCGTTCAAATTCCGTTCTCTCTGCACGGCTAAGACATAAAAAATGAATAACGATGTTCCATTTGACTGAAGTATGTTCTCCAAAACCCACAAAAATAACAAGGAATATCTCCGAAATGGTTCACTCTACAAAAAAGCTATTTGGACATAAATTGTGTGTTTTAGAAGATCTACATTTTTTTGTAGAGTAAGATTTGGTCTGTCTCTTACAGTTTACCAGTTACTCAAAAGTCATCCAGAGTAAACAGGACTACATAGGCTATAGCCAGAAAATTCAAAACATATATTTCATTTGTCATAAAAATATCTTCAGCATATGGCATTTTAATTAAAATCGTTAAAGCAATTTTCAAGAAAATCAAAATTTTCGAAAAATTTTCCATGTAAAGGGTAGTTTAGTGTGGAGCAATTTTCTTCAAAATCTTCGTGTCGCATCCTTGAAACACATTAAACTTAAATAATAAACTTTGTTCTTTAACCGACTTTTCGCTTTTGAGTTATGCTGTCCACAGACACACACACACGCACAACGCACACATAGACACGCACACACATGCACACACACAGACACGCACACACACTCGGACCTTTTTCTAAAAATGCGTTTTTTTGGATTCAGGGGGCTTCATAACATATTTACGGTGAAATTTCGACATTGAATTTTTGGGTAGAATACAATACTTCCTCTACTTACTAGTAGAGAATGTAATAAATACAGCGAGATATGTGTACAAATAAAATACAAGTTCGTAAAAAAATGATTGCGTGAAAGCATTTCTCCAGTGTTATTTAGCATAAATTACAAAACAAAATAATAATAAATAAAAAAAACTAAAACAATAGTAAAAATCGTGAAATTAAAGCGATAATACATGTTATTTAGAGCGAAAAAAAACATGAAAATTAGTACTAATTTCACCAAATTTGAAAAAAGTTAATGCGAAGAAAGAGTGCCTCTGGTCTTACTATTGCAGGCAGGCAGCGTGTAAATATGGCAACAGCCTACTGAGACGGTCGCCTGGTAGCACGGAAGTCAATCACAAGGTAATTTCTCACCAATAAGTTTACTTGCAATGAAGATTTATATGCGTGAAAGGGAACTATGATCGTGATGAACAATGAGTAAGCACTGACCTAGCATAGAACTTTATACAAATCGACACGTTACATTCACTTTGTAACCTTATGTATCAGTGCAATGTAGTGCAATTTAGTGTCCGTGTTAAAAACCTATAACACTTTGAGCCTGGCTATAAAGCCGTAAGGGCACCTATGTCTTAGAGTCGTAAAAAGACCTTCGCACCTGCACCTTTAGGAGTGAGCCGTAAAAATTCGCTAATGCCTATCATATCCCCCAAAATATTCGATAGCGAGATTTCAGTGGAAATGCATGTTTTGACGCCCTATATCCACAGCTCTTCAGAAGAAGTGTGTACTGTGTGTTGTCAGGAGTTTAGCTACGACCTTGTGGTTGACGCAAGTGAACCTGAGATATCGCGCTGTTGATTTTTCCTCTCCCGCTGACATTTTACACCCTACTTTAAAAGGGATTTATCCTTTCTTTCCCGGGACAATAAATGTTGCAGAAAAGAGCATCATTAATAGATATGACCGCATAAAACAAAGTTATTATGATCTTTTAATAATAGCACTAATGAATTGTGTTTACTGGAGACATAACATTGTAGCAAAACTGACACTCTTACAGTCCAAATGCCATGTAGATAGTAATTCTGAACTGCTGATGTTTACATTGTACCAGAAGTTCCTCACTCTACAGCGCAATTGTGCGTTTATGGACAAAGACATTCTCCTGAGTTAATGACAGTAGACGTGAACAACAAACTGTAGAAATATAAATTTGAAATTTAGAACCTCGGAGCATGAGATAACCAAATAAGCGGGATTTTATTCAGGATAGAACTAATTGGTTGTAAAATGTTGTGATTAGTTCATTACCATAAAATAAACTTTTCTAAGAGCACTACATGGTAGCCAACTGCTGAAGATAACTGCGTCTACTGTCGGAAAACACCCCTTTAGCAATTTTATTTTTTAAAAAAAATGTATTTATATGGTCGTTTTACGGCCAACAGCGCCTATCTCTTATGCATACTGAAACAAAACCCTTTCAGCTGTAAAAATAATGAGCGTTATTCTGCAGAGGATGTATATCACGCAACACGCATGCCTGAGCTTTCCTGCAGTGGTGGCTCACAACTGACCGACCGACCGACCGACTGATGCATTATTCATAAAGCACAGTTATCATCGTCGCTAAACGTTTTGCTCAGCGGATTCTCAGCAAACGCGTGTGCCTTACAACTTTAGTATATTTATAGTCACGAACACACAGAGACAGACAAATCTCTCAGTTCAACTCTTCTTGGGACACAAACCAAAACAAATGCTGGTGCGTTACATATCTATCTGCTGTCGTCTATTTTTACTTTCTCTACTACGTATAGCAAGTAGAGGAAGTATTGTATTCCACCCAAAAATTCGATGTCGAGATTTCACCGGAAATATATGCTTTCAGACCCCCTGAATCCAAAAAGAAGCATTTTTAGAAAAAGGTGTGTGAGTGTGTCTGTGTGTGGACAGTATAACTCAAAAACGAAAAGTCGGTTAAAAACCAAAGTTGGTATTTAAGTTTAATGTCTTTCAAGGATACGACACGAAGATTTTGAAGAAAACTGCTCCACCTTAAACTACCCTTTAGATGCACAATTTTTCCAAAATTTTGATATTCTTGAAAATGGCTCCAACGATTTTGATTAAAATGTCATATGTTTGAGATACTTTTATAACAAATGAAATGTATATCTTGAATTTTCTGGCTATAGCCTATGAAGTCCTATTTACTTCGGATAACTTTTCCATAACTGGTAAACCGTAAGAGATAGACCAAGTCTTACTGTACAGAATACCTAGATCTTGCTAAAACACACAATTTATATCTGAATACATTTTTACTTTCTCTACTGGTAAGTAGGGGAAGTATTGTATTCCACCCAAAAATTCGATGTCGAGATTTCACCGGAAATACATGTTTTGAGGCCCCCGTAATCCAAAAAAGCATTTTTAGACAAAGGTCCGTGTGAGTGTTTGTGTGTCAGTCTGTGTGTGTGTCAGTCTGTGTGTCTGTCAGTCTGTGGACAGCATAACTCAAAAACGAAAAGTCGGTTAAAAACCAAAGTTGGTGTTTAACTTTAATGTTTTTCGAGGATGTGAAACGAAGATTTTGAAGAAAATAGCCCCACCCTAAACTACCCTTTACATGGAAGAATTTTCGAAAATTTTGATTTTCCTGAAAATGGCTCTAACGATTTTAATTAAAATGCCATATGTTTGAGATATTTTTAAGACAAATGAAATATATATCTTGAATTTTCTGGCTATTGCCCCTGTAGTCGTATTTACTCTGGACGACTTTTGCATAACTAGTAAACCGTTAGAGATAGACCAAATCATGCTATACAAAAAATGTAGATCTTGCTAAAATACACAATTTATGTCTCAATAAATTTTCTTGCAGGGTGAACCATTTCGGAGATATTCCTTGTTATGTGTGTGAGTTTCGAAAAACAGAACTTTCGTGAAATGGGTCATCGCTGTTCATTTTTTTATATGTTAAGTGTGCAAAGACAACAGAATCTCAAACATTTGACTATCGCACTAAGTCTACTGTATTCTAACATTCCCCTTGCACCTACAAGGAACTAAGCAATAAGATAATTTGTACAAATGTTTATCTCAACAAACAAGAAAGAAGATATAGGAATAAGAGTTTGTAAGAATGGTTAGTTCAAGAGTAGAGAATGTCATGTGAGTGCAACACATCAGATTACATTTTCAGTCACATTTTAATTATGTGTGTAGATATTTGTTGTGAGGACGAAGTGTTGGTAGAAGAAGGTGGCTTCATTAGCTCCAAGAGTCTTGTGTGCAACACGAAGCAGAAATAATCAGGTGCTTAGCGGGTTTAAGGGCCCGCTGCTAAGACATTCACATCGATCAAGATGCAGGAAGGGTAGTAAAGTGCTTATCCTCCCTTACCGCCCGCTAAACTGGGGTAGGAAAGAAAAAACAGCTCTCGCCAGGCAATTTTCTCTACTTAGGTCTTATCTCCCCTTGGCACTGGACAGTTGGCTGAAGGATATGACGTCATGTCAAGCAGGTGCTTGCTTGTATATCCCTATCACTGCACTTCGGTTGATGCGATTCTCTTTGACAAGTACGCTCGCATGCGAGCAGCTGCTCCTTTTCACACCGAGCAACTCCTTCAAATTATCCAACAGCCTCATTCATTGCAACATATTTACAGTACTGTGACAAAAGTCCAGTCCAGTTATTTTTTCTCACTTTATTTTCTTCCAAAATGTTAGCACAAATACACAGTTTTATTGACGTTAACACAGTCTACAGCAGGGATGTCCAACCTTCTCTTCTCTTCCAGAGGGTGAGTTAGCTAGTGTTTGTGACGTGTTACACCAGTCAGTATCCAGTGACGGACACAAACAGGCGACTACATGACAGTTTCCAAGATAGCCAAACGTTTCAGGTGCAGGGTTGCCAATGTTTAAAAGTAAAATTATCGTACCGGCCACTCAAAATTATAGATTTGGGTTCAAATCTATCGTACATCATAAACCAAATGCTATAACAGCAAATGTATCAGCATAACACTTATGAAAATGTAATACTATTGATGTTTGTGGTATCCACTTACAAGATTGATAATCTCAATCAGTATTACAACTTTAGTACTTATGTTTCTCGCACTATTCATCTGAAAGTTTTTCATCTTCCTCAACTGTTGCAGCATTATACAAATCTGTTGTTGAGATAAACTTTAACTAACATCTCGCTTGCAGGTTTTCGAACCCACCACGTTCTTTCATAAGTTGGGACGACCGCAAAAAATCCATTTACCTTATCTAGCGCCAATCTGTTTCTAATTTTGGTTTTTATTAGACCTAGTTTGGAAAAAAACTCTTTCACAAGAAGTGTTTCTGTGGGGCAACGAAATCACTGATCATGCAAACTCCGCCAGTTCATTGAAATTAATATTTCCACCAAGGTGACATGTGTTTAACAGCAATCCAGAAACTGCCAGGTTCAAGCATGTTACTTATTTCACACGGAATATCACGTGAACAGTGCCTTCTTCATTGAGATTCACCAGATCTGAGCAGACTGGCAACAAGATAATAAAGGGTAGGAGGTTTAGTAGGATATGAAATGGTTGCCTTAAAGAGGTGGAGACAAGCCATGAGGGCAAAAGTGGTGTTATTTGTAATTAATTTCATTTTGCTGGCTTGACAAACCAGTGAAAATGATATTTCGCCGGTATCGAAATTATCGTACACCCCCATAATTATCGTACGGGTTGATAACCATGGGTACAAACATTCAAATTATCGTATGCCCCCATAATTATCGTACGGGTTGGCAACCCTCTTCAGGTGTAATAATGAATGGAAGGAGGAATATTTTTCTATTCAAGAGGAGAACAAACGTCACGTTTAAGAGCCCGTCGAGAACTAGGTCATTTGGGCCCCAAGTCAGAACATGAAAACCGCGAAGGCTCACAAACTTATAGGTTCAAAGCTAAAAAGTGAAGGTGATAAGGTTAAAATACTAAGAAGTTAAAATGTGACCAGGTTAACAGAATAAAAAGAGCATACTTAAAAAGTGCAAAAGGCCAAAAAAGTGAAACTTAAACCAGTTAGTATGTAAAATCCTAAAAAAGGTACAAGAATATAAGATTAAAACACATCACTACCTAATAGGCTAAACCAAGCTAAACATACTTCGCGAACCCAGTATCTGCGACGAACCGCAGTGCCTTATCTACAGGGTCGTCGCCCAAGAAGGAACGCAGTGGAACACCCAGACCAAGGGACTGGCGCTCTTGAGCGTAACACGGACAATCTAGGAAAACGTGCGACACAGAGTCGGACGCATGGGATGATTTCTAGAATAACTCATAAACATTTCAGGAAAAACCATTGAGAACTTTAAGAATAGTTGTAACTTAAGTCACTAATGTGTAATTTCTGTATGTTCAGACATTGTCCCCTTAAAATATTCCAAAGTTATAATTAGGGGGCGGACTTATAAGCACTAAAATGTGTGACATAGGTAGACAAAAAGGCACTAAAATGACCAAAATAAGTACTTAAATAGGCACTAAGAATTAGCGACATAAATACTTAGAAGCAAAATTTGAGTAAAAGAGGCACTTAAAATGCACTATAATTCATATTAATAGCATTAATATTATATTGGTAGCTTACAAATTATAGGAAATTCCAAGCAAGGATACAATGGTTGTTGTTGTAGTTTTTAACGCCCGCTTTTACTACTACAGCACCGCAGGCGGTGACACTGATGATACATGGAATGCAGATGGAGCACCGGTGGAATGAGATGGCGGGGGAAACCGGAGTACCCGGGGGAAACTCGCACCAGCGCCGCTTCGTCCACCACGAATCCTGTACATGCGGTTGCCTTGGATCGAACGCGGGCCGCTTAGGTGAGAAGCGAATGGTCTAACCACTCCGTTACGGCGCGGCCGATACCATGTTCAAGGTATAATCATAGCATATACACAAAATAGCTTAGGTGTACAATAACTGAAACTAAATGATTTGTTATTGGAACTTGCTGTTCTTATATATATAGGTACCTATATAGGTACATATACATATACACACCCTAAGACAAAAACAATCCGATGTGTTGCACTCACATGACTTTCTCTACTCTTGTACTAACCATTCTTATAAACTCTTATTCTTATATCTTCTTCGTGTTAAGATAAACAATTGTACAAGTTATCTTATTGCTTATTTCCTTGTAGGTGCAAAGGGAATATTAGAATACAGTAGGCTTTGTGCGATAGCCAAATCTTTTAAAGCTTTAAGATTCCGTTCTCTTAGCACGCTTAACATATAAACAAATAAACAACGATTTTCTATTTCACGAAAGTTTTAAGTTTTCCGAAACTCACACACATAACAAGGAATATCTCCGAAATGGTTCACCCTACAAGAAAATTTATTCCGACATAAACTGTGTATTTTAGCAAGATCTACATTTTTTGTATAGTATGATTTGGTCTATCTCTAACAGTTTACCAGTTATGCAAAAGTCGTCCAGAGTAAATACGACTACAGGGGCTATAGCCAGAAAATTTAAAATATACATTTCATTTGTCATAAAAATATCTCAAACATGACATTTTAATCAAGATCATTAGAGCCATTTTCAAGAAAATCAAACTTTTCGAAAAATGTTCCATGTAAAGGGTAGTTTAGGGTGGGGCTATTTTCTTCAAGATCTTTGTGTCGCATCCTTGAAAGACATTAAACTTAAATAGCAAATTTGGTTTTTAACCGAGTTTTTGTTTTTGAGTTATGCTGTCCACAGATGATACACACACGCACGCACGCGCGCACATACACACACACACACACACACACACACACACACACACGAACCTTTTTCTAAAACTGCTTTTTTTCAATTGGGGGTCTCAAAACATATGTTTCCGGTGAAATCTAGACATCGAAGTTTTGGATGGAATACAATACTTCCTCTACTTCACTATACGTAATAGACAGTAAAAAGTGAGCAGACTCTGGAAGCGTATATTTGTCTAAGTACATGATGTTTCCGCGGCCAGTTTACAATGGTGTCACGGAATGCGTGTTTTTAGCATCGTTCTGTTGTCATTTCTCATTGAGTCTCAACTATTCAATGCCAGTAGATGGCCAAATGGTTGGACTTAGACAAATATACGCTTCCAGAGTCTACTCATTTCTTTTGTCTTATATAAATATGCGATAACGCTTCGCATTACAATGGTCAATTATTGTTTTTTTTTTTTTTTTTTTTTTTTTAAGTTTTCAGAAGTAAATATATGTCTGTTTTCTCGTAACGTTCTTATATTGTGAGAAAACTCTTTCTACCTCACATGAAACAATTGGGCAAAATTTAAAATTTGCTATTTACTGTGGCATATTTGCGTAAGAAACTGATGGTGTTCTATGCACTGCGTACAGAATGGGCTTTCCATTCCCCACATAAACAATGGTCTCATTAAGACATCATGTACATGGGTTGTATTAGCTTACTTGTCCTTGAGCGAGTTCTAACATTTTTCAAAGTCATTAGCACGTTGTGATGTTTCTATGAAGTAGATACATTACATGTCTATCTATCTCCTAAACCCCTTTTGTATACCCAAAGTGCAGTGGTAAGAAATATGTCTTCCCTGAAAACTTCATGCTAAAACTAACAAATGAAAATCTGTTGTCACAATCACAAGCACGAGAAATTGACTAAAAGGCTATTAAGCAGAATAGACATTTATAGGTACTACAAAACTAAGAATTTTGGCTCATGATTGTAGGAAACTTGCTTATAACCTAAAAGACTACGTCTTTGAACAAAGGAATAACATAGGCAAATATAGGTCACTTATAAAATTAGTACAGATTACTTTGCAGGTCTGTTGTCATAACCATCCAACATTGATTCATTACGTCTGAAGGAAATGAACTTGAAGCTTCTTGTCGAGAAACCATTAACAAGCGAACTGACTGAAACTCACGGGACTTAACGAGGGAACTTAGACCAAGTTTTAATGAGCGAATTGTTAGCAAATGTGGGGAGACTGAGGCTGTGAAATCCACGGCAACATCAGGTGCAAAACAACACTTATCATTCTGACCTACTCAGATATGCAGCAACTCTAAAAAGCATTCAACCTCACTTTAAAAAATCTGATGTGTTGCACTCACATGACTTTCTCTACTTTTGTACTAACCATTCTTACAAACTCTTATTCCTATATTTTCTTCGTGTTAGTTGAGATAAACATTTGTACAAATTACCTTATTGCTTATTTCCTTGTAGGTGGAAGGGGAATGTTAGAATACACTAGGCTTTGTGCGATAGTCAAATGTTTTAAAGCTTTGAGATTCTGTTGTCTTTGCACACTTAACATATAAAAAAATGAACAACGATGATCCATTTCACGAAAGTTCTAAGTTTTCCGAAACTCACACACATAACAAGGAATATCTCCGAAATGGTTCACCCTACAAGAAAATTTATTGAGACATAAATTTTGTATTTTAGCAAGATCTACTTTTTTGTATAGTATAATTTGGTCCATCTCTAACGGTTTACCAGCTATGCAAAAGTCGTCCAGAGTAAATACGACTACAGGGGCTATAGCCAGAAAATTCAAGATATACATTTCATTTGTCATAAAAATATCTCAAATATATGACATTTTAATCAAAATCGTTAGAGCCATTTTCAAGAAAATCAAAATTTTCGAAAAATCTTCCATGTAAAGGGTAGTTTAGGGTGGGGCTATTTTCTTCAAAATCTTCGTGTCCCATCCTTGAAAGACATTAAACTTAAATACCAACTTTGGTTTTTAACTGACTTTTCGTTTTTGAGCTATGCTGTCCACAGGCTGACAGACTGACACACAGACACACACGGACCTTTTTCTAAAAATGCTTTTTTTTTGGATTCAGAGGGTCTCAAACATATATTTCCGGTGAAATCTCGACATCGAATTTTTGGGTGGAATACAATACTTCCCCTACTTACCAGTAGAGAAAGTAAAAATGTGATGTGATGTACCCATACGAATTTCTTGAATGAGACTCCATACTTTTTGCATGGAATCACGAGAAACAACTGAATGGCGTCAGCACTTAAAAAATAACAAAGTATTACAGGCCATCACAATAGTGTGGTGGTAATGTCTCCTCGCATTCAAGTGGTCCCGAGTTCGAATCTCAGTTAGAGTGAGTTACATAAATAAGACTTTTCCAGCATTTTTCCTTATCCTAAAAGATGAATATCAGGTAACTCTGAACTCTATTGAAGCCAGGCTCATTTGAGCGTCATTTCACTCATCGACCGATATAACACCCTGTTAAAGGCTGTTAAACCTTAAAAAAAGTTCTGCAAAATTCAATCCAACAATAAATATATCGATAAGACGTTAATGATTAAAAAAATCGCACTATCGTCTTAATTTTTGTATCATAAATGTTCGTATATTTCTTATTACTTATTACTAGAGCCCGGATTTTTATGTAATAACATATTTTAAATCCTCCATAATATTTCAATGAGAAGTAAAAATGTTGACGAATTACGTCCTTTGGAACTCCCTAACAAATTTTTATTTTTTACATATTTTGCATGTTTCTACATATGTTAAGGAGGTTACATAAAACGCACATATTTTCTGGGTTTCGTTACAATTTTATTATTTTTTAAAAAATATTGTAGTCACATTATAAACTACTGTTTTCACAAGTTTTGCTGAAAGCAACGAAAATCAATCTGCGAAATAGGATGCAAGTTAACTTAAGAATGCGATAATAACCGCCTCGCCTCGTTCTGATTGTTGTCCGTTTATATCAAAGCAGGTGCCGCTCGAAAATGTTGACCTCCAGTGCCACGTTTCTCGTAACGCTTTGGGCACTTACAAGGACTGCAAGTCTTAGTAAAATGGCACCAGTTGCGTCCTCGCTGTCCTGCAAGTTGAATGCATGGGTGAAATTAAATAGCGCCTTTACAACCGACGGAAAAGTAATAGTGTGTCAAGCATGCGGTAAAACAATTGCCTGTTCCATGAAATCTCAATTGGAACAACATATCAAAAGTGCTCTTCACATTCGCAACAAACAGCTACAGTCTCCTAGAAAGCAAGTCTCTGCTTATAGGAACATTTTATCCGACAGGAGACAAACAATGTCCTCTGAAAGTATGGAAAAGCATATGGTTATTAGAAGCAAAAGACTCAACATGAAAATGCCTAGTATGTCAAGAGATAGAAAACTGAAAATGCATCCTCATTATAAAATTTAATTATTTTGAATTCATTGTTTCACTCATTGATAAATTGGTTAAGTATTTCAACATTGCTTTACCGTCTAGAATTTAAGTAAAATAATTATGTGAAATGAATATACTCCAAAACACATTTTTTATTTCCTAATTACCTGCTTAAAAATAAATTTTAGGTAAATTCTACATAAAACAAAACATTTTCCCTATAATTAATTCTATATTTAGTAAGTTTTAACTCATTGTAATTAATTTACGTACTTAGAGACCCATAAAGTCACAAAATTCAGGGTAATTTTCAGTCTACATTTACATTTGAAGTGGCAATCTTAGCATTTAGATTATTACATAATTTTACATATTTTGTTGATATTACATATTTCGCACCTTAATATTACATAAAAATCCGGGCTCTACTTATTACTATCTACTAGCTATACAGTATTATACAAAATTCAGGCTACTCCCAAAAACATCTGCATAAAAATTTCATTACGCACCTAATATATTTTAATCAAACTTTTTGATATTTTTGAGAAAATCAAAACATTGGACAGATCAGACTGTTCGTAAAAACCTTCGTTTGGCATCATTGGAAGATACTCAAATTAAATACCAAATTTGGAATTTATACGAATTTTAACTTTTGAATTTGGTCATTCATAGACATACATACACATGGAATTTTTTCTAAACTTTTATTAATACTGCACGTCCTACCGCCCGACTGCTGCGACACCCACTTCTGGCCACAACGGGCGTCATAATTGGAGTGTAGTATTACAGAGTGAGACGTGGTTAGCGCCACGAGGTTAATGTGATCTTCGTAACCTAGAGCCACTACTTTCCCTCAAGTAGCTTTTCAATTGGTTCTCCAAGAACTTCATGAGGCTAAGTGCACCCGAACTAGGTCTCCCAGTGGAAGTAAATCCACACGCCAGTACCGGGAATCGAACCCAATCGAACAAATGCAATTCAGATCTTGAATGCTTTTTTTGGAGGGGAGGGGGGGGGGAGCCTCTGAAGTACTTTTCATTCTGAATGACCCGCATGACTTGATGGCATACTTCAATGATTGGTAAACCGTAAGAGATAGTCACAATCCTACTTAAAAAAAAACAGCTTTTTCTGATTTTTTGTGGAGTTAACCATTTCCGATATATTTGTTGTTATGGTTTAAGCTTTTCAATACTTTGCATACTTTTCTCAAACTGGAAATCGTTAGGTATTAGTTTTTGTTGTTTCCTCTTTTTCTTTTTTCCTTCCTTGGTTATACATATACCTAGAACGGAATATCAAAGCTATCACATAGCCACCAGCTCTTAAAACAGGCATGGGCACGAGAGGAGGTGTAGCGACCGAACTTCCCTTACCCACGCCACATTCTCTTGCCGAGTGACCAAGGTTGTTTGGATACAACATATGCAGTGGTGGTTTTACCATTTTGTGATTAGGTAAATTACATAATCTTCAAGTTTATAACCTTCCTTTCTCTTATGTACGTAATATCCTTATTCTGCCTTATGATTAACATACTAAATTGTTTCTCTTTCACAATGAATAAAGCAGTAAACTTTCATTGCTGTTTAGCCATAAAAATGTTTAAAACTATTTGATCAACACAATAGACTCTTTGGTTTTAAACTTAATATTATGTTCAAAGTTTGAAAAACGAAATAGAGAGTTTATATTAAATAAACTAATAAGGGAGTAAACCACTGAACATATATCGTCCCTTTTATGTATGTACAAATACGAGTATTGAGATGGTAGCTTTTGAAATTGTAAATAAATATCTGTAAATTTGTTTTATGCTTCTGATCAAAGTGGCGTTTGATGCTGTAATGCTTTATATTTCCAAAGTAACATCCGCATAATAAACAGCAAATTTTCCTGCTTCTCTATCAACAAATCCTCTCCACCACTCTTCACTAAACAGCCATTTGTCAGTTCTTAGGACTGAGTAAAAACTGGAAAACACATCACAGTCATGGAGGATACCCTAGGCGGGATTTGAACCACAGACCTCTAGTTCACAAGCCTGTGTCTTGACTACCCGTGTCGGCAGAAGCTCAATTCAACGCTTGCATAATAATCTATTTGCACAAAGAGGCAATTTTTTGTGGCATATAAGACCTGTTTATCAATAGCACTAGAGGAATGCTTTTTCTACCGCTTGCTTCTTATTTCTGCCCATTCCCCTTCTACTGTCATATAAACATGATGGTGGGACAGGCGGTGTCCGTTTCTGTCACATAGATTTGATTCACTCCTCAAATCCATTGTAGAGCGCGCTGCAGGGGGTTGTATGGTAATACACCTCTGTTTCCAAATGGATTCGTGGTTTCGAGCTTTCACAACAAAATATGTGTAGTTGCTTGCAGTAGGCACACTAAGTACTGTATTCCAGCCAAAAATTACTTTCGAGATTTCACCGGAAATATGCGTTTTGAGGCTCCTTGAACCGAAAAAACATCTTTACGAAAAGGTCTTTGTGTGAGAAAGAGAGAATAACATTACTCAAAAGTTCGATAAATGCCAACATGGAAATCTTTTTGGTATTTTTTACTTGTTTTTCAAAAATGCCTCCGGCGATTTTTATTAAAATTCCATATACTTAAAATATTTAGATGACAAATGAAATGTTATCTTCAATTTTCTGGGAATGACCTATTCATTCGGACGGAATTTTGTATAACGAGTAAACCAAAAGAAATAAGACATAAACATACTACACAAAAACGTGACCTCTTTAGAACGTTAAATGTATTTCAAATAAGTTTTTTGCTTTCATCAGTCATTGTCAGTATATATTAGTTACTAGTGCAGCGATGTCCAGCATTTGCTAGAGAGGGGAGTTTGGGTTTGCCTCCGTCGACTATACGCGGACTTTGCCTCTCTTTAACCCCCAGTCGTGCATTGTGTTGCAGTGGTGGGTTGGTTACTGTTGTTGTTGTGTTTAACGCCCGCTTTTACTACTACGGCACCGCAGGCGGTGACACTGATGATACGTGAAGATGGAGCACCGGTGGAATGAGATGGCGGGGGAAACCGGAGTACCCGGAGAAAACCCGCCCTGACGCCGCTTCGTCCACCACGAATACCACATGCGGGTCCCTGGGATTGAACCCGGGCCGCCTAGGTGGTAGGCGAGCGCGCTAACCGCTCGGCCACGGCGCCGCCAGGGTTGGTTACATGTACGTTGCGTTTGATTTACGACAGTACTTTCAAATCTTATGTGATAAACGTGTGTTCATTAGTGACTTGTTTGGTAGTGCTTACGTTTAAGAAGTATATCAATATTTGACATAGTCTTAGAAGATACACCAAGTGATCGTCGTCACGTAACATATTGTGATATATACTACAGACTTTTAATATAGTTCAATTTGGAGAAACTCGGTTCACAAATATATGTAGAGTTATACTCACTTTTATATCTACACACTATTATACTTGTAAATGTTTATTTCTCTATATACTACATTTTAATCGACATAAGCATTTTCAGAAATTATCTTATTACTAATTCTCTTATAGGTACAAGGGAAATATGGGAATACGGCACACTTTAAGCGATAGTGAAATGTTTTAAGAGCTGGTTGCTATGCGATGCTTTTGAAATCCCGTTCTCTTTGCAAGGACAAGGGATAAAAAGCGAATAACATGTTCCTATTTAGAAAATTATAAGTATTCGCAAATTCAAACAAATAATAAAGAATATCACCGAAATGGTTCACTCAAAGGAAAAATGAAGTATGAGATAAATTGTGTGTTTTAACCAGACGCACATATTTATTTAGTAAGATTTTGTCCGTCTCTTACCGTTCACTATTTATGCCCAAAAAAAAAAATGGAGTGGGCTTTAGCCGCTCATTACGAAAGGTTCTCCAAAGAGACAAGGTTGGACATCCCTGCTGAAACATCTAAATAAACTAAGTGATACAGGAGGGCGACTACTTAACTATGAACATTTATCATCAAATTGCTTATGCGTATTATAGAGGAAGACGGCTACACAACTACAAGCAACTATTATGAAACGGCCTAAGCGGATTATACAGGAAGGCGACTACGTAACTACGGACATTTACCAACAATTTACCTAAGGGATTATACAGGAAGGCGTCTACGCAACTAGGCCAGTGTATCATTAAACTGTTTAAATGGATTATACAGGAAGGCGGTCACGTAACTACGGCCATCTATCATCAAATTGTCTAAGTGTATTATACTCATCTGATTACTGCCCTCCCCCTGGGACTTACGGTGAATATAAAACTACAGCAATTTATCAGAAAACTGCCTAAGCGGATTATACAAGAAAGCGACTCAGCAACCACGGCCGTCTATCATCATCAAACTGCTTATGCGGATTATACAAGGATGTGCCTACGCAGCTACGAATATCTACCAATAAGTTACTAAAGCACATGATACAGGAAGGCGTCTACGCAACTAAAGTTCTAAGTTCGGCATGATAATGGCCATGTGTATATTCAAAGGACAGCCAAAAGTTCCATATGAAATTACGCCAAAACAGCAACAAAGGAATGATACAGGAAGTTAATTGCGCAATTATGGCCGTCATCATGAACCTGAAGTAGTTAATACAGGAAGACAACTACGCAACTAAGGTGATATGGTTATCTGGTAACCTCTCAAGTGAACCAACGAAGCAACAGTAATGACCGCAGTGACCAAGAAGAAGCTCAAGACGTTAAACAAAGAAAGCAAAACAAAAGTCATAATAGTTTATATGGTAGCTGAGTGGAAGAAACAACCGCCTGTTCCATAAATGACTGTCATAAGCACAATAGGAGAAAAACAATGTCCCGAGAATTATTAAGAAAGCTGCAGAAACAGAGGAATGGTGAAAACAGGATTGCATGCAAGAAGAATTCACTGACGAGGCAATGATCCTAAAGAGCGAGACAGAGAAGCATGGTTTAATGGTGCAGTGAAGAAAATTACATTGCTCTACTCCAATTACGTTTTATTGTGGAGCAAAAGCCTGCCGGTTGTTAACGAGGATAGTCCACGCGTGATACAATTAGAACAATGGTCAGCACTGTGACAGTTCACTGCAACTGAACGCAATGCAAGGCATTCTTCAGAACCTGAAATTAGTCAGGTGCTGCCGTTGTTATAAAGGAGATTGTGCCAGTAATACCATACATTCTGATGGTATTGCGTTATTTTGGAGACACACAATCATGTGCCACCTCTGACACCACTACAAATTTGTTATTCAGACAGAAAGCTCTGCCTATGATGTAATTGGAAGGGGCAGTAGCACGCGTGTGGACGTGCTGTTAACTAAGGTGCACGGACGGGTTCATCTATCAAGGCAGCAGCCCCACGGGGATGCTACCCCTCGTACACGCACAAACTGCACCCTCACAATCGATATGTTGTGTGCGTTAACCTAAAGCTTTGTTGTTCTTTACTGCACCCATTTTCCAAAGCAATCATCGCTAGGTACACATTTCTCATTCCTATATGAAGAGCGACATTCAACTGTTGATGAGAATTATGGAAGCAGTCTTGTGCAAGTTTGAAGTTGCTCAGTGCAGGAGCAACAAGAGCCCCACGACCCGTATTGCAGCTGCGGAGTTCTTACTTCAAAGGCTCCAGCTCTGGTCATCAGCACGAGTATGACTGGATCCAAATTAACTGCTCGACTGGCAGAAGCTGACTGGCCAACTTCCGTTTACTACATTCCTTTCTTAAATAGGATATACATAGAACTTTACACCACACTTTAGAATACACATATGACGTATGCATTCCATCAACAAAATATCTGATGTCTTGCACTCACATGACTTTCTCTACTCTTGTACTAACCATTCTTACAAACTCTTATTCTTCTACCTTCTTCGTGTTAGTTGAGATAAACATTTGCACAAATTATCTTATTCCTCGTTTTCTTGCACGTGCAACGGGAATATTGGAATACAGTAAGCTTTGAGCCATAGTGAAATCTTTTGTAGCTTTCAAATTCGGTTCTCATTGCACGGTTAACATATAAAACGAATAACAATGTTCCATTTGACAGAAGTATAAGTTCTCCATAACTTACACAAATAACGAGGAATATCTCCAAAATGGTTCACTCTACAAGAAAATTTATTGAGACATAAATTGTGTATTTTAGCAAGATCTACATTTTTTTTATACTATGATTTGGTCTATCTCTAAAGGTTTACCAGTTATGCAAAAGTCATCCAGAGTAAATACGACTACAGGGGCTATAGCCAGAAAATTCAACACATACATTTCATTTGCCATCAAAATATCTCAAACATGACATTTTAATCAAAATCGTTAGAGCCATTTTCCAGAAAATCAAAATTTTCGAAAAATTTTCCATGTAAAGGGTAGTTTAGGGTGGGGCTATTTTCTTCAAAATCTTCGTGTCACATCCTTGAAAGACATTGAACTTAAATACCAACTTTGGTTTTTAACCGACTTTTCGTTTTTGAGTTATGCTGTCCACAGTCTGACAGACTGACACACAGACAGACACACACACGGACCTTTTTCTAAAAATGCTTTTTTTGGGTTCAGGGGGCCTCAAAACATATATTTCCGGTGAAATCTCCACATCGAATTTTTGGGTAGAATACAATACTTCCCCTACTTACCAGTAGAGAAAGTAAAAACCTGATGTGTTGCACTCACATGACTTTCTCTACTCTTGTAGTAACCATTCTTACAAACTCTTATTCTTCTATCTTCTTCGTGTTAGTTGAGATAAACATTTGCAGAAATTATATGGCTGCTCGTTTTCTTGCACGTGCAACGGGAATATTGGAATACAGTAGGCTTTGAGCGATAGTGAAATCTTTTACAGCTTTCAAATTTGGTTCTCTTTGCACGGTTAACATATAAAACGAATAACGATGTTCCATTTGACAGAAGTATAGGTTCTCCAAAACTTACACAAATAACGAGGAATATCTCCAAAATGGTTCACCCTACAAGAAAAGTTATTCAGACATAAATTGTGTATTTTAGCAAGATCTACATTTTTTGTATAGTATAATTTGGTCTATCTCTAACGGTTTACCAGTTATGCAAAAGTCGTCCAGAGTAAATACGACTACAGGGGCTATAGCCAGAAAATTCAAGATATACATTTCATTTTTCATAAAAATATCTCAAATATAAGGCATTTTAATGAAAATCGTTGGAGACGTTTTCAAGAAAATAAAAATTTTCGAAAAATTTTACCTGTAAAGGGTAGTTTAGGCAGGAGCAATTTTCATCAAAATATTTGTGTGGAATTCTTCAAAGACTTTAAACTTAAATACCAACTTTGGTTTTTAACTCACTTTTCGTTTTTGAGCTATGCTGTCGACAGACTGACAGACACACACGGACATTTTTCTAAAAAAAATTTTTTGGATACAGAGGGTCTCAAAACATATATTTACGGTGAAATATCAATATCGGATTTTTGGGTGGCACACAATACTTCCTCTACTTCACTAAAGGTAGTAGAGAAAGTAAAAAAGATTGCGAACATTTTTCAATGTAAAAGGTAGTTTAGGCTGAAATGTATTTCGTGTCGCATCCCGGCTTAGTTATGCTGTTCAAGGGCACAAGTGCCCTAATAGACGTTTTTCTAAAACTACTCTCCTTAGTTTCAGGGAACCTCATAACATGCGCTGGGTGAAATCGCGTTGCTGGAAATTTCGTTGGAATCCACTACTTGCTCTACAAATGAAGAATTCATAACTTTGAAGCTTATTCTATGAGATGCACTTACAATTTACACATACAATTTAAACATACAACAAGGACTATTTCGAAATAGCTGAACACAACCGGAAAATAATGGATATACATTTTAAGAGAACACATGCTTCCTGCTGTAAGTTTTTGTGTCTTACAAACAATATAAAGAAGTTACAGCCAAATCAGTATTACTTATACTGCACGTTGGCATCTCAAACTAATAATAATAATGATGATTATGATAATGATAATATAATAACAATAATAATAGTAATAATAGTAATAATAATAATAATAATAATAGTAATAATAATAATAATAATAATAATAATAATAATAATAATAATAATAATAATAATAATAATAATATCATCCCTAGGATATCTACCCTAAACAGAGGGTAGCCTTATCGCTTGGCCACTGCGTCCTCCAGCCGCATCCAAGGCCACGGATGAGTGCAGGATGAGGGTGATGGGGTGACAGGGGTCAGCACGCCGACTCCGCCGACCGTAAGGCGACTACTTGACCTTTTACCTTTCCATCAGGATAATTACTCAATTGGTATCACGGGATGTCACTCCACGCTAATACAGGGGATAGAACCCGGGTCTCCAGCGCCAGTCAGGCGCGCTACCACTGCGCTACCGGGGTGCTCATCTCAAACTTAGAAACATAGGTACATTAATAAAAAGAATCTCCTGCAGTACATTCATATGACCCTCTCTACCCATTCTTGAACCAACTATTCCTTGGAAATCTTATTCTTCTATTTCATATTGAGAGAAATGTGTTTGTTACATATTCCCTTGTAGTTACAATGTGAACAGGAGAAGCGATAGTCAAATGTTCTGGCTGGTAAGTGATGCCGTTTGCACTGCCGAGAGAGAGACAGAGACAGATATAAGCCTGAATGTGTGAGGATTGTTTCATACCTGAGAGACATTGCTTTAGATTTAAGGGAAACCGTAGGTGTGTATCGCAGGTAGCACGTAAGGGAGAGTGCAGTTCCAAGAAATCATTAGTGTTCGATCACAAAGTGTTTATTTGTGTTTCATTGTGAGTGATGGAGTAGTTCCGATGGAAGTAATTACTACTAATAAGGGAAAGCAATGTGAGCTTCACAATGGTTATGCACACCTAAAGTTCAGAGCAACATAATAACATGGGTCTGTGTCAAAGAAAATCCCAAAAATGTGGCGGAAGATTAACAAATAGGAGCAACGATATTTTTACCTTTTCTACTCCGTATAGTAGAGGAAGTATTGTACTCCACCCAGAAACTCGGTGTCGAGATTTCACCGGAAATGTATGTTTTGAGACCCCTGAATCAAAAAATGCATTTTTAGAAAAAGGTCCGTATGTGTCTGTGTCTTGTCAGACTGTGAATAGCATAATTCAAAAACGAAAAGTCAATTAAAAACCAAATTTGGTATTTAAGTTTAATGTCTTTCAAGGATGCGACACGAAGATTTTGAAGAAAATTGCTTCACACTAAAGTACCCTTTACATGAACAATTTTTCGAAAATTTTGATCTTCTTGAAAATGGCTCAAGAACGAGAAGGAAATTGTGCATTTGTAGTAAAATTTAGGGCTTCCAATATTGCAAGTTTGTTAAACTATATATCTTAATTTTCGAATTTCATATTTCTTCACGCATACCTCATAATGTTTTTCCTTTTGTTCTAAGAAGAATTTTAATACGTATTCTGCTGAAGTTGATGTAAAGTCAGTAAATCTGCTGACATGGAACTGTCGTTTTTAAGCACACTTAAAAACCATCGGTCTGGACCGGATTTGAACCCGCGACCTTGGGATCAGTAGGCCAGCGTCTAACCAACTGAGCCACCCAGATCGACTTTAAATATAGGTACCTATTAAGCATATTTTCAAGGTATGTATAAATTTGTTTTAATTGTTTATACCAATAGAGAAAAATACAATCGTTTAGTACTGGAATTTATTTAGATATTTAAGTCTGTTGCGGCAAGGGCTAATATTAATTAATTTTATTGAAATCTGAAACATTTTCAAAACATGCCGATGTGTTGCACTCACATGACTTTCTCTACTCTTGTACTAACCATTCTTGCAAACTCTTATTCCTATATCTTCTTCGCGTTAGTTGAGATAAACATTTGTACAAATTATCTTATTGTATATTTCCTTGTAGGTACAAGGGGAATATTGGAATACAGTAGGATTTGAGTGATAGTTCAAATCTTTTAAAGCTTTCAAATTCCGTTTTCTTTGCATGACTAACACATAAGAGCATGAACAACAATGTTGTATTTTACGAAAATTTGTTTTCCGAACCTGACACAAATAACAAGGAATATCTCCCAAATGGTTCACTCTACAAAAAAAAATTATTTCGACGTAAATTTTGCATTTTAACAAGATCAACATTTTTGTACAGTAAGATTTCGTCTATCTCTTAGGGTTTACTAGCTATTCAAAAGCCATCCAGAGTTAACAGGACTACATAGGCTATAGCCAGAAAATTCAAGATATAGATTTCATTTGCCATAAAAATATCTCAAACATATGACATTTAATCAGGATCGCTAGAGCCATTTTCAAGAAAATAAAAATTTTCGAAAAATTTTCCATGGAAAGGGTAGTTTATGGTGGGGCTATTTTCTTCAAAATCTTCGTGTCGCATACTTGAAAGACATTAAACTTAAATACCAAATTAGGTTTTTAACTGACTTTTTGTTTTTGAATTATGCTATCCAGTTTGACAGACACACACGGACTTTTTTCTAAAAATGTTTTTTTTTTTTTTTTTTTTTTTTTTTTTGATTCAGGGGTCTCAAAACATATTTCCGGTGAAATCTCGACATCGAATTTTTGGGTTGAATACAAAACTCCCTCTACTTATACGTAGTAGAGAAAGTAAAAATAGAAGGTTGTGCGCTCAAAACAGTTGACATTTTCTGTAACCCCCCCTCCCCCTCCCCCTCATAAGGACCACCCTAGTACACACACTCGCTCACTTGTGAACCGGTTTTGTCGGAAAGTAATTGCAGCACTTTTTAACTATTGTGAGGACGCGACGCAGTTTAATTTCTAAACGTCATCTCTCAGCGCTATCTTCACCATCGGAGGAATTTTGCATAAGGTCACGTTTCCCGTGGGAAAGGTAAGACCAGTGACACTTGAGGAGGGCTGACAGCTGCCCCGCTTCATTGTGGAGTCAAATTCCTGCAGGGTAACAGCCCGACTTTTCTCTTTCTTAACATTTCACAGCAATTCATTTATTGTTTATTTAACAAATGCATCACGACAGGGTGATCAGCAAGGCCCGGATGTTTCACCTGTCATACTTCTTTTGTTTCTTATGTTTTCCCATGGAAAATCAATGGTGATTAAAATCATATAATACTCATGGGTCATACACAGTCAATATTTTGGTCTTTTTAATTTTTTTTTTTTTTTTTTTTTTTAATTTTCTTGTTACTTTTCACGTTACAGCCACATTTTCTCTTACATTTTCGTATTTTTGTCATATTTTTTTTATTTCTATTCCAGTTTCGCATATGTGCTTGCAGTCGTCCCAAAGACGATTTTTCACATATCCTAATCCTTGTCTGTAATATTAGATATTTTTCCCTTTACAATGTTGCGTGCAAATAGAAGATCGTTCCTTTTTGAAAACTTTAAAATATTAAAAACGCTCTTGTGCTTGAAACACATAGGAGTTATAAAAGTACATGTTTACAAAAAAGACCTTCAGTTTTAGTTGAGAATGTCATAGAGTAGAAAAAATAGTTGTTACTTTACCGGAGTATAAAAACAAAAGCAGGTTTAATTTTACTGTAAGCAATATACATAGATGTTCGTGATTAGCACTTCAACAAACAGAAGACAGAGGTTAAAAAGTGACGATCGATCCTGTGTTATGTTTGTCACTTGTCAAATATTGCAGATGTATATGTAATGAAACAGTGTCAAAACCTCTGGGTAATCTTTATTCTAATTCTATAGATGTACACACTGATATCAAAACCTTCTAACAACCCTTATGTACGAGAGTTTTGTTGTATTTCTTTTGTATTTATGTTGTACTCAAAGGTACATATATATGTAAAATTGTCTAAAAAGAGAGGACTACTTACAGAAATAAGTGAACTCTTATGTTATAAGGAATGTCAAGTGGTAAGATTATTTTTCTCCATGGTCGCAGAATATGTCTTTTCCAAAGAGATTAACTTGGTCTGGGAGAGTTGAACTTCAGTTCAATGTTTCTGCTTTATGTGAAATATCTGTTGTTTTTATGTTAGTAAATAACTATGGGACAGAAGGAAGATAGAGTATTTTAAAAGTTAACTTACTTCATATATCTAAGGAATTAGCGATTCTGTAGAGGATTCTTCCACCACCAAAGGGTACATGCTATGCTAATATGTGCTATACAGCATTTCCAGAACTTGGAAGACTGTCGGGGAGAGGTTAAGGAAGTTGCACGTTCCGTACATTTTCACCTTTTGTGTTTATATCAGGAGATTTTGCATCCGTTAGTTGATATAGTCTGGGCTGTATGAAATTACAATTATAAAGAGTAGAAGGGAGGATTGATTATTGTACAATAATTTCTTAAAGAATAGGATAGATAAATGCAATTTGATTTTTCAGGGGAGTTGAAAAAGCTAACTATAGTTGCGCAGTAATAACGATAATGACCAAACATTTCTCGGCCCATTAGATTTAGTTACGCTACTGGGTACGTGATAGGTGGTCTCCATGCACCCACTTTAATCTGTTTTTTTTTTTTTTTTTTTTTTTTTTTTTTTTGTTACACCTCAGTTTTTCAAATGGTATACTACACACACATAACAACGGATGTGACTCTCTCAAGCTATTCTTTTTTACTTTCTCTACTACGTATAGCGAGTAGAGGAAGTATTGTATTCCACCCAAAAATTCGATGTCGAGATTTCACCGGAAATATATGTTTTGAGGACCCCTGAATCAAAAAAAAAAAAAAAAACTTTTTTAGAAAAAGATCCGTGTGTGTCTGTCAGTCTGTGAACAGCATAACACAAAAACAAAAAGTCGGTTAAAAGCCAAAGTTGGTATTTAAGCTTGTCTTTCAAGGATGTGACACAAAGATTTTGAAGAAAATTGCTTCACCCTAAACTACCAGAAATTCTGGGACATTTTTTTCGAAAATTTTGATTTTCTTGAAAATGACTAACGATTTTGATTAAAATGCATATGTTTGACATATTTTTGTGACAAATGAAATGTATATCCTGAATTTTCTGGCTGCAGCCCATATAGTCGTATTATTCCTTGTTATTTGTGTGCGTTTTGGAGTAACTTATACGTGTCACTTGTTCAATTTTTTATTTACCTACAAGGAAATAAACAAAATAAACAATATGTTTATCTCAACTAACTCGAAGAAGATACAGGAATAAGAGTTTGTAAGTATGGTTAGTACAAGAGTAGAGATTTTTTATAATCAGATTTTTTTTGTTAGTATATATTCCTTTAACGTCCGCTTTTGACTCCTTGATCAACAGCGGTTTTGGGTTTCTATATTTTGGAATATTTTTAATAATCTTTTTTTAATTCACACACACCTTCACTTCCCATTCATATTTCAGATTCTAGGGATTATGGCGAATAATCCTAGTGGGGGGAAAATTCCTACCCTCCAGCCGGGAATCGAACCCTGGACCCCTTGCACGCCAAGCAAGGCGCTCTACCGACTGGGCTACGGACCAATGTTGCTCGACAGTCCCAAAGAGTGCGCTATGAATTGGCCGGCAGGTCGACTGACGGTGAATGGACTAACACGATTCGTGGTTGTTTGTCTCAGTTGGTGGGGCCGAAAATCCTTATAATTTCTGTATACAACTGTCGAGCCGAGCCTATCGGGTATTTGTGAAAACGCGACATTCACAATTAATGGAATATTTTAGGTCTCTGAAATACAACCGTTTTGTGGCGAAATTTGCCTTCTCAGATGTTTTTATTCTCTTTGCTGCTGATTAAACCTCTAATTGTCACACTTATTTCTTATGTTTGTGTTGAAAAGACGTCTTTTATCAACAGAATTAAATTATGGGTACAGTGAAATGCTATTCTAGTTAGTTTTAATTTTGGATCCAGAAATGTATAGATTACCTACTTAAAGGTACATTTCTGAGAATTTTCTCACCTACTTCACACAAAATAAAGATAGAGTTCTGAAAATCCTCCACAATGCATTTCGAAGTGCCCTATAAAATGTGATATAAATAAGTTTATGTAACCAAGCACCATTTTCGCTCATTTTTTCGGTTTGTAGAACAAGAAAAAGAATTAAAAAGTTCCACCACTTAAAAAATTGCAATCTGTTACAAGAAGTATAATTTTAAAAATATATTTGCATATTCGTAATTGGGTATCTGTAGCAGGAAAACAAATTTTAAATTAGTTAATATCACGAAAATGCAATTACAGATACAAGAGAAACTCTGACAACAGTTTTAATTACTGGTAATGTATGCACAAAGTAAATAAATGCATAAATACAAATAAAGTTCAGATCAAAATGACTTTTTGCACTTCAATCACAGTTTTAAAAGTAAACATGGGACAACAGATTCTTTAGTGAAAGTTATCCCTAAAGTATTCGAGGTTAATTAATGACACAACTAGGCCTAAAGCGTTTAGCAGCATTATCACACTTATGTTGTCATTTCTGGTTAAAGTTTAACACCTTGTTAAAGCCCCTAGCCAGTTGATTCTGTAACAAACATCTTGTTAAGTGGAAATAACGATGCCAAGAGCCCTGACCGTGTTAATGCTAGCAATGTCACTGCTGATGGCTGAAAATGGGTGAATTTGTAGTGCTTCTGTGATGCTGAAGTGGAACCCAACAATCTTCTTAACCGGAAAGTTACAAAACATCACTGTATAGTCTTCTTGCAACACACTTTCAACGGAGTTCGAGCAAACTTAAATGTTAATCATGCTTACTGAATTATTAGTAATGCCAAATAAGCATTTGAGCAATGTTTATTAGTTGTGTATAAACCCCAATATTTACCGTTCATATGTACATAAAAATGAAGTTTCCATTAATATGACTCATGCTGATAACTAGTGCCCAGATGTTTATGGCATGTCAGTTTTTGTTTGTGACTTTTTCCATGGAAAATATAAGCAAAGAACGATTTTATCAATGCTGATTACAATTATACAAGTCTCATGGGTCTTATGACCGCCTCCGTAGCGCAGGTGGTAGCGCGCTGGCCTCTGGCGGAGAACCCGGGATCGATCCCCGGTACCAGCATGGGGATTTTATCCCCTCTGAGAGGCGTGGCACGGGGTGCACTCAGCTTCGTTAGGCCCCGCTGGGACCAATTGAGCTACTTGATGGAGAAGTAGCGGCCCCAGGTCGAGAAGGCCGTAAACTGGCTCGGGGCGCTGACCACGTCCCACCCTCCAGTACTGCACCCCACCAATGACGCCTGTAGTTGGCAGAGGTGGGGGACGCAGCGGCTGGGGGGCAAGCCTTGGCCCTTCATGGGCTGTTGTGCTGTTTTTTTTTTTTTTTTTTTTTTTTTTTTTCATGGATAATAACGTTCTTGTCATTTTCGTGTTTCTTTCTCTACTGGTAAGTAGGGGAAGTTTTGTATTCCACTCAAAAATGCATGTGTTCTGTCTGTGGACAGCATAACTCAAAAACAAAAACTTGGTTAAAAACCGAAGTTGGTATTTAAGATTAAGGTCTTTCAAGAATGCGACACGAAGATTTTGAAGAAAATAGCCCCTCCCTAAGCTACCCTTTACATGGAAAGTTGTTCAAAAATTTTGATTTTCTTGAAAATGGCTCTAACGATTTTGAATAAAACGACATATGTTAATGATATTTCTATGACAGATGAAATGTATATTTTGAATTTTCCGGCTATAGCCCATGTAGTCCTGTTTACTCCAGATAACTTTTGAATAACTCGTACATCGTAAAAGATAGACAAAATCTTGCTGTACAAAAAATGTAGATCAGCATTACAGCATTACATTTTTGAAGATTTCGAAAATGCACCCCAACAATTATTTTAGGTTATGTTTATTGTCATATTTTCTAACTTTTTTCGGCCGTAAGTTTTTGCATGTTTCTAACATTTTTAGGTCATAAACATCCGGGTCCTGCTGATAATGTTAGAATACTTTCTTCCGGTAAGTATTATCCGGAAGATTCCGTGGACTGGTCGGATCCGAATGAATCATGCATAACAGCAACACCATGAAGCATTCCTAAAGGTAAAATTCAAAGAAGTCGTCAGGAATCCAAACTTATGCCACTCCGGATACAGAAATGTCCAGTAGTTCACAACTTTCAGTTGTTTACACTTATTTTCGCTAATCATTGCACTCCGTTCATAATTAATGTAACTTTGTTTAATTGTTTCTTTACTATAAAGACATCAATGATTAACAAGCCTAGATCTCGTGTTAATCACAAAACAAGAAATAAAATAGCATTAAAATTGTTGCATTCGCTGGGTGAAATACTCGGCGTTGCCCGTGGTTTGACGATTTATGCCTACAACTGCATTTGTCCAATAGCCTTGCGTATCATTGGAGACATTTAAAGAAAGTTATATGTATATACACACCAAATATGCCAAGAAAATACTATACCAAAACACTACTGAGCAGTTTGTAATGATTTCTTGTTATTTCAGCTGACTGATTTCCGCGTTGTTGCATTCGGGAAGAAATAATAGCAGTTTAAGGAACGTCAAAACCTTCTCAGTTACTAATACTCGTACACAAAACACAAGGAAGTCAAAATAAAAGAAGACCAAATTTGATTGTTATTAGCCATGTCAGACACGCATGCACATGCACCCACACAGTGACTTACACATATATTAAGATAGTATATGCAATAAAGCTGCTTAAAGTGTAAAATGCGTAGTATTGGGTTGGATTAACTTCAAATTAAACAGCATACGCTAAAAATTGTTCCAGCAACGTGTACTTTATTGTACGAAAACTATGAATTCGATGTTAGATTCGTAAAAGAATTAATTTTTTGTGCATAACTTCAAAAGAACAATCACGATGAACACCAAAGGTATTATTTTTCATTATTCTGCACATTATCCCGTTGCTTGGTGTTTTCCAGTCTAAAACGCTTACCAAAAATGTTGGGGGAATGGAAAGCAGCCTTTTGATTTTGCAGTCAGTCTGTTTTGAAGCACAAAGATTGCAACCCTACATAATTATATATGCATATAAAAAGCTGGAGCAATGTCCAGTACTGATGTAAACATTAATGACATTGGCTATGTTACGGTATCACAAGCAAAGACATAAAAACACACAAATTCCTTGGATAATTTTATCTCAGGTTGTACTCCTAACTTCATGTGTATGAAATGAAATGTGTACTCACCACGTTAAGTCTTGTGTTGAGAGTTATGGCCTGTACATTGAAAAGAAGAGCTGGTTATATCCGAAGTACACCACTAAATGTATGTTAATAGACGTCTAGTCACGACACCTCACAAGAAACACTGAAACAAACACTTTTACACACAAATCTGTCACATGGCTCGGCGTATTACTCTGCTATCGCGCCACTTTTTTTAACTGTTGCTCTATTGGAATCGCGGTACATGCAACTCTACACGCTGTTAGTCTCACCCACCCGTCCACACGCACGGCCGTACTTCTTCTGTTTCGCTGCCTGGTCCCTCCATTCGACGCATGCACCAATAGGCTTCCCGTCTTCACCGCAACGATGCGCTAGCCTCGCTCTATTTTTAGCCTACTTTCGTTTGCGATTGGAATTTCGTCTCGCTACAAATTGAGTATTTCAGTTTCACATTATAAATTAGCAGCGGCCCAGTCAGGATTTAGTTCTGTGGGCTTTCCGCATTCTCAAGTGTTTCGCGCAATACAAATAATGCCACCAAATTAACGTAAACAAAACTACCAGTTTTAAAGTCAAGAAATAACTCTCCATTACATTTTCTATCTTCTGGCATTTATTGCAGATGTTTTCTTTTATTAGTTTTATATTGTTTCTTTTTTACGTATTCTATCACGCATCGTAAGTAGGGGAAGCGTTGCATTCCACCAAAAAATTCCATACCGAGATTTCACCAATTGCATATTTTGGGACCCCGAAATTACACACAAAAAAACATACCCCATCCCAAATTACGCTTTACATCAATTTTGGAATATTTTGATTTTTTCAAAAATGGCTCTATCTATTTTGAGTAAAACGCCATATGTTTAACATATTTTCCCGACAAATATATCTTGAATTTTCTGGGAATGCCCTGAAAAGTGCTCTTCATTTTGGATAACTTTTCCATAGCTGGTAAACTGTAAGAGATAGACAAATTCTTACTGCACAAAAATGTAGACCTCTTTAAAACATAGAATTTATGTGAAACACATTTCTTTCTTCTTCTTCTTCTTCTTCTTCTTCTTCTTCTTCTTCTTCTTCATCATCATCTTCTCCTTCTTCTTCTGTTTTATTGAGTGAAACATTCCCGAAATATTTAATATTTGTTTGAACTTTCCAATACTTATACTTTTTCAAACGGGACGTCGTTATTCATTTTTTTTTCTGGACATGCAATATTGCTTATAGAATTATAACTAGCGACCAATTTGACCAGCCCTGGGTAAACTGGTACTCTCTAAGCACGGTCTCCTCATGACCCTGCACTGCTAATTGTTGTTTAACAGGTAAAAAAATGAAGGTCGCTCAAGGTATCCCGTGAGATGCTCGCGCCTGGATTTGACTATCGCTTAAGTTTACACCAGCGATGTCCAACCTACGCGAAAGAGGGGAGTGTGGGTTTACCCCCTTCCACTATACGTGGACTTTGTCTCTCTTTAACCCCCAGCCGTGCCTTCTGTTGCAGTGGCGGGTTGGTTACACGTACGTTATATTTGATTTACGAAAGCATTTTCAAATCTTATGTGATAAACATGTGTCCATTAGTGACTTGTTTGGTAGTGCTTACGTTTAAGAGGTATATCAATATTTGACATAGTCTTAGAAGATACACCAAGTGATCGTCGTCACGTAACATATTGTGATATATACCTACAGACTTTTAATATAGTTCAATTTGGAGAAACTCTGTTCACAAATATATGTAGAGTTATACTCACTCTTATATCTACACACTATTATACTTGTAAATGTTTATTTCTCTATATACTTCATTTTAATCGACACAAGCATTTTTAGAAATTAACTTATTGCGAATTTCCTTGTAGGTGCAAGGGGAATATTGGGATACGGTAGGCTTTAAGCGATAGTGAAATGTTTTAAGAGTTGGTTGCTATGCGATGCCTTTGAAATCCCGTTCTCTTTGCAAGGCTAAGGAATGAAAAAACGAATAACATATTATTATTTGAAAAAAGTATAAGCATTGACAAATTCAAACAAATAAGTAAGAATATCTCGTAAATGGTTCACTCAAAAGAAAAAAGGAGTATTTGATATAAATTATGTTTTAAAGAGATTCACATATTTTATTTAGGAAGCTTTTGTCTTTCTCTTACGTTTACTATCTATACAAAAATCATTAAGAATGAAGATGTCTTCTAAGGACATTCCCAGAAAATTCAAGGTATGACTTAGAAACTGCCATGGAATCGCTTGTTTGTGTCCGTCACTGAATATTGTCTATCCCCCCGGCTGAGGAGTGGAGTGGGGTATAGCCACTCACTGCGTAAGGTTCTCCAAAGAGAGAAGGTTGGACACCCCTGGTCTACTCTATTCTCATTGTATGTAACTACAAGAAAACGTAATAAAATTTTTCTATAAACGTCTATTTCAATTAATTTGAAGTAGATAGGAGAGAAGTGTTTATAAGAACCGCTTTACCAGTGTGAGTAGTGAAAGTTATATGAGTTCACACATTAGTATTCTCTTTTTTTCTAAAACTGCACCAATTGCTGAGCTGTTTTCTTGTGTGGTATTTGCAGAACAATTTGCATTTAGAAGAACAGGTTTTATAATATAATATCCATCAATGTCACCAATATAAGATGTAAAACGGAGAAAGAAACCGAACTAAAAACTGAGGCGTTCATTAGGGGGTATTCCTCACTGGCAAATTTGTTCCTTTCGTCGGATCAAAAAGCATTTTCACAGCAATTTTAGATATTACACCTAAGAGTAAGCGCACGAAAACAGCTGCTTGTGGGACTGTTGACATGCAGAGTTAAGTCAAACAAATGAAACATGAGCAGTTCCCAGTTGCATTTAGTGGTAAACTGTTTCGTTATGCAACTGTCTCCTCGCCGCTGTCTACCCTCTGATCACCAGTCTTGACGGTGTTGCAGATTCACAGCCTCCCTCCTACAAGTGCACTGCAGCGATCCTCAACCTGGGGTAAGCGTACCACCAGGGGTACGCCAACACTTCTTAGTGGCTACATAATCCTTCTTTGTGTAGTATTAACTAAGTTATAAATTAGGGATGGGTCGATACCAATTTGTCTCGATACTCGATACCGATACATGATATTTTCCACGATACCCGATACTTCGACATTCAATACCGTCATTTCTACTTCTAATTTCAATACAAAATAATTTGCTGGGAGAACTATGTAATGCCAAGAAATTAATTAATTAGGTGCACATATTTAATGAGACAAAATTTAAAACCATCAGTCCACCTAATTTTAAACTCTAGATTAGACATGTAAAAGCAAAATTCGTTTTTGAAAGAGTCCACTTTTATAAGTTTTTGTTCAAAAATAGTAGAATTCTCACTCTTTAGGGGTCAAGTCTACTACTTTTTGTGTCACATTTGAGTCCTGCTGTGAATCTGACACGATTATTTTCTTGCATAATGTTACTGTACGGGTGCCACATTTCTGGCAATTTCTCGGGTTTTGTAGCAGGTGGCATCTAAAATAAAATAAGGAAACATTTGTGAACTGGTCGATTCTTACGAGTATGTCAGTATTACAGGATTATCCCTACATAGGTTTTTGGAAAATCTGATCATTTTTGGATGCAGGAAGAAATTGACATGACCGCCTTCGTAGCGCAGTTGGTAGCGCGCTTGCATCTGGCGCGGAGGACGCGGGTTCGATACTCCGGTACCAGCATGGGGATTTTATTCCCTCTGGGAGGTCTGGCACGGGGTGCACACAGCCTCGTTAGTCCCGGGGGGACCAATTGAGGAGCTCCTTGATGGAGAAGTAGTGGCCCTAGGTCGCGAAGGCCGCATAACTGGCCGGGAGGGATCGGGACGCTGACCACGTACCACCCTCCAGTACTGCACTCCACCAATGACCCCTGTAGTGGACCGAGGTGGGGGACGCAGCGGCTGGGAGGTCTTACGGTTTACCACTTATGCAAAAGTCATCAAGAGTAAACAGTACTACATGGGCTATAGGCAGAAAATTCAGAATATACATTTCATTTGCCATAAAATATCTTAAACACGTGGCATTTTAATCAAAATCGTGGGGGCCATTTTTGAGAAAATCAAAATTTTCGAAATAGTTTCATGTAAATGGTGGTTTAAAGTGGAGGAATTTTCTTCTAAAGTTTTGTTTTGCATCCTTGAAAGATATTCAACTTAAATACCAACTTTGGTTTTTAAGCGACTTTTCGCTTCTGAGTTGTTCACAGACACACACGGAGCTTTATTTAAAAATGTTTTTTTCTTTTTTGGATTCAGGGGGCCTCAAAACATATATATGTCTAGTGAAATCTCGACGTCAAATTTTTGGATTGAATGCAATACTTCCCCTACTTACTATACGTGGTAGAGAGAGTAAAAATCTGGGCTTCCTGCAGTTAACAGCTATAAACAAAGTAAAATAAAAAGCAAAGCCCAGCCCAACAGCCAATGAAGGACCAAGGCTTTCCTCCCAGCCGCTGCGTCCCCCACCTCTGCATACTACAGGCGTCATTGGCGGGGTGCAGTAGTGGAGGGTGGAACGTGGTCAGCGCCCCGAGCTCTCCCGGCCAGTTATGTGGCCTTCTCGACCTGGGGCCGCTACTTCAAAATCTAGTAGCTCTTCAATTGGCCCTCCCCCGGGACCTAACGAGGCTGAGTGAACCCCGTGCCAGACCTTCCAGCGGGAGAAGAATCCCCATGGTGGTACCGGGGATCGAATCCGGATCCTCCTCGCCAGAGGCAAGTGCGCTACCAACTGCGCTACGGAGGCAGTTAGTTATAAAGAAAAGGACCAGGAATATGGGTAATTTTAACATTGCAAGGAAACTAAGCCCATTAAGTTGACGATTAATTCAATGTTTATTTTTGTTTACGTGATCCATGGTCAATGCTTTCGGCGCAATCAGCCATGTCACCTTCAAGTGTGTAAATTATCACTCACTTTCAACAGAATGAAGAAATTAACGCTTATGTATTCCGAAGCATATATGGAAAGTTTTGGTAAATCCTTCCCTGATGGGCATAGGATGTAATGTATTTCACAGCCACTAGGGGGGCACTGTTGTATGAATGCAGCATTTCTCATATAGACATAACAAAGCTATGTGCATAGCTGGCGTTCAGAGAAGCATGGAGTAGGTCACGGTTTGAGTCGATTGTGGAGAACGATCGATGGATCGATCCCAAGCGAGTGCCTAAGCTTCTAGGAATCCTTCACGAGTTAATCGGAACCGCTGCATGTGTACATTAGGATGAACTGGGTGCGTGCCTCGCTTGCCAAGGAAATGGTATAGTTAAATCTCAGTAAGGAAAGACTGTAAAACCTAATTCGTGTTTTGTAAGACACGCAATAGTTGCCATAATCGATATTGTTACTGAGGTTATTGCTATGTACCTACCTACATATCGTTCGTTAGCTTGGAGCAATTGTGACGTAAGCGAAACGAATGAATTTTTCAGAACAAGCCTTCGAAAATGTCAGCTGCAGTGCATAAATGCCTAATTGTGCGTGACCGACACATTTACTAGCCTAGGTCGGTAAGAAGACCGGACTCGTGAATGGGCCGTTTGTGGTTCAAATCATGCTCCCTGAGGGGTTGACTCAATGGGGGGGGGGGGGGGGGGGCTTAGCACCTTGACAGAAAGGCGATCTTTTGTGTCTATGTCCCTGTCGGGGCACGCCGTGGGAACGGATGAGGCAAATGGATCCTAACGGCGGCCGGAACGTTGCTACGACAGAGCAGAGGGTAGGATCCCTACATTTTCCCAGTTAGAAGCACTCCGGTGGAGGCTGGTTTAGGTCTCCCCCTCGGGCTTGTACCATCCCATGTGGGGCCCGGAAACCAATGACTCGCCTTCCAATTCAGGGGACGAGATTTCCAGAGGGCATTTGTTCCCCCTGCCGTGCTGCTGCTGCGACGCTCGCCGACGCTTCCAACCCTGAAAGAAACCTAACGGGATGAAGGGTGAAATGATATGATTAATGTAGCTATACGGAGGGACAGAAAATTCGGAGGATATGGTAATCCTTCCCAGCATTCACCTGGGGACCCGGGGAAACCTCCGAAAAAAACCCATGGGCCAGGAAGGTCGGTCACAGGGATTGAACCCGTGACCTTCCGAATGCGGGCCACAGACGTCACCACCTGAACCATCCCGCTCGGTGTGAATGGCATAACCCCAAAAGAAATTGTCGGTTAACTCCTTATAGACAGTATAACAGATTTGCTACAAAGGTGTCTTGTTAAAATTTTAGCTGTTAATACCTTTTTTTTCTAATTACATGTTATACTGTCCTTCAACAATAAAATACAAGTACTTATTGTGGTCTGATATTTTAAAAATACAATATCTTTTCAATAAAACTGTGCGGGGTTTTAAACAAGAAAAGCGTGTATTTAAGCGTGCAATAACACCGTTATTTTACTTGGGCTCTCCCGATTCCTCACCATAGGCGAATTTCAGCTCGTCGCTGTGTAAGGTGATGTTCAGCTTTGAATGAATGCCCAATCCATTTTGCACCACTTTAATAAGCACATGTATTCGAATCGCTTCGGTTGTGTTGCCTGTGAAACAAATATGAAAGCCGGTTTAGGAACTAAAGGAAGGGCGGTATACAGGGTGTAAATGAATAATACCGCACGAATTTCACTGGTGATAGACGGTTCATAGGTAATCAATTTGAGACAGTAAATCTATGGTCTAGGATTACAAATTACAGAACTGTGCATTAAAATTGTTTGAGGGTACACACGCCACTGAGCATGGCCACTGCAGCTGTAACGCATGATGAGAAAACAAGCGGACGAATTTCTTAGCCTGTCTATTTAGTGTAATGGTTATGGTGCCCGGAAGCGAAGGTACACACGTATTAAAAGTACAGCTTCAGATACCCACAACCCCAAATCCGTTATGTTGTTTTTTCTTTCCTTCTTCATAAGCGCATGCTAACTCTAATTTGATTTACATGAAACATTTGTGTCGCTGTAATTTTTCGTTTAACTAATGTTTAAAGTTTTTGTTTCAAGTTTGTTTAAGTATTATTTACACCTACGTAACCTAAATAGTAGTTGAGAATTTCGTTTTCACTTAAATGAGATGGTTCAAGCCTAACACAATGTTACTGTGTGCAGAAGGAAATAGGAAATAAGACGTGGGTGACTCGAGTAGGAAACAGTCACCACATGGTTGTGTTAGTGTCTTCCAGGGTTATTAAGGTCACCTATTGGCAGTATTAGACATTTGTCATTCTAACAGATAGGTATTCGGCGTCTCTTTGGGGAGTTGCAGTACTTTGTGCTATTACTTGGTTCAACGTTTTGTGAACTGTTTACAGCAGGTCAACTGTTGGAAGGAAATTTTCTCTTATTGACACGGACAAATAGCCTACAGTCAGCTTCAGACAAATGGCAGCTTAAGTCATCAGATGTGAGAAGCAAAAGTAAACAATACTCTGCGCATTGCAAATGATAGTCGCATTTTGCTATTTTAAACCAAACGCACAACATTTCTCTCAAAATGGAAAAGAAAGGAGAAAAAATACTTATAACCTCTTTGGGTTTGAACTTGATTCCTCGACTTTATCAGGTCCACAGTCAGTCGGCGTAACCGCACGACCAAAGCACGCGCTTTGGAACTGCCCTCTACTTCTGCAGCCGTTTGCCACAACCTGTTATCCATTGCAGTGGCGTGCACACACATGTTAAGTCTCCAATTTAAGCACTTTTCGTAGCGCTACAATTTAGAAGTGCTTCTTCAGAGAGACAACAGACAGACTTCACTAAGTTCCTAATAAGCACTATTACGATTCCAGTGGATAATGTTGATATATTTCTTTCTGGTTTTGATTATTGGTCACAATCTCGAATTACTTTGAATACGTATAACTTATTAACTTGACGCCGTAGACCATTGGATTCCTATCTCAAATTTATTGTCTATGAACCCTCTATTACCAGAAAAATTCATGCGGTGTTGCTCATTTACATCCTGTATATAGCAATATAATTTCCAACATTAAGGGCTTAAATACCAAATTTGGTATTTAGGAATGCGACACAACGATTTCCAAAGAAATCTCCCAGCATAAGCTACGCTTTAAATGTAAAGCATTTAGAAAATGTTATCTTTCTCAAAAATGACCGTAATAATTTTAATTAAAATACCATATGTTTAAGATATTTCCATGGAAAATATAGTCTAATATCTTGAATTTTCGGGGAATAATCTATGAAATCCTCTTCATTCGGATGACATTTTCACAACTGGTAAGTCGTAAGATATCCACAAAATTTATGCACAAAAACACAGATGTCGTTCAAGCAAACTACCTTTGTGTGTGGGGAGTTAACTATATCCCAGATATTCCTTGTTATTGTTTTGAATTTTCAAATATGAGTACTTAAATTTTTCTCAAATTTGAACACGTTATTTCTTCTCTTTTCTCTCTCGCTCTATCCTTGGTCATGCAAAGAGAATGAAATTTCAAAGGGACCAACGCTTACAAAGTTTGAATATTGCTTAAGCCTATTGCTATTGTACTTACATAGGAGTATGTAATAAAACCATTTCTAAAAATCTGATGTGTTGCACTCACATGACTTTCTCTACTCTTGTACTAACCATTCTTACAAATTTTGCAGAAATTATCTTATTGCTAATTTCCTTGTAGGTACAAGGGGAATATGAGAACACAGTACGCTTTGAGCGATGGCCAAATCTTTTAAAGCTTTGAGATTCCGTTCTCTTTGCGCAGCCAAGAGATAAAAAGTGAATAACAACCTCCCATTTGAGAAAGGTTTAAGTGTTGCAAAACTCACACAAATAACAAAAAGTACCTCTCAAATGGTTTACTCGACAAGAAATGCAAGTGGACATAATATTTTTGTATAGTAAGATTTAGTCTATCTCTTACGGTTTACCAGTTATGCGAAAGTCATCCAGAGTAAACAGGACAGTAAACATGGGCTATAGCCAGAAAATTCAAAATATATATTTCATTTGCCATAAAATATGTTAAACATATGGTATTTTAATCAAAATCGTTAGAGCCATTCTTGAGAAAACAAAAAAGTTTCGAAAAATGTTCCATGAAGAGGGTAGTTTAGGGTGGATGAATTTTCTTCAAAATCGTTATGTCGCATCTTTGACAGGTGTTAAACTTTAATACCAACTTTGCTTTTTAACCGACTTTTCGCTTTTGAGTTATGCTGTTCATAGACAGATGCGCGCGCGCGCGCGCACACACACACACACACACACACACACACACACACACATACACATGCACGCGTACAAACACGCACGCACGCACACACGCGTACAAACACGCACGCACGCACACACGCGCACACACACAGGCACGCGCGTGCGGACCTTCATTTAAAAGTACTTTTCTTGGATTCAGGGGGCCTCAAAAAATA
Source organism: Tenodera sinensis (assembly GCA_030765045.1). NCBI lineage: Eukaryota > Metazoa > Arthropoda > Insecta > Mantodea > Mantidae > Tenodera > Tenodera sinensis. The sequence goes on from CM060962.1 coordinate 304,439,616, forward strand.
TTTCCGGCAAGATTTCGACATCAAAATTTAGGGACGAATACAACACTTCCACTACCTAGTATACGTAGTAGAGAAAGTAAGAATGTATGCCTTGAAGTAGATAGAAAATAAGTTTTTTGGAGCATTTTGTTCAGAATGTGGAGAGAATGCCACGTAAATGTAAGACAAATGTTTTAAATTGAGAGTGTTGTATTTCCGGTGAACTGCAATGGGTAAGTTGTAGAGGAAGTAAAGGGGAGTTGGAGAATTTGATGGGGTCTACAGTGAAAAGATGTAAACCTTCATGCATACCAACATAAAGCCTAAATGTACGCTGTATGTGTGTGTAGAACAGCTGAAATGAAATCGTACACGCAATACAAACATGCGTGTGGCTTGTGAAAACTTAATGAATCATATTTCACTTTTCATGTCCCTTAATGAATAAACAAGGCCGGTGTATCAGCTAGTTTATTACAATGAATGGCTGAATTAACATGTACCTGCAGCTTTCTCTTATCAACGCTGCAGCCATTCTTGTTTGCACGTGCAGGGAATTGCCACTATCGCATATGTAAAGTATCAAAAAGTGGAGCAACTGCTCAATTGTAAATACATGCTGGGTGTCACTTGAGCTTGACCTTCCAAAGAAATCCCCTTAACCTTCGTAACTAAGACTTCTTCTTCTTCTTTTTCTTCTGCTTCTTCTTCTTCTTCTTCTTCTTCTTTTTCTTCTTCAGCTTCTCCTTCTCCTTCATTTCAAGGACTAGTTTTACTTTCTCTACTACCTTTAGTAAAGTAGAGGAAGTATTGTATTCCAGCCCAAAAATTTTATGTTGAGATTTCACCGGAAATATATGTTTTGAGGTCCCCTGAATAAAAAAAAGCATCACACGCACGCGCGTGTGTCTGTCTGTATGCCAGTATTTGGACGGCATAACTCAAAAACGAGAAGTTGTTAAAAGTTGGTATTAAAGTTTAATGTCTTTCAGGAATATAATATGAAGATATTGAAGAGAATTGCTTTACCCTAAACGACCCTTTACATGGCAAATGTTTCGAAAATTTTGATTTTCTTGAAAATAACTAACGATTTTGGTCAAAATGGCATATGTTTGAGATATTTTTATGACAAACGAAATGTACTCGTATATCTTAAATTTTCTGGCTATAGTCCATGTAGTCCTGTTTACTCTGGATGACTTTTGCATAACTGGTAAACCGTAAGAGATAGAGCAAATCTTACTACACAAAATGTAGATCTTGCTAAAACACAAAACTTATGTCTAAATAAATGTTTTTGTAGAGTTAACTATTTCAGAGATATTTCTCGTTGTTTGTATAAGTTTTGGAGAACTTATACTTCTGTCAAATGGAACATCGTTATTCATTTTTTTATATGTTAACCGTGCAAAGAGAACGGAATTTGAAAGCTTAGAAGATTTGACTGTCGCTCAAAGCCTACTGTATTCCCATATTCCCTTTGCACGTGCAAGAAAACGAGCAATAAGATAATTTCTGCTAATATTTATCTCAAATTGAAGTAGGCAAAATTTGAGTGCAAGAGAGAGACAAGGAACAAAAGATTTATTCCGTTTGCTTAGTTAATAGGGATTATAACACGTAGTCCATTAGCTCGTTTTCAACAGTGACACATTTAAAATAACGCAGAGAAAAAGTAAATACATTAAACTCTGAAAGTCAGCCCATTAGCAACTTGTGTATTTTGCTTCCATTCTCTGATGCGAAATTCAAAGTCGTTGAATCGAGGCAGCTATAATAGCAAATATTGATTTGCTGTTTCATTGTTTTGTAATATATAGGAGGAGTGCGCGCGCACAGATGGCGTACCCTCTTGTGTAATTTCACTTTTGTTGCCTACGGGAGTGCCTAAATCCCCTCACAGGTGTCGCGTTTGTATGTGCTACTACAACCAAAGTTAATCAAATACCTACCGTTTACTAGAAATGTTACCAACACTGATTTTCGGGAAACGTCGCAGTTTACCAGTAACAATGAGCTATAACTAAGTTTCAATATGAACTTTGTCGATACAGACTTAATTTGTTATTTTATGTGATGTAAAAAGAAGTTTCTCAATACTTTGATCACTATGGCGATTTATAGTTACACATTCCTGCACATATACACAGCTTGTGTTGAGCTAAATGAGAACGTAAATACAAAATCCCGTGATGCAGGCATAGCAAAAGAAAATACATCGCTATTGCCAACATAAACATGACCGACATTAAAGATATAATACCTCAAATATTTTCGTAGGACCTTTGATAAAACATGGTAATGCCAGTTTGAAATGTGATGTTGCTATAGAACAGAAACATTAACGCCCAAACATACATTATTGTCTAGCTTCACGAAAGGCAGGAGAATAAATCTAGAAAACAAATGGATGTCACAGGAAGGCCACGATGCAACTAAGGCCATCTGTGTGGCATACATTGAGTGAGTGAACCGCCTCGATATGAACAAGAAGATAAATAATAAAAATCTGATATGTTGCACTCACATGACTTTCTCTGCTCTTGTACTAACCATACTAACAAACTCTTATTCCTATATCTCCATGTTAGTTAAGATAAACATTCGTACAAATTATCTTATTGCTTATGTACTTGTAGGTGCAAGGGGAATATTAGAATACAGTAGGCTTTGTGCGATAGTCAAATGTTTTTAGCTTTGAGATTCCGTTCTCTTTGCACGATTAACATAAAAAAAAAATGAACAACGTTGTTGCATTTCGCTAAAGTTCTAAGTTTTCTGAAACTCACACACATAACAAGGAATATCTCCGAAATGGTTCACCCTACAACAAAATGTACTGAGACATAAATTGTGTATTTTAGCAAGATCTACAGTTTTTGTGTGGTATGATTTGGTCTATCTCTAACGGTTTACCAGTTATACAAAAGTCGTCCAGAGTAAATACGACTACAGGGGCTATAGCCAGAAAATTCAAGATATACATTTCATTTGTCAGCAAAATATCTCAAACATATGACATTTTAATCAAAATCGTTAGAGCCATTTTCAAGAAAATCAAAATTTGCGAAAAAATTTTCCATGTAAAGGGTAGTTTAGGGTGGGGCTATTTTCTTCAAAATCTTCGTATCGCGTCCTTGAAAGACATTAAACTTAAATACCAACTTTGGTTTTTAACCGACTTTTCGTTTTTGAGCTATGCTGTCCACAGACTGACAGACTGACAGACTCACAGACTGACACAGACACACACACGGACCTTTTTCTAAAAATGCTTTTTTTGGATTCAGGGGATCTCAAAACATATATTTCCGGTGAAATCTGGACATCGAATTTTGGGGTGGAATACAATACTTCCCCTACTTACCAGTAGATAAAGTAAAAAGGGTACCCAAAGGTGAACTTTCTGAATGTTGCAATTTGTGTCCAAATCATTTCAGAATTTTGCCAAATACTACTCACTGCAAATAAGTGTGGTTTAAATTTCACGCAGATATAGGTTTTGAGAAAAATATATTTTACTTTTATTATAGTAATTAATCGTAATTTTGAAACAATAAAAATCCAGCCACATTATTTGAAGATTAATACAGAATACCTAATAGTACATAAGGCAATTATAATATAATATAAGGGAATTAAACATGACCCAAGTATGTTTAAGGAACGAGTGGCACTGAGTTGCTTACGACTGTGTTTGGTTGATCACTTTATAACTTGAAAACTTTGAGTTTTACAGAAAGATCTTACCTTGTTAGTTGTGTGTAATTAAATGTTGACCAGGTGGCATCACTGAGTTCTGAGTACTTAGATATGGCAGTTAAGTACCTAATGTTTACTACTGAAGAGATAGTCTACAAAGTAGACATTCCCATTTTCAAGGAAACTTCTTCAAAGTAGACTAACATAACATTTTCTGAAAACGATGTTATATGCTTGGATCTCCCCACTTCCTGAACTGCACATAAGGACTCTCGATACTATTTCCTTCATTTTTGCCTCAGTAAACTGTAATAAACATTCAAAGCCTACGTCCCAATTTCCAGCAGTGTTAGATTTGCTTGATAAGTTAGTCATTGAAGAATGCGACACGAAGATTTTCAAGAAAATACCCCCACCATAGACTACCTTTACATGGAACATTTTTCCAAAATTGTAGTTTTTGCGAAAATGTCTACCAAATTTGATTAAAATGCCATGTTTAACATATTTTGAAGGCAAATAAAATACTTACGTTGAATTTTCTTGGAATGCCCCATTCATTGTGGATGATTTCTGTATAAACCGTAACTGCACAAAAAATGTAGACCTCGTTAAAGCACACAATTTATGTCAGGTACATATTTTTTCTGGAGTGAACCGTTCTCGAGATATTCCTTCTTATTTGTTTGAGTTTTTTCAAAGCTTATACTTTTCTCACCCCGTGTGGTGACCGGGGTTAAAGAATAGTCCCACCGTAATCCATGCGTGTCGTAGAAGGCGACTAAAATGGATACCCAGGGCTTGGGGGTATAGCTGAGCCACCCTGACTCCGGGGACATAAATGGGAGTCCTGGTCCTCCAGGTTGGGGGTTGGGCGCTAGGCTAACAACCTAGCCCCGTAAAAAGATCTATTGTTAAAGAAACCTCAAATAAGTCTCGGACTGGTAGAAACAACGATAACCGACCCAAAGCAAAGGAAATGGACATGCTTTTTAGCATGCATGTTCAAAGAATGGAAGAGAAACGGATCCCCAAAAAAATGTTAGACAGATTTTGGGAGTCCGAATGTGGAGAAAAAAGCAGAAGATAGGGATGAATGGAGGCAAAAATTGAGGGAGGCTGGGGCCCAAAAGGGGTTGTAAAAGCCATATAGTAGTAGTAGTTATACTTTTCTCAAACAGGAAGTCGTTATTCGCTTATTTATCTCTTGGACATGTAAAGAGGAAGGAATTTCAAAGCCATCACATAGCGACCAGCTCTTGAAACATTTGAGTATTGTTTAAGGCCTACTGCAATCCCATATTCCCCTTAAATCTACAAGAAAATTAGTAATAAGATAATTTGTACAAATGCTTATTAACATGAAATAGAGGAATAAACATTTACAAGAATATTTTTTAAAAGAATATAGAAAGTCATGTGAGTGCAAAACTTCAGATTTCTTAAAGTAGGACTTCAATTTCAAAAAATAATTCATTAACTTTTGAAAAATCCAGAACATCGGAAAGTAAAAGGTTAATTATTTTCTACAATAATTAGGCGTCAGTAAAGATCATGTAATAGGTATTTTTATAAACTTATTTGCTGTAAAACCTGAAATTTTTATTAAAATATGCAGTTTTATTAGAACAATGAATTTATACGAAGCAAATTAATTTGTAAATAAACATGTAAGCTAAATGTTGAAGAATGGCAAGAATATTAGTGTTGTGGTCTGTGGATGTAATAAGGAAAGAGAATCATTTTGCAGGGTAACAAATTTATTAGTACAAGGTTTACGGAGCGCGAATGAATGATGTGTCGCCCCAGGTGGGTTTGTTAGTAACGGGAAACTAGCCTCGTTATACATGAGGATAGACACTTTGGTGGACAGCAATGGAATCCGAGGCTTTCATGGCGTAACACGCTCCTGGGGCGACTTGCCTATGTACGTATCTCTTGCTTTTAACGTCAAAGCTGCACGGTGGAGCATCTCAAACGACTGCTCCACATTCAGGGTGATTAAAATGGCTTAGCTTCATTATCACTTCTCTCTCAACTAGTCAACATATTATGATTACAGTTTCAATCAGTTGCATTAGGGCAGAGACCTGCAAAATAAGAACTCTGTGATGTAGTGTACCGCACAACAACACGTGGGTTCAGAGGGAGAGGCAAGTAGATGGAGCGGCTTTGAAACACTGTAAATATCTATAGTGAAAAGAGAGATTATGGTGAGTGAATTTATTTTACTAAGCTAGCAAGCTCTATGGAAATATCACAGCTATTTTAACTGCGAAGAAAGATGTTCACCAGAAATGCAAGATCTCCTTTCACTGTTTTTAGTTTAAAAAAAATCTTATGTGTTTCACTCACATGACCTTCTCTACTCTTGTACTAACCATTCTTACAAATTCTTATTCCTGTATCTTCTTCGCGTTAGTTGAGATAAACATTTGTACAAATTATGTTATTGCTTATTTCCTTGTAGGTACAAGGGGAATATGGGAATACAGTCGTCTTTAAATGATAGTTAAATGTTTTGAAGCCTTCAAATTCCGTTCTCTTTGCATGGTTAACATATAAAAAATGAATAACGATGTTCTATTTGACAGAAGTTTAACTGCTCTAAAACTCACAAAAAATAACAAGGAATATCTCCGAATTGGTCCAGTCTACAAAAATTTATTTAGATATAAATTGTGTGTTTTAACAAGATATACATTTTTGTATAGTAAGATGTGGTCTATCTCTTACGGTTTACCAGTTATGCAAAAGTCATCCAAAGTAAACAGGACTACATTGGCTATAGCCAGAAAATTCAAGATATACATTTCATTTACCATACAAAATCTCAAACATACGGCTTTTTAAACAAAATCGTTAGAGCCATTTTCAAGAAAATCAAAATGTTCGAAAAATTTCAGGATTTTAGGACGGAGGGATTTTGAAACTTAAACACCAACTTTGGTTTCTAACCCACTCTTCGTTTTTGAGTAATGCTGTCCACAGACTGACAGGCAGACAGACACACATACACGGATCTTTTTCTAAAAATGGTTGTTGTTTATTCAGGGGCCTCAAAAGATATATTTCCGGTAAAATCTCGACATCAAATTTTTGGGTGGAATACATCACTTCCTCTACTTTACTATACTACTAGAGAAAGTAAAAACTATTCATATGTATTGTACATTGCAAATGATCTGAGACGTGCATACTCTAAACTTTGGTAGATTTTTAAAACTGTTTTTGCCAATTAGAGTTTGGCACGTGCTTGTCAGAGGCATGTTAGTTTCTCCTTCAACTTTCTGCCCCAATTTCACCTAAGTTGCCTGTCTGCTGTGAAAACATTGGTAAACAGGCTGAGTAATTTTCCATCGTTTGGCAATCTATAAATCTTACTTCATGAAACTCCGTTTTAGGCTTTTCCATGTATTTATTTATTCTTCAGGAATTGTATTCGAGACTGCAAGCGTACAAAATGATGCAGTTGTTTCTCCTTTAGGTGTAACATAAATAGCAGAAGGAGCAATTGAATGTTTATGCGCCAATTATTATTTACATTCATTACATTTATAAACTACTGACCTGTGAATTCTGGATTATTTCCACGACACGTTGTAAGACATTACTCTCGAAGTTTCCTTGTAAAACTTTGAACAATGATGTCCCCTTGAGGCGTAATAAAGAATTGTATTTCCCATTATTCTTTGTAGACATATGCAAGTTTATTTATTTATACCAACAAACTTACTGCTGGTGTTTTTAAAGACACAAACCGTGCGTGGGCAATGTATGAGAGGTAGAATCAGAACTGAAAAGCTCAGTACCACAGCCGGGATCTGAACCACAGACCCTCCGCTTACCAGGGGGGTGCTCTAACCACTAAGCTACTCAACCGTTTACTGTCCGCTCTGTACAACCGTCAGCTTACATATGCCTCGAATATACAGCAAACGTGGTGAAAAAGTAATCTAGTATACCTAAACGGTCGAAACGAATCATCGGGAGCGTGAAAGCAGCACATAATGGCTATTGTTCTGAGACAGACCGGCCGTTAGCTGCGCCTAGGCCCAGGTAGCCGGGTGGCTATGCGCTAACCCAGGCGGCCGTAGCTAGCTTCGCGCCGCGGTGACCTTATTCGTTTAGAATGAAGAGGACCTCACGGGCTGGTTATTGTGGGCACTCTGAACATATGCATTTTATTTGTTATCAGATATTTTAAACGTGATATTTTAATAAAGTTGCTAGAATTTAAAACATCGACTACGAGTGTTTGCTAGAGAAGGTAAAATGTTTTGGTGAATTACTGATAATTTTAAAGACGTGTTGTGTAACGCAGGATACTTTAAAGAACGAGGAAGTGTCCCTGTGGTTTGTTGAGGGTTGACAGTTATTACTAGCAATTATAACTCAATATGTAACTGACACAGCAATTAACGTAGCAAAAGAGGAAATAAGGGCAAGCTTCTGGAGAAAGTGTTCCAAGCTCGAGATGTATAATTAGGACCAGTGTGGTGAACAGCACCAAGGAGATCTAATTTTCAATCCATCGGAGTAAGTGCCCGTGTGAGAAAATAAGGCTCTCTAATGTATTTAAGTGAAATTCTCGCTGCAGTAATCAGACAACAGCACTGGAGGTCATTAGCGAGCACAAAATGAGAAGCTGAAAGAACGAGTCAGGCATTCAGAAAGAAAACGAGCAGTTTGTCCGTTGAGAAAAGTTGTTCATTTCAACAAACAGAGGTCTCTCTGTTGTTTAACCAGACAATGTCATCACTGCATGGTTTGTAATTAAAGAAAAGAGACTATATGCAGCGAGGCAGGTGTAAGAAAGTGCTGGGAAATGGGGGAGTTCGGCGCTAACATATCCAGCGACGATCATAAAGTCAATGTCCCAGGGTCAAACTTTTAGTATCCAATGGAATTGCACACAAAAGAAACAGTGTCTGTCACACTATGATTCATTTTGGTCCAATACAAACGACAGTTCACGTGACAAATAAACATGGCGATGCAAATATTAATTAGTGATTGCTATATTAAGTATAGGCTTGTGGTATATTTCCACGAGTCTGTCTGTCTCAGTAGTTAGAGAAGATGTATTAGAAGTAAAAGACAGGGATGAGAACAAGACAGGGGCCGAGGTATATTGGGTCTACTACAAAACGAATTGTGGTTAGAGGTTATATATTTTTTCATTGAGCTTTTTATGCTATCCATTTTACTATGCAACGTAACATTCACGTGGTTTTCTCTACTTGTTTTTCTTTTACGCAACACATTCACATAACCTTCTCTACTCCCCTTTCAACATAGGTTCATACTATTTTCTCTATGATTAAAATAGAAATGCAACGTCTTACTTCTACAAAGGTTTTCCCTAGTTGTTTTTCTTGCTGTGGTATTTTAAGTTGTTGAACAGTCTGAATAGTATTTGCTGGCGTTCTAATTTATTTATTTATTTATTTATTTATTTATTTATTTATTTATTTATTTATTTATTTATTTATTTATTTATTTATTTATTTATTTATTTATTTATTTATTTATTTATTTATTTATTTATTTATTTATTTATTTATTTATTTATTTATTTATTTATTTATTTATTTATTTATTTATTTATTTATTTATTTATTTATTTATTTATTTATTTATTTATTTATTTATTTATTTATTTATTTATTTATTTATTTATTTATTTATTTATTTATTTATTTATTTATTTATTTATTTATTTATTTATTTATTTATTTATTTATTTATTTATTTATTTATTTATTTATTTATTTATTTATTTATTTATTTATTTATTTATTTATTTATTTATTTATTTATTTATTTATTTATTTATTTATTTATTTATTTATTTATTTATTTATTTATTTATTTATTTATTTATTTATTTATTTATTTATTTATTTATTTATTTATTTATTTATTTATTTATTTATTTATTTATTTATTTATTTATTTATTTATTTATTTATTTATTTATTTATTTATTTATTTATTTATTTATTTATTTATTTATTTATTTATTTATTTATTTATTTATTTATTTATTTATTTATTTATTTATTTATTTATTTATTTATTTATTTATTTATTTATTTATTTATTTATTTATTTATTTATTTATTTATTTATTTATTTATTTATTTATTTATTTATTTATTTATTTATTTATTTATTTATTTATTTATTTATTTATTTATTTATTTATTTATTTATTTATTTATTTATTTATTTATTTATTTATTTATTTATTTATTTATTTATTTATTTATTTATTTATTTATTTATTTATTTATTTATTTATTTATTTATTTATTTATTTATTTATTTATTTATTTATTTATTTATTTATTTATTTATTTATTTATTTATTTATTTATTTATTTATTTATTTATTTATTTATTTATTTATTTATTTATTTATTTATTTATTTATTTATTTATTTATTTATTTATTTATTTATTTATTTATTTATTTATTTATTCATTTAGTTATTCATTCATTCATTCATTCATTCATTAATTCATTCATTCATTCATTAATTCATTCATTCATTCATTCATTCATTCATTCATTCATTCATTCATTCATTCATTCATTCATTCATGTGCGTAAATGAACATAGATTATGGTTTTCCGTCCCACGAACAAATTGATTTAACCTTTTGTTCATTTCTAAGCCTGCAAAGTCAATTTACCTTAATGGAATGCCCAATCAAAATGAATGATCGTAAAATGTAATCAAATTCGATTTAACCAAATCTATTCTCGAAATCCACTACTTGTTTTACGAAAAAACGGTTTTAAATGTAATAAATGCAAGTGTCAAACAATAGATTCACCACAAACGCCACATGTAAGTAAGATTTGAGCTAGTTCTCTCCTTGGCATTGTAATGGACACTGTAAGATGACATAGCATTGTTTTCACAAACACTACAATTTGTAGAACTTACCTTGAAATTTGGAAATCCTCAAACTAATTCCTCTAGTTTCGCTAAAACACATTTTGTGCTTATGTCTAAACCTGCACTAATTCCTGGTCTCACTAAAACGAAATTGCATGCGCTTTTCTTTTATTTCCAAGTCTGCAAATTCAATTTACCTTAATAGAATGGCTGATAAAAATGAATGTTGGCAAAATGTAATTAAATTCGATTTAACCAAATCTACTCCCGAGTTCCACTACCCTCTTTTTATGAAAAAAGATTTTACGTGTTATAGATGCGGCTGTCAAACGATAGGCCCACCACAAACACCATATATTGAAAGTAATCCAAAGTGGCAATCCCCATACAAAATTGCCAATTCTGATTTTTTCGATTTTTCTGTTGTTCCTTTCGGTTTTTCCCAATACTCTTTTTTTTCTAAACCATCCCAGTATTGAAGCGCACAAAACAAAAAATAAATTATTCAAGTCGGTCGCGGCATTTTCGAGGTTTTGAGAGACTAACACACGGAAATTGATATACAGGATGTCCCAAAATTAGACCGACAAACTTTGGGAGCTGATAGATAACATTATTTTAAACACTTTTTGTTAAGGAAAGTTTTTTTCTGCGGTGTTTCGTTTAAGCGCTAGACGAGTTAGTGTCATAGATTACTGTCTCCCACCCAGTTTAAGTAATTACGGCAAAATCAACAATGTAAATTAGTATTGCATTTATCTTAGTAAGACACACAATCTTAATCCAAGAAACAAGCACAGGACACATAAACAAAACACAAATATCTCATTGTTCACAGTTAATCACAGCTTTACTATTCAAAATTAGAGCGACAAACTTTTAAACCAGAGAAATGGCTGGTGTGTTTGCGAGAGTACGGCAGAATAGGGCATGTCGATGAACTGTTTGTGTTAATCGCAATGGGCGTGCGTTCCAGCATTTACTTTGAATAGTAAATCTGTGATTAACTGTAAACAATGAGATGTCTGTGTTTTGTTTATGTGTCCTGTGCTTGTTTCTTGGATTAAGATTGTGTGCCTTACTAAGATAAATGCAATACTAATTTGCATTGTTGATTTTGCCGTAAATACATAAACTGGTTGGGAGAGAGTAATCTATCACACTAACTCGTCTAGCGCTTAAACGAAACACCGCAGCAAAAAACATTCCTTAACAAAAAGTGTTTAAAATAATGTTATCTATCAGCACCCAAAGTTTGTTGGTCTAATTTTGGGACACCTATATATACAAAACCTAAAACTAAAAGTTGTAAGGGTAAAATGTTCAAACCACGGGCAACGCTGGGTAGTTCAGCTGTTAAATTATATTTTAATTAAGGAAACCTTTCAGGCCCATATTTTCCGCTAATGTGAAGCCATATTGCACCTCACAATACGGAAAACAATTAATCAACCCCCACTATAATTCAGCGTAATAAAAAAACTCCTATAGGCCCATGTGGTGGGTTGTAAAATGAAGGACACTACAAATTACAGCACGGACATGCTGTTCGATTTTATCTAATATTCAGAGGCACTGCTTTTTTCGCATTAATGTTTTCCTAATTTCGCGAAATGAGTTTTAATTTTCTGTTTTTTCGCTCTATATGGCGTTTATTATCGCTTTAATTTCGCGATAATTTTTTTTTTTTAATTCATGGTAAATAACACTGGGAGAATATTTTCCCGCAGTCAGTTTTTGAGCTAATACCTTACTCCTACCTGGAACGTACTTCTGAAACCACTGACGTATTTCAGGTTCATCTATCTGTCCCACTGGGATGCTGGCTTTCAGTGGCATCGCGGTAGTGTCCGTTGGAAATTCTATTTTTACTTTTTCTACTGGTAAGTAGGGAAAGTATTGTATTCCACCCAAAAATTCGATGTCGACATTTCACCGAAAATACATGTTTTGAGGCCCCCTGAATCCAAAAAAAGCATTTTTAGAAAAAGGTCCGTGTGTGTGTCTGTGTGTGTGTCAGTCTGTGTGTGTCACTCTGTCAGTCTGTCAGTCTGTGGACAGCATAACTCAAAAACGAAAAGTCGGTTAAAAACCAAAGTTGGTATTTAAGTTCAATGTCCTTCAAGGATGCGACACGAACATTTTAAAGGAAATAGCTCCACCCTAAACTACCCTATACATAGACAATTTTTCGAAAATTTTGATTTTCTTGAAAATGACTAACGATTTTGATTAAAATGTCATATGTTTGAGATATTTTGTAGACAAATGAAATGTATATCTTCAATTTTCTGGCTATAACTCCTGTAGTCGTATTTACTCTGGACGACTTCTGCATAACTGGTAAACCGTTAGAGATAGACCAAATTATACTATACAAAAATGTAGATCTTACTAAAATACACAATTTATGTCTCAATAAATTTTCTTGTAGCATGAACCATTTCGGAGATATTCCTTGTTATGTGTGTGAGTTTCGGAAAACTTAGAACTTTCGTGAAATGGATCATCGTTGTTCATTTTTTATATGTTAAGTGTGCAAAGACAACAGAATCTCAAACATTTGACTATTGCACAAAGCCTACTGTATTCTAACATTCCCCTACAAGGAACTAAGCAATAAGATAATTTGTACAAATGTTTATCTCAACTAACAAGAAAGAAGATATAGGAATAAGAGTTTGTAAGAATGGTTAGTATAAGAGTAGAGAAAGTCATGTGAGTGCAGGAGATGAGAATCATGAAGAAGATATAGGAATAAGAGTTTGTAAGAATGGTTAGTACAAGAGTAGAGAAAGTCATGTGAGTGCAGGAGATCAGAATCATGAAGAAGATATAGGAATAAGAGTTTGTAAGAATGGTTAGTACAAGAGTAGAGAAAGTCATGTGAGTGCAGGATAACAGAATCATGAAGAAGATATAGGAATAAGAGTTTGTAAGAATGGTTAGTACAAGAGTAGAGAAAGTCATGCGAGTGCAGGAGATCAGAATCATGAAGAAGATATAGGAATAAGAGTTTGTAAGAATGGTTAGTACAAGAGTAGAGAAAGTCATGTGAGTGCAGGAGATCAGAATCATGAAGAAGATATAGGAATAAGAGTTTGTAAGAATGGTTAGTACAAGAGTAGAGAAAGTCATGTGAGTGCAGGAGATCAGAATCATGAAGAAGATATAGGAATAAGAGTTTGTAAGAATGGTTAGTACAAGAGTAGAGAAAGTCATGTGAGTGCAGGAGATCAGAATCATGAAGAAGATATAGGAATAAGAGTTTGTAAGAATGGTTAGTACAAGAGTAGAGAAAGTCATGTGAGTGCAACACATCAGATTTTTAAAGATATAGCGCAGGCCTTTAAACGCTATGAGCGCTACATTTAAACGCCGCTTTCCTGCTTAAATTTTCGGCAGTATTTGAAAAAAGTATGAGCCTGATGGGACTAAAAAGCAACCGTATTCAGGGAAGGAATGGATTTAGATATGAATCATAGGAGACTACTAGACATAAGAGGGAAGGTGTGACAAACAGGTAATCTGAAGCATGTGTGAAGAAAAATTGATTTTCTCGACTTCACATTTTTTAATAATAATATTTGCTCCAAGCGCATTAAATTCCATGCTGAATGTTTCCCGGATATGTCCCGTATATGTGTCTTCAAATTCAGTCTTTGGTTTCAAAATCTGAAAATTTGATTTGCTTAAAAAAGTAAACAGCTAAAAAGGTTAAGAAATATTTGCAATGTCCAAAGTATTTGTCCAAAGTCCAAAGTAAAGAAATTATTTTGAAAGCAATGAAATTTGCCTAAAGATGTCCCCACCCGGAGATCCGATTGGGGGACAGTTTTAACTCCGGAATGTTTATCTTTAGGACTCATATTCATGTATGTGGCTTTCATGTAACTGTTTTCTTAACGGGCACCAGTTTTACAATGTGGCAGTTACATCACCCGACTTAAATGACCTTCCATCAATAATAAAAACTTTAGAAACCAAAATTGCTTTATTTGCTGACGATGTAGTCATTTGGACTTCAGGCTCTCCAAAAAAACCTGAATTAATTAAAGACAGAATAGAAACATCCCTAAACAAAGTACATGAATTGAGCTCCAAAAACCTCATGACTATCAATGTGGAAAAACAAATTATGAATTATTTACACTAAAATACAATGCAGTTAATATTAACATAAATTATAATGGTAAACCACTCAAAGCAGTTGATGATGCCAAATACTTAGGCATCACTTTCGACAGAAAGCTAAGTTGGAAAAAACATATAACAAACATCTCAGAAAAGGTTGAGAAGAAACTGCAAATCCTGAAACGGTTAGCTGGTGCTAAATGGGGCTGCTCAAGGAGAGTCCTTAACACAACATACAAAATGTATGTTAAACCAAACCTCTTGTACTGTTCTGAAGCTTTAATAACAGCAGCAAATGCTAACATCAATAAACTTGAACAAATACAAAATCAGGCTCTTCGCCTAATCACTGGAGCAGTTAAATCCACACCTATTGATGCCATGCTTGCCTTAACACGGACCCCATCAATAACAACAAAAATAGAAGAACAAGCATTGCTCCAACACGAGAAAATGTTACGACTGCCAAACTCTAAATGGACAGAAGAGAACCTCCCCCCTTCAATCCTTAAAACTCATAGTAGTTTCCTAGAAAAGGTAACACAGATTAAATCCAAATTGAACATTCCTAACACCAGAGAAAATCTACTTATAAGAGAAAATCCATTGGAATTATTGCAGCCTACCTTCAGTTTGGAATTAATAGAGGAAATAAGTAAATCAGACACACCAAAAGAAATACAAAAACTTCTAGCACTGGAAACAATCAATACTAGATATCCCACAGAAGAATGGCTGCACATATATACTGATGGATCCTCCAAGGAAAACCTTACTGGAGCTGGAGTTACGTGTTCACATTTTTCCTTTTATCATTCTGTTGGCAGAGACACAACAAATTATGATGGAGAAATAGAGGCTATACACATTGCTCTCCGACAATTATTAAATCTTCCCTTAAATAAATTTAACAAGGCAGTAATTCTTTCAGATTCTAAAGCTGCAATTCAGGGAATATGTTCAAATACTACAAAGAAGTCAACAAAAATTAGAGAATGCTACAAAATGTTAACACAACTCCAAAAAGTTAATAAGACTGTTCACCTCCAATGGATTCCAGCACACTGTGGAGTCATGGGGAACGAAGCTGCAGACACACTTGCAAAGAAAGGCACAACAATAAAATAAAAGTCTAAATTCAATTTCTCATATTCCTCAATAAAACGCTTGACCATTAAAAAATTTTCTCATTCATACTTACAAGAAATAGAAACAAATGCCAAAGATAAAAAATGGATTACACTACTTTCCAACCCAGATATAATCCCCCAGAGACCAAGGAAAACAGCGGTTGCAGCCTTCCGACTATTGACAAATCACGACTGCTTAGCAAATCATCTCTACAGAATAGGTATCTCAGCTTCACCAATATGTGTCCTGTGTAACGATCCAGCAGAAATGAATGAAGGCCACTTGAAGACCTGTGAAGCATTAAGATCAGAAGAAACTACAGTTCAAAAGTATTGGAAAGCACGAATGCTAATGGCTTCATTGCCAGATGCAAGGCACTAGAAAACAACAACATTTTGAAAGCAATTATTTGTCTTTCCTGCCAGAGATTTATGGTGTTTGTTAGACAATTAGAGTTTATAAAATAATACAATTGTCATTTTTTAATGTTTGATGTCCATGGAGTGTTTTAAATATTAAACTATTTTCACATTGTAAATAAATTGAATAATTAATTCTCTCAAAGCTATGCTGTAACTTTGTGTGGTAGTTTAGAATGCCCTTAAGTGTGCAAAATATTTATTTCATACCTTTAAACAAATATAAAATTTAAATTTGAGTCCCAGGGTGCCTTAAAGGAAATTATAAATAATTTTATGTAATTAATGTTCTTCTACATATAGCCGTGTGTAGGATAGGCATTTTCCCACTCACTAGAATCCCGGGACTTAAGTACTCACATGTTGTAAGTCGCCATTAAGGTATGTTATCTCATATAAACTGAGATCTTCTTGTGTGGTATACCGGAAAAAATGCGAGGTTAATGTTGTGTTGGCATGCTGGCCATGGTAGCTTAGTGGTTAGAGCAGCCGGACGGTAACCGGTAGATCCGTGGTTCAGATACTGTTCATGACATTGACATTTTTGGTCTCACTCTACTAATTTTTGTATTGAAAATCGCTGGAATTAATTTCTTGTTTTTCGCAAAATAAGGTAATTTGTCGTCAATCTGCATTTATCGCTAAAATTTGCTAAACTAATAATATTGATTTATAGAGCAACATCACACAGTTCGGACATATATTGCGAAATAGGTTTAATATAATGTGTACGCCTTTAATGCGAAAGAAGAGTGCCCCTAGTAATATTAAGGTAGGTAGGTATATATGTATAAGAATTTGTTACAGGTGAGATGTCTGTGATAGAGAAAGCGATCATCACAAGGGAGAAATAACGGATCTCTGAGGCACGGCGAACATTACAAAAAAAACCTTTGAACTCAAAGGGACTTGAGTGAAAGATGATTTGTTACAAATTGGGGGTGTAATACCAGAGACGCTCGTTTTATGGGGATATTGAAGGGAGTTCTTTGCCGTAACATATATGTAAGAGTAGCGAGGATTGGCCAACAAAATCAGACAAGTGAGCCGGGAATAGATAGCCAATTAGAACAGTCAGGAAGTGTAGGACCTGTGGATGTAAGAATCGCCCAGTGTTTCACAGTGTGTCAGTTTGCAACATAGTTCTACAGAGCTACCCGTCACCAAAACCGTGAAAATCGCAGAGGGACATAGTTATAACTGTAGGTAACGCCGTGGGATTCAAATCACATTTCCAGATACTTATGCGGACGTGAAACAAGAAGAGTGAAGTCACAACGTGGATAGAAACAAACACGCAGCGTAGACACACACTTTGAGTAACATGGAAACTTATTAAACATAATGAAGTTATAATAAATCACTACAGTTTAACTTTTACAACCGTTAACCCAAACTTCTTTCCGTTACACGCCCTGATAAGATACTTGCTCGACCGGTATACATACACATACACACACGCACAAACACACACACACAGACAGACAAACACACACATATACACACAAACACACACACACACTCACACACACGCTCACGCACACACACGCACAAACACACACACACGCACAAACACACGCACTCACACACAAACACATATACACACAAAAACACACACTCACACACACACTCACGCACACACACGCACAAACACACACACTCACACACGCACAAACACACACGCTCACGCACACACACGCACAAACACACACACTCACACACGCACAAACACACACGCTCACGCACACACACGCACAAACACACACACTCACACACGCACAAACACACACTCACACACACGCACAAACACACACACTCACACACGCACAAACACACACACTCACACACACAAACACATATACACACAAACACACACACTCACACACACGCTCACGCACACACACGCACAAACATACACTCACACACGCACAAACACACACAAACACACACACACACCACACACACACACTCACACACACTCACACACACACTCACACACACTCACACACACACTCACACACACTCACACACACTCACACACACACTCACACACACTCACACACACGCTCACGCACACACACGCACAAACACACACTCTCACACACGCACAAACACACACAAACACACACACACAAACACACACACTCACACACACGCTCACGCACACACACGCACAAACACACACTCTCACACACGCACAAACACACACAAACACACACACACCACACACACACACTCACACACACTCACACACACTCACACACACTCACTCACACACCACACACACACTCACACACACTCACACACACTCACACACTCACACACACTCACACACACTCACACACACTCACACACACACACACTCACACACACTCACACACAAACACACACACACTCACACACACACTCACACTCACACACAAACACACACAAACACACACACTCACACACACACTCACACACACACACTCACACACACACACTCACACACACACACTCACACACACGCACACACACACTCACACACACGCACACACATATACATAGAAAATGTACAATCTGTAATGTATAATGTTAAACAATAGCAGCATATACGGGAATGACTTTATTCCCTGGAAAATAAAGTCTTGTAGGCGAAGTGGAAAACATTCTAAGACTATTCTTGTCTATTATGACGCACTACACACGTTACGCATCACGCACGCTTCTCTTCAAGCAGAACAAAGTTCACGCACGCCACTGACTGGATTTACCCTTGTGATTTCTGCAAGTGTTTTAACGCAGAAGAATTATCTACTTACTCCAATGCCGGTTGGAGTGGGCCACCTGGTATCATACACTGAATGTTAACGCGAAGTTGCCAAATCTCTCTTAGAAATTAAACTTTACATGTTTTAGAATTATATTGTGACTAAATCCATTCAGATTAAGGTCAAAATGCACTATAACATTGTTCATACAATGTTTGCGCGACTAATAAACCATTTATATCCATTCGCCTAGAAGCTAGATGGCTGCAAATATTTCACACAACTTATTTTTTTTTTTTTTCGGTGAAATGGTTCTTTATTGACAATAATTGTATTGTACATATTTGTTTCACTCATCATGTAGAATCCCTGGTTAACGTATGGCCAAAGCACGACCTTCCACCCTGTATATTCATAGAGTAAAGAAAAAAATAGGCCACTCAATTAAAAAGTGAATGTTCTAATGGGATAATAAGAGCAGACCTCTGGAGTCTATATCTTAACGACCTCGGCCACATCAAAGTAAGGTGAGACCCAACAGACATAGATTAATTTTATTCCAAACTTTAAATTAATGCACCATTTATTTAAGCTTCAGACGATTGAAAGCATCAGAACTATTGTATGATTATATAAGGTTTACTTTAGTAATTGCACTTAGGGCCTTAGCAAAACGCCGCAGTTTATCAAGGAAGAGTGCTATTTCTGTTGCACCAAGCTCGGATTCTCTTTACCGGCGTTTAATCGTGGTAAAGTGTTGGTCGCTCGCTGGGGAGAAGTTTTCTAGGAAAACTACGGTGAAGAATCCAAAACGGAACCTACCCATTAATTTATTTCTTCAATACTTAAATAGATTTGCACGCAACGTAGAGAGAGAGAGAGAGAGAGAGTAACAGAAGAAAGAAGGAATTCATTTGAAGAACTAAACGATTGGAAGAAGAAACGGTAACTGCAATTTTAGATGTAATTGGTGAACAAGTCCAGTTCCCTAAACAAGCAAACAGAAAACGTCATAGTGTAGCTCTGCGACTGGTGATGTGACGTCACCTCAGGGCAGAAAACTATCTCACAATGGGAACAAAGTTGCGACTCCAACCCAGACTAGGTACTCCAGAAACGTATCAGTTTACCAACAGTTTCATTCTCTTAGGGGAGGTTGTAAGCCCTATGCCTGCAATGATAGTTTAAGAAGTTTAACTCAACTTTTCAGAGAAACTATTTACTCTAGAAGTGTGAAATTTGATACACATATAAATCAATGCTTTCTAATTTTACTGGATTTTATATTACATATATATGTTCATCATATTTTGGAAATAATTATAATGAATATATTAGTTTTACTTTCTCTACTACATATAGTAAATTAGAGGATAACTGGATATCAAGATTTCACCGGAAATATATGTTTTGAGACCCCTGAATCCACAAAAAGCATTTTTAGAAAAGGGTCCGTGTGTGTTTGTCTGTCTGTGTCAGTCTGTGGACTGCGAACTCAAAAACAAAAAGTCGGTTAAAAACCAAAGTTCATATTTATGTTTAAAGTCGTTCAAGGATGCAGCACGAAGATGTTGAAGAAAATTGCACCACCCTAAACTACCCTTTACGTGGTAAATTCTTTGAAAATTTTGATTTTCTTGAAAATGGCTCTAACGATTTTAATTAAAATGACACACGTTTAGGATATTTTTATGACAAATGAAATGTATATTATGAATATTCTGGCTATAGCCTATGTAGTCATGTTTACTCTGCATGACTTTTGAATAACTCGTAAACCGTAAGAGATAAACAAAATCTTACTGTACAAAAATGTAGACCTTGCTACAACATACAATTTGTGTCTGAATAAATTGTTTGTAGAGTGAACCATTTTGGAGATATTCCTTGTTATTTGTGTGAGTTTTGGAGAACTTATACTTCTGTCAAATGGAACATCGTTATTCGTTTTATATGTTAACCGTGCAAAGAGAACCGAATTTGAAAGCTATAAAAGATTTTACTATCACTCAAAGTCTACTGTATTTCCATATTCCCCTTATACCTACAAGAAGATAAACAAAAAGATAATTTCTGTAAATGTTTATCTCAACTAACACGAAGAAGATAGAAGAATAAGAGGCTGTAGGAATGGTTAGTAGAAGAATAGAGAAAGGCATGTGAGTGCAACACATCAGATATTTTTCACCCATTTTAATAAGAAATAACCCACAAATGAGTGGTAAAAGTTTCATTTGTCTATAATCAGTGGTTCCTGCGAAAATGGGACAAATGTGTGCAGAAAAATAAGTTGAGGAAACAATAAAAATTAGGGGAGGTTGTAAGCTCTATGCTTGCAAAGTTAATTTTTAGAAGTTTAACTCCACTTTTCAAACAATTCACTTTAGATGTATGGAATTTTGTAAACGTATAAATCAATGCTTTTTTAAACGTACTGAATTTTTATATCACATAGATATTGTTTCTACATTTTTTTTTAAATTAACGAGTATATAATTTTTAAATCATATCCGTTCTGGGACAGTTAAATTTATTTTAAAGACACTTCTGGCACGTTTTAGGAACCTCGCATAAAATTCTGTTTAACTGGTAAAGTTTAGGCGATACATTAAACATGCTACATATAAACTGTGGCACCCTATGGCATCAGCCATTTCCGAAACAGAGGTTTAAATTTTTCAATTGGGACTTTGTCATTTTTAAAGTGGTATTCAGTTGTTTCTCTCAAAGTTAGGAACGAGTATAGAATTTCAAGGCCAGCATATAGCCACTTGCTTTTTAAACATTTGACTATCAGTCCGGTTTCCTCTAACCCCCTTGTGCATACAACGGAATGTATAATGTAACTATTTGTGCAAAGGTTTATTTGAATGAACATAAAATAGAAATGTACGCCTTTATAACAGTAGTGTATAGGGGTTATATAAAAATAAATACGAACAACCTTTTGTTTTAGGTTGTGGATTTTTGTTGAACCACGTAAGTCCAGCAACAGGAAATTCTAATAGTGCTAAAACGTCTTGACAGCTTATTTATGTTCGGCCATACCCATATTTATTAATTATAAGTAGGGCTAGGAAGTTCATGCATTTGCATGTTTTTTCATAGGGGTTAAAAATGTATGCTTTTACATTATGTGCACGAATAACGGAATTTTGTTACTTTGACATGATTTTATGATGCATATAACTGCATATTTTCTTGATTTTTGATAAATGCATATTATTTCAATACTATAGCCCCTATATTGCATATTTTAATGATTTTATGGCTTTTTATAACCTTTTTCTATCTGGATAATATTTTTCATATTGGCAGTACTGCACATGATGATGCAACTCACGAAGATTTCAATATTATTGTCCCTATATTGCATATTTTAATGATTTTATGCTTTTTTTATTTTTTCATCTGTATAATATTTTTCATATTGGTAGCATGTCTGAGACAATGATTCTTTCCCATTGGTAGATAGATTTGTGTCCAGTACGAAGATAATTTTTGTTAAATCTCCTAAAAGAGTTAAGTTGTTTAGATCAACAGCACCTAATATCCTACTTCCTCCTGCACCAGTGTTAACCCGATGGGGAACATGGGTCGATGCAGTTTTATATTATGCTGAGCACATAGAAATAGCCAAAGAGGTTATTAATTCATTGGACTTGAAAGATGCTTCATCAATAGAGACTGTGCAAAATATTCCGTTAGGCACTGGGTTAAAAGAGGATCTTGGTTTCATATCTGCCCATTTTTCTTTCTTGCCAACAGCCACAATGGCATTGGAAGCTGTAGGATCTCCAGATCTCCTTTGCATGATTCACTGTCTTTGAAAAAAAATAATATGTGAACTAAGTTTGGTTCCTGGTAGCATAGGACAAAAAGTGAAAGAGAAAGTGAAGTATGTAATTTAAAAAAATTCTGGTTATAAACAGATGTGCGATATTCGAGACATCCTCAAAAGGAAACCACGTCTCACCAAGAGACTTGACTCTCTCTCTCTCTCTCTGTGTGTGTGTGTGTGTGTGTGTGTGTGTGCGTGCGTGTGTGTGTGTGTGTGTGTGTGTGTGTGTGTGTGTGAAACAGCATCATTTAAATATGTCCCAATAACATCTTGTGACGTGGAGAAGTTTTTCACGTTACAAAAGTATTTTGCGAGACAACAGACAATGTTTTACAGTTGTAAATTTGTGCAAAGTGTTGGATGTGAACTGCAATTTAGCAGTTAATACTACCAGCGGGACTACTTCTGCTTCAACCTCTAAAGAATAAGGTAACTTTATTTATTATTTATACTAACTCGTCTTGTCTACTGCAAAGGGACATTAATTGTTTTAATTAAATAGTGCATATTTCTTGGCATATTTTCAAGTTTTTAAGAGCATATTGGCATGCATATTGCAGTGTTTTTTAGGGCATGAACTTCCGAGCCCTAATTATAACTCTAATAGCGATCTTTTAATGGACCTCCTTAAGTTCAAACTTTCACTAAAGGACTGGTCTTCATCCAATCGGACAATTCAATTTTCATTAAAGGACAGGTGTTCCACCAATCAGAGAATTCCCATGCAGCAATGCCAAAGCGCAATATCGATTAATTCTCGAAACGCAACTAGCGCGAGTTTAGAAAACGCTAAAATGTCGGACACTACTGACAGTGAGATGCAACTTACTCCACCTAAGTAAGATGCAACTTACACAAATTAACCTCAATACAACATCAACTTCCAACTTGCATTAAGCACAGCCCTGAAAATTAATTTCACTAAATGTACAATAAATAAGATATAAATGAAATGAAGCCTCGTCTAAAAACCAATATATTCTATTTGCCTTCTATTTTTCAATGTTACGTACCATTCCAAGGTTATCACTTTCATCATGCAGCTGTGACGTGCTGGAAACGAACCGATCGTTTAGCGCCTGCGCAGAACTCCAAATATCAGCTGATGCAGTATGTACGTCATTGTCCCTGGTGAGTGTACAACATTTTACAATATTTCAACTATAAAATTAGGTATATGGTCGAACATCAATTGTGGTATGAAATTAAACTATAATGCTAGTAATTAAGGCACTCAGATGAAAATTAGGAAACTAGCTTCGCCCGTTTACTAATATATACTCGCGTCTTAATTACTAGCATTATAGTCTCGTTGCATAATATACTATTAACCCTTATATTTTTCATTGTGTCCATTGGGGTGTATTTTGAGACAAAATTGTCTGTAAATGAATGAAACAGAATAATCTGTAGGTTATCAACAACCATTACTTACACTCTATGCTGAAACAGAAGTAAGTGACAGTCGAAATTAATCACTGCCTTCTGAATACATACTGCTATAAATGGCTTTGAAGGAGAAAAATAGGTAGTGAGAAAACCAGGCACCACGAAACTACGGTTTTCAAACTAGGGTTAGCAATAGTACACGAGCTTTACAACTTCACCACGGTAATGATTTAAGTGCAGTATTCAAACCAAGGGTTAGTAATGGTGCACATGTTTTATAAAAAGGTAATGATTTAACTGCACCTTCGTAAGAGCTTATATTTACCAGGAGCGATGCAGTTGGTCATTAATATTTTATTAATACCCAAATTGTGTAACAAGTCGGCGCCTATGGCACAGTTACAAGACATGCACATATTTTCTTGGATCTTTGAGAAACCCACGCAAGTGATCATGCAGGGGAAGAGTATAATATCCAACTAGATGTGGCCTTTCTCTTTGGAAGGCAGCGCTTTCTAAGGAAGTAACAAAGAATAGAAAATAAAATGAGGAAGGCGCCTAAAAATAATTGTTAAAGGCGGGAACATGTAGGTAAAGAAAGAAAGCGAGAGGATAAAGGCAGTCTTCTAAGGAAATAACGAGTTCAAAGAACTTGTTTGCTAAGACTGCTATAACGACTCACTACTTTGTGTAGGGCTTTCTTTGGAAAATAGTGAGCGTCATCGATTTACCGGTTCGTCTTATATCGTGTTTGAGACTACTTATGTGGCTTTTTACTTTCACTGCATCTGCCTAAAGCAAGTATTATATACAAACAAAAAATTTTAATATGAAGATTCCACATTGTTCATGTGATTAAATAAATAAATTGGATTAAATTTAAAAGTTGCTATAATATGGAACCCGGATAGTGTCGACAGAAAAATTGAGTAATATTTATTGTAATCTTAATGTTATTATTGCACTTGTGTGATTTTTTCTGTCTTGCGCGTGATGAATTTTACAATTTTTGGCTGGTGCAATCTCACGTTTTGGCACAACTAGTGCTGAAACACACCGGTGAAGTAGGTATATGTCTAAAAGCTGAAGCCAAGAGAAAGAACACCTCGGAAATGCTAAATGTCTAGTAAGAATTTCGTGGATCTCACAGACAATGTGGAGAAAGTTCAATATTTATATTTTTTTTCCAATGCAAATATCTTAAACGTATGTTAGTTGATCAATATCGTTTGGAGACATTTCTGAAAAAATACAAAAATAACGAAAAAGTTCGTATGCAAACGGTAGTTTTGGATGGGGGGGATTTTGTTGAAAATCTTCATGTCCCATCCTTGGAAGAACCTGAACTTAAATACAAAATTTTATTTATTTATTGAACTTTCATTTTTTTATCTTTGCTGTTGACAAATACATACGCGAACCGTTTTATAAGAATTCTGTTTTTAGATTCACGGGCCTCAGAATAGTATTTCTGGTGAAATCTTACCATGACTTTTTGGGTAGAATACAACAGTTCCTCTTGTAAACTAGACTTTTTATTGATATAATAAATCAGGTATTACTACTTCAATATAGCATGACGCAAATAGAGGAAGTATTTTCTTCTTCTTCTTCTTCTTCTTCTTCTTCTTCTTCTTCTTCTTCTTCTTCTTTATGGTTTAGGCTATGCAGCCCGTTCCGGCGAAGTCATCAGTGGAGTCCATCCTCTGCGAGGTCGGCCAACATCTCGTGCTCCTCTTGGGTTGTATAGAAAGGTCCTCTTAGGTATCCTTTCTTCACTCATCCTCATTAAGTATTCTGTCCATTTCTTGTTATTTGTTTTAATTTTGTCTTCTAATTTATATATATATATATATATATATATATAGTTCTTCTCTTATTAACTAATTTCGTATTCTATCTGCTCTTGTGCATACTTTCACATTCCGCTGCCTATATTCTACCACTATCCTTTGATTTTATTACCCAACTTTCGCTTCCATATAGCAAGGAAGGAACAGCCAATGTTTTATACAATTTAAGTTTAGAGTCTTTTCTTGTTTTCCGACCTAAGGATTTTTTTAATGGTTACATATATAGCCTGGAATTTATATATTTTGTTTTCTATATCTTTATCTTCTTTGTATGTAATATCGCATCCTAAACACTTAAAGTGTGTTACTTGTTCCACTATTATATTTTCCAAAACAGTTTTAGTTCTTATTCCATATTTACCTATGAATGCCATTACTTGTGATTTACTTACTGATATTTTGCAGTTATATCTATTGTCCACCACTTGGAACTTATACGCCAGCATTTGTAAATCTCTTTCAGATCCTGCCATTAGTAAGGTATCGTCTGCAAATAACAGGGAATTTATTCTGCCCTTATTGTCAATTAATATATAATAATATAATGAGTTGTATCACTATATAATGATATATAATAATACAACTCTATTAGAAACATTTTTAAAACTAGTACATGCAGTAGACTTTGGTGCATTATAAACATATAACTATTAATCTTAATGTTGTTAACAAATTTAACAACAAAATTGCACAAAATTACATTTTATTTTTATATATCTTATTCGCCTATATTACACTACCTGTACTGTAAGATTTGGTTTATCTGTTGCGGTTTACAATTATGCAAAGGTTATCAAGAGTAAACAGGTTTATATGGGCTATAGCCAGAAAATTCAAAATATACATTCCAGTTGCCATAAAAATATTTTAAACATATGGCATTTTAATTAGAGCCGTTAGAGCCATTTTTGAAAAAATAAAAGTTTTCGAAAAACTTTTCATGCAAAGGATAGTTTAGTGTGCAGGAATTTTCTTCAAAATCATGTCACATCTTGAAAAATATTAAACTTCAGTACGAACTTTGGTTTTTAACCGACTTTTCGTTTTTGAGTTTTGCTGTTCACAAACAGGGTCGTATACTATACTTCCCCTACTTGCTATACATAGTAGAGAAATTAAAAATAATTCCATAATAATAATAATAATAATAATAATAATAATAATAATAATAATAATAATAATAATAATAATAATAATAATAATAATAATAATAATAATAATAATAATAATAATAGTAATAATAATAATAATAATAATAATAATAATAATAATAATAATAATAATAATAATAATAATAATAATAATAATAATAATAATAATAATAATAATAATAATAATAATAATAATAATAATAATAATACCATAGGTAAGTGGTAGAGAAAGCAATGAGGGATAGTGGGTGGTAAAATTATGTGACTGTAAGGCACAACTTATTTGTAAAGCAGGTGGTTAGATTGTATGTGCAACTCCTGTAAAGATGGTACCTGCACACCATAAGGGTCTGCAGCTGTCATCATTCGTACGCTTCCTTCGCCAGGTGGCAGGCCCGTCTCTCTAATCTCTATGCTAAGATTTATTTCCTCCTAGAGCCATATGCACGCCGACCTTCGGTAATGAGGTGATTCCCAATGGCGCCTGCACCCGACCGACCTTCAGGCTGTTTTGTCTCCTTGATGAGCGTTTCCAATCCAAACTGATCCCATCTGAAGCCTTAGGTACCAGTATACATGATGCAAGGCAAGTCCTTACATTCCTTCTAATACGTGCTTCATACAAGCATTACAAACAAAAAACTCTAACTACATTTTGTTCTTTGATCAGCCGATTTTGAAAAAAATAAATGGGGTTTTCATCCAAATTGAATGCGTAATTCCACAAGAACGTACGAAGATAAGAGTTTGTTACTTGTTTGTTACTTATTTTTGACATAACTTTGACAGTAATTATGGGACACCACACAGGGTTTAGAAATAAATGATCACTTAGAACACCTGAAGGAATACTCCAAGCAGCTCTCTCAAATTTGAAATATGCCGACAATATTGCGTAAGGTTCGTCAGGTAATTGACCTGGTTTGTGCATATAAACATGCCTGGCACTTTCGCTTTCGTGTAATGTTTTGGGAGCTAACGCTTGTGATTGGCATACACTCGCACAGTAAACACGGAATGACAAGGCAGGGTATTTGTGTTCTCAAGACGCATCGCTAGGTCGTGTGTCTATATACTGAGCTAGGGAAAGTACCACCCACATAATCTGCAGTGTTGCCAGCTTGTTTTTCGATAAAACTAGAATATCTCCGTAGGAAATGCTCAGAGACAAAAACGTAAGATACAAAATGTGTTCCAAATGCCAAGTTCTACAACTGGTTTAAATTAATATAATGACTTCCCTTCCACTAGGCTGCGCGTGAGTCTCTCATTTGGGAGGCCCCATCTTCGATTCCTGTCGAGCACCCACTTTGACCTTGGGTTCTTTGTGATTTTTTTCTTATTGATAGGTGAATGTTGGTGTGATTTCAAATATGATTTCCTTTCATCCCGTTTCCTTCTGATTTGTCAGGGTGCTTCAAGGTTTCGTGGCGCGAGGCAGCGTCAGACGTATGGCGAAGAAACTTCCTCAAAGGAAAGAATACTCCTATTGGACACTAGAGAGCTGCTTGGTCGACGGGTCTTGATGCAACTCCAGCAGTGGGACGAGCCATCGAGCACTTCCACGCGTCTCTGTGATTTACGACTTGCTGTCTCCTGTGGTTCCGTCAATTTATACCTTCCTCCTGAGGAGCATAGACTTGCTACCTCCTTACCACCTGCAACCCAAACTTCACCCGCCACCCTGCAAAACCCCACATCCCGTCATAAAGTGGTTAAGCCCTAAACGGGCAGGTACACGAATGATACACCTCGGGCTGTTCTCAGCCTGCCAACAGCTCGAACGAACGAAATACCTTCCTCCAGGGGGTGGATTTATGCAGGGATATGTGTGCGAGGTGTCCCCCATTGTAGTATAAACCTCACACTATATGTTACATTCACAGGAATTTTTCCATCCATAATCGTTTAATTTTATATCTGTACTTAGAGCGTATGCTTTGGGGGGGGGGGGAGGCTAAGCTGACCTTCCCCAGCTATCTTAAACCAGCGATGTCCAACCTTGTCTGTTTGGAGACGCTTACGCATTTAACTGCTGTTCTCCACCCATTCTTTCAGTGGGAGGGTGAATCAGCTCACTACCAGGCAGTCATGATCCAGTGACGGACAAAAATAGGCGATTCTAAGCTTCTAAGTTGTAGCTTTAATTTTCTGGGAATATCCTCAAAGGCCCCATCATCCTGGGTGACTTTTGCATAAATGGTAGTGAGAAACAGACAAAATCTTACGGTATAAACAATCTCATAAAATACAGTGTATATCGAATTCTTCTTTTTACTTTTGAGTGAACCATTCCCGAGATATTCTTTATTATTGGTTTGAATTTCCAATACTTATAATTTTCTCAAATGGTAATATCTTATTCGTTTTTGTATCTCTTCGCCTTGCAAAGAGAAAGGAATTTCAAGGACATTACTTAGCAACCAGTTCTTAAAACATTTTCACTCGGCTAATGTCTATTGTATTATCATATTCCCCTTGCACCTACAAGAAAATTCGCAATAAGGTAATTTCTGAAAATCCTTATGTCGATTAAAATGTAGATAGAGAAATAAACATTTGTAACAATAGTTTGTATCAGAGCATAACTCTACATATATTTGTGAACAGAGCTTCTCCAAATTGAACTATATTAAAAGTCTGTAGGTATATATCACAATATGTTACGTGACGACGATCACTTGGTGTATCTTCTTCATTTGGAAATCTCTCTGAGAGTGACCAGAGCATAAAGGTAACATTGACTGCCTACGTTTCATCTAGTGCTTTTATTACTTTTGTGTAACATGAATACTAAAAATATGATGTATTACACTCACATGACTTTCTCTACTCTTGTACTAACCATTCCTACAAACTCTTATTCCTATATCTTCTTCTTGTTAGTTGAGATAAACATTTGCAGAAATTATCTTATTACTTATTTCCTTGTAGGTACAAGGGGAATATGGGAATACAGTAGGCTTTGAACGATAGTCAAATCTTTTAAAGATTTCAGATTCTTTTCTCTTTGCACGGTTAACATATGAGAAAATGAACAACGATGTTGCATTTGACGAAAGTTTGTTTTCCGAAGCTAACACAAATAACAAGGAATATCTCTGAAATGGCTCACTCTACAAAAAATTTATTCGGACAGAAATTGCGTGTCTTTACGGGAGCTATAGTTTTGTACAGTAAGATTTGGTCTATCTCTTACGGTTTACGGGTTATTCAAAACTCATCCAGAGTAAACAGGACTACATAGGCTATAGCCAGAAAACTCAAAATATATATTTAATTTGTTATACAACTATCTTAAACATATGTCATTTTAATGAAAATTGTTAAAGCCATTTTCAAGAAAATCAAAATGTTTGAAAATTTTTCCAAATTGTAGTTTAGGGTGGAGCAATTTTTATTTCAAAATCTTTGTTCTCATCCTTGAAAGACATTAAATTTAAATACCAACTTTGGTTTCTAACCGACTTTTCGTTTTTCAGTTATGCTTTCCATAGCCTGAACACACACACACACACACACACACACACACACACACACACACACACACACACACACACACACACACACACACATACACACACCGACGTTTTTCTAAAAGTGATTTTTTTATTCAGGGGGCCTCAAACATATTTTTCCTTTGAAAGCTCGACATCGAATTTTTGGGTGGAACACAATACTTCCTCTACTTACTATATGTGGTAGAGAAAGTAAAAACTAAATACTGTTGTAGCTTCGTTTAATTCCGTGTGAAGTCGTTTACCCCTCTGAATAAGGAGCAGGCAGTAAGGCAATATACATGGCTGTGTTGTTAGCTTGCTGAGTGGCAATAAAGGTGAAATAGTGCAGCATTCTAAAGGCAAACCATTAAAAGCGAAAAGCCATTATTGTTTTTAACAAACTAGTGTAAGTTTCCTTGTGGATAACTACAGTTTATACCTGTGTTTCCGAGGGGAGCGTTGCATGTGCGCGGAAAGAACTGAAGAAGTGCATTGCGAACAGCAAGAAAGAAAGACATAAGTCAGAACTCCAAAAAGCAAATTACATTACCAAATGTACTATTTGATCACAATAAACCACCGACTTTAGACAACTTCTTAACTTCTATCAACCATATTCCACTCGCCTTGTTTCAAGCCATCACCTTTTATATAGGTATAATTGTCAGAAGGGATTTAGGCTTGTGGGGACAAATGAACTGAATATATTTATTGACAAAGACGATATCGTCTGATGGGCAACCAGTGTTTACAAGTCTTCTTCACAGTGATGCAGCTACAGATTAAGTATTTTACTTTAATTATACTGTATTTAGGGGACACTGGGACTGATATTTCGACCAAAAATGAGAAAATTTGGGAATTTCAGATTTTCACTTAAAAATGTACCGACCTAGGAACTTCAGAAATCAGGTGAATAAATAAAACTTCAAGTTCCGCCATTTTTAAGGCACCAGTACACGTTTAAATACTTAGGTGTGCAGTTGACGGGGCAGGTGGAAAACACCCAGTGTGATATCTGTTTTTGTAGTGTTTAACGCCTGCTTTTACCACTACGGCACCGCAGGCGGTGACACTGATGGTACAGGGAATGAAGATGGAGCACCGGTGGAATGAGATGGTGGGGAAAACCGGAGAACCCGGAGGAAACCCGCCCCAGCTCAGCTTCATCCACCACAAATCCCACATGCGGTTGCCTGGGATCGAACCGGGACCGCTTTGGTGAGAAGCGAATGGTCTAACCACTCGGCTACGGCGCGGCCGTATACCTTTTTTGGAACAATTTTGGTAACATTACTATACTCCCCATTTTTTAAACAAATACTGCTTTACAGAAGGTATCGTGACACTGCGAGCCTTGTTTGGGTCGAATTTCACTGTTTGAGATCGTATTGTAACACTGCGGGCCAGTGCTGATAATACAGATAGCCTGTAAAAATATTTAAAATGCATGCTTTTAGAACAATCAATTTTTCCCAAATTTACATTTTTCAACACATAAAACGAGGCTGGCGCAAGTTTTGATCCAATTGTAGTAAAAAGTCACATGCATGTTGCGCAAAGACACTTGAAAAAACCTAGTTATTGTTTCCAGTTTATTGCAAATAGCTTTTGTAAAAAAAATTAATAAATATATAACATGTTCAGATATATGACTAGTTTTTACATAAGAATATGTGCAAATGGAAATAAATAGAGCTATGACTACAAAAGTAATGACTGATTTTGTATTCATAATTATAACAAAGAAGAAGCACATAACATTATAGGCCTACTTAAAAAATTATGGCGCCAGATGTGTTTTGAAAATGAGTAGTATTTTATATTATTGATTTATAAAATAATTAATAGCTCTTTAAGTAATAATCATATAAATGTGAAACTTGCTACACAGGTTACTAGTTACCTACTTATAGGCTAAACAAAATTTTAAGTCAGTAGCTTACATATTATAGAACTTTGACATTCCAGTCATTCCCTTAGTTTCAACCCAGCCTTTATTTCGGTGTTTATACTCTGACAAAATAACAAAAGTCCAGTCCAGCTGCCTTTCTGTCACTATCTTCTTCTTCAAAACTTTTGCACAACACGGTTCTCTTATCTTTGTTAATGCAGTCTCCAGTCCTTTGTAGATATTACAAATCACAAGTATTTTCTTCTCGTAACCTTGACTCAGTTCTTTCTGTCTTTCTTCACCTGTGCCCGCCTCTGTAGCGTGCTGTATGAGTAAAACCAAACAACCAGGCAGCTAATGGACCAACCAACTAACTCTATAATGGTGCTTATAGTGGTAGACCCGGGTTCTATTCCCGGTACCGGCGTAGATAATTTCTCTCGCTGGTGGAGCTGGTCCGGGGTGCACTCAGCCTCGTTAGGTCCCTGAGGGGCAAATTGAAAAGCTCCTTGATTGAGAAGTAGCAATCCCGGGTCGCGAAGACCGCATAACCGTCCGGAAGGAACCAGAGTGATGACCACGTCCCACCCTCAAGTACTGCACTTCAGTCATGATGCCTATGGTGGGCAGAGGTGGGGACGCAGCGGCCGGGCGGTACGTGGCCTTAGTCCGGAAAGGGCTGTTTAGTATTGACTTATTTACAGTACACTTTGAACATATTGGCTGGCTATGCAAATTTTACTATAAAGCAATACTGATTAAAATTAATATAGTTGCGTGTGAGTGTGTGTGTGTGTGTGTGTGTGTGTGTGTGTGTGTGTGTGTGTGTGTGTGTCTGTGAGCAGCACAGATAATCAAGAAGGAAAAAGTATTTAAACAACAAACTTGGTAAGTTCAGCTTCTTCTTGTTGTAGTGTTTAACGCCCGCTTTTACTACTACGGCACCGCAGGCGGTGACACTGATGATACATGGAATGAAGATGGAGCACCGGTGGAATGAAATGGCGGGGGAAACCGGAGCACCCGGAGAAAACCCGCCCTGACGCCGCTTCGTCCACCACGAATACCAAATGCGGGTCCCTGGGATCGAACCCGGGCCACCTAGGTAGTAGGCGAGCGCGCTAACCGCTCGGCCACGGCGCCGCCGTTCAGCTTCTTTCAAGTATGTGGCACGATTTTCAAGAAAAGCCTCCACCCAAACCACCGTTTACTTGGAGACATTTTTGAAAATTATTCTTTTCAAAATGGCTCTAACAATTAATTTTTATTAAAACACCACATGTTTAAGATATTTTCATGACAAATGAAACGTATATGTTGAATTCTCTGGCTGTAGCCTCTGAAGTGCTCCTCGCTCTGAATGACTGTTGCATAACTGAAAAAGCTTAAGAGATAGACAATACGTTACTGTCCCAAACGTAGGTATCTTTAAAGGAAAACATTTATGTCAAATGACATTTTTATAGAAATAACCATTTTCGAGATATTCCCTTTTATTTGTTTGAATTTAAAATACTTACACTTTTCTCAAAAGAGAAGTCATTATTGGGTTTTTATGCCCTGGCCATTTAAAAAGAACAGAATTTCAGAGCTATTACATAATGACCAGTTCTTAAAAGATTTGGCTATCCCTTCCTTGAAAGATACTGAAGTAGCAACTTTGATATTTAACCGCCTGTGAGTTATGCTGCACGCATATATCCAAATACAGTGACGTTTTTACTTTCTCTACTACGTTTAGTAAGTAGAGGAAGTTTTGTTTTCCACCCAAAAATTCGATGTCGAGATTTCAACGAAAATATGTTTTGAGACCCCTGAATAAAAAAAAAGCATTTTTACTAAAAGGTCCGTGTGTGTGTGTGTGTGTGTGTGTGTGTGTGTGTGTGTGTATGTGTGTGTGTGTGTCTGTCTGCCTGTCTGTCTGTCTGCGTGTCTGTCTGTCTGTCTGTCTGCCTGCCTGTCTGTTTGTCTGTCTGTGTGTCTGTCTGTCTGTGTGTCCGTGTGTCTGCCTGTCTGCCTGTCTCTGTGTCTGTCTGTCTGCCTGTCTGTGTGTCTGTTTGTCTCTCTGTCTCTCTGTGTGTGTGTCTGTCTGTCTGTGTGTCTGTCTGTCTGTGTGTCTGTCTTTGTGTCTGTCTGTCTATGTGTCTGTCTGTGTGTCTCTGTGGACGGCATAACTCAAAAACGAAAAAAAATTTTTAAATACCAAAGTATTTAAGTTTAATGTCTTTCAAGGGTGCGACACGAAGATTTTGAAGAAAATTCCTCCACCCCATTTAATGCCTCCTATGGCATTTGATTAAAATGCCATGTTTGAGATATTTTTATGACAAATGAAACTGATATGTTGAATTTTCTGGCTATAGTCAATGAAGTTCGATTTACTCGGGACGACTTTTGCATAACTGGTAAACCGTAAGAGATAGACCAAATTTTACTATAGAAAAAATGTAGATCTTGCTAAAACACAATTTATGTCTAAATAATTTTTTTTTTTGTTGAGTGAACCATTTCGGAGATACTCCTTGCTATTTGTGTGAATTATGGACAACTTATGCTTCCGTCAAATGGAACATCGTTATTCATTTTGTGTATGTTAACCGTGCAAAGAGAACGAAATTTGAAAATTTCAAAAGATTTGACTATCGCTCAAAGCCTACTGTATTCCCATATTCCCCTTGTACCTAAAAGGAAATAAGCAATAAGATAATTTGTACAAATGTTTATCTCAACTAACACGAAGAAGATATAGGAATAAGAGTTTGTAAGAATGGTTAGTACAAGAGTAGAGAAAGTCGTGTGAGTGCAGGAGATCAGAATCATGAAGAAGATATAGGAATAAGGGTTTGTAAGAATGGTTAGTACAAGAGTAGAGAAAGTCATGTGAGTGCAGGAGATCAGAATCATGAAGAAGATATAGGAATAAGAGTTTGTAAGAATGGTTAGTACAAGGGTAGAGAAAGTCGTGTGAGTGCAAGAGATCAGAATCATGAAGAAGATATAGGAATAAGAGTTTGTAAGAATGGTTAGTACAAGAGTAGAGAAAGTCATGTGAGTGCAGGAGATCAGAATCATGAAGAAGATATAGGAATAAGAGTTTGTAAGAATGGTTAGTACAAGAGTAGAGAAAGTCATGTGAGTGCAGGAGATCAGAATCATGAAGAAGATATAGGAATAAGAGTTTGTAAGAATGGTTAGTACAAGAGTAGAGAAAGTCATGTGAGTGTAGGAGATCAGAATCATGAAGAAGATATAGGAATAAGAGTTTGCAAGAATGGTTAGTACAAGGGTAGAGAAAGTCGTGTGAGCGCAAGAGATCAGAATCATGAAGAAGATATAGGAATAAGTGTTAGTAAGAATGGTTAGTACAAGGGTAGAGAAAGTCGTGTGAGTGCAAGAGATCAGAATCGTGAAGAAGATATAGGAATAAGAGTTTGTAAGAATGTTTAGTACAAGAGTAGAGAAAGTCATGTGAGTGCAGGAGATCAGAATCATGAAGAAGATATTGGAATAAGAGTTTGTAAGAATGGTTAGTACAAGAGTAGAGAAAGTCATGTGAGTGCAGGAGATCAGAATCATGAAGAAGATATAGGAATAAGAGTTTGTAAGAATGGTTAGTACAAGAGTAGAGAAAGTCATGTGAGTGCAGGAGATCAGAATCATGAAGAAGATATAGGAATAAGAGTTTGTAAGAATGGTTAGTACAAGAGTAGAGAAAGTCATGTGAGTGCAGGAGATCAGAATCATGAAGAAGATATAGGAATAAGAGTTTGTAAGATTGGTTAGTACAGGAGTAGAGAAAGTCATGTGAGTGCAGGAGATCAGAATCATGAAGAAGATATAGGAATAAGAGTTTGTAAGAATGGTTAGTTCAAGAGTAGATAAAGTCATGTGAGTGCAGCACATCAGATTTTTAAAGAACAACTCCTTATTTGTGAAAGAGTGTGAAACTAAGATGCTATAAGGCCTTTGCTTTAAGTAATCCGTTACACACGTAAACTGTTGTATTTCCTCAGCACCTAAAATTACCAGAAAAGTTTGACCGCGGAGTTCTTATGGTTTATTGGGAAGGGTGTGTTTTTCAAGGCTCGCTGAGAGCGAGAGAGAGAGAGAGCGAGCGCGAGGAGCCCCGGGTGGTCATGTTTGCTTGCACCTGGCGTCCTACAAATCTTCCCCAATCACGTTCAGCAGCTGCTGTATCTACCTGTGAAGGACCTGCATCCATTAGCCTAGCCGTTACTTGCAGTCGCCGCATCGTTAACACAATAGACTGCTGCGGGTCGCTTCACAACACGCGCTTTCCAAATCTCACCACCTCCTTCCTAACGAACGTGCATGCTTTTTCTACTTTCTTTACTGCCTACATACGTACGAGTATAACACCCAAAATATCTGAAGTGTTGCACTCACATGACTTTCTCTACTCTTGTACTAACCACTCTTACAAACTCTTATTCCTATATCTTCTTCATGTTTCTGATCTCCTGCACTCACATGACTTTCTCTACTCTTGTGCTAACCATTCTTACAAACTCTTATTCCTATATCTTCTTCATGATTCTCATCTCCTGCACTCACATGACTTTCTCTACTCTTGTACAAACCATTATTACAAACTCTTATTCCTATATCTTCTTCATGATTCTGATCTCCTGCACTCACATGACTTTCTCTACTCTTGTACAAACCATTATTACAAACTCTTATTCCTATATCTTCTTCATGTTTCTGATCTCCTGCACTCACATGACTTTCTCTACTCTTGTGCTAACCATTCTTACAAACTCTTATTCCTATATCTTCTTCATGATTCTCATCTCCTGCACTCACATGACTTTCTCTACTCTTGTACAAACCATTATTACAAACTCTTATTCCTATATCTTCTTCATGATTCTCATCTCCTGCACTCACATGACTTTCTCTACTCTTGTACAAACCATTATTACAAATTCTTATTCCTATATCTTCTTCATGATTCTGATCTCCTGCACTCACATGACTTTCTCTACTCTTGTACAAACCATTATTACAAACTCTTATTCCTATATCCTCTTTGTATTAGTTGAGATAAACATTTGCAGAAATTATCTTCTTGAAGGTACAGGGGGAATATGGGATTACAGTGAGCTTTGAGCGATAGTAAAATCTTTTAAAGCTGTCAAATTCAGTTCTCTTTGCACGGTTAGCATATAAAAAAATGAATAACGACATTCCATTTGACGGAAGTAAGTTCTACATAACCCACACAAATAACAAGGAATATCTCCGAAATGGTTCACTCCACAAAAAAAAAAAAAATGTATTTAGATAGAAATTGTGTGTTTTAGCAAGATCAACATATTTTGTATAGTATGATTTGGTCTATCTCTTACGGTTTACCAGCTATACGAAAGTCGTCCAGAGTAAATACGACTACAGGGGCTATAGCCAGAATATTCAAGATATACATTTCATTTGCCATAAAAATATCTCAAACATGTGACATTTTAGTCAAAATCGTTAGAGCCATTTTCAAGAAAATAAAAATGTTCGAAAAATTTTCCATGTAAAGGGTACTTTAGGGTGGGGGGCTATTTTCTTCAGAATCTTCGTGTCGCATCCTTGAAAGACATTAAAGGTAAATACCAACTTTGGTTTTTAACCGACTTTTAGTTTTTGAGTTATGCTGTCCACAGACTGACAGACACACACACTCCCACACACCACACGCGCGCGCGCTTTTTTGGATTAGAAACAGCACTTCTTAATTTTGGGTGAATACAAATTTTTAGTTTCTCTACTAGAGGAAGTATTATATTCCACCCAAAATTTCGATGCCGAGATTTCACCGGAAATACATGTTTTGAGGCCCACTGTATCCAAAAAAGCATTTGTAGAAAAAGGTCCATGTGTGTATGTGTGTGTGAGTGTGTGTGTGTGTGTGTGTGTGTGTGTGTGTGTGTGTGTGTGTGTGTGTGTGTGTGTGTGTGTGTGTGTGTGTGTCTGTCAGTCTGTGGACAGCATAACTCAAAAACAAAGGGTCGGTTAAAAACCACAATTGGTATTTAAGTTTAATGTCTTTCAAGGATGCGCCATGAAGATTTAGACAAAAATTGCTCCAACGTAAACTACTCTTTACATGGAAAATTTTTCGAAAATTTTTATTTTCTGGAAAATGGCTGTAACAATTTTGATTAAAATTTCCATATATTTACTACGGTATTTTTATGACAAATGAAATGTATGTCTTGAATTTTCTGGCTAGAACCTATTAAGTCCTGTTTACTCTGGATGACTTTTGCATAACTGGTAAACCATAAGAGATCGACCAAATCTTACTATACAAACAATTTAGATGTTGCTAAAATACACAATTTATGTCGGAGTCAATTTTTTTTAGAGTGAACCAAATAAGAGTTTGTAAGAATGGTTGGTATAAGAGTAGAGAAAGTCATGTGAGTGCAATACAGATTTTTTTTTAAATTGTGTATCCCGCGTACCGAGAATTTTTGTTGCGACACGAATAGGTCCCGTTTTTTTCGCACACCGTCTTCCTAAATTAAAAAGTTAGTTACTTATTGTTGCCATTTCTTGGTGAGAGAAATACTGAGTTGGGCTTAACTCACTTATTGTCATGTTTTAGCGCGCTGTGAACAGTAGACAGACGAAGTTTGCACAGTCTAGTGTTGACAGTTGACCAGCTGTGTTGTTGTTTGGATGAACTTAACCTATTATGCCTAAATGGAAGTGCGCCTTCGCTTCCAGTTTAAAAGAACAATATCTTTTCCTCGAAGAAACAAATCTTATTTATTAAGTTCACTGTAAAATTTGCAATGCACATTTTCGATTGCACATGATGGGAACTCGGATATGGTTAAGCATGAGATATCAACCAAACAGAAGCTGCCCTCTTCTGCTGCTGTTGTAACAACTTTAAAATCAAATTCACTCAGGTGAAAAATGCAAACAAAATGCTAGTAATATGAAGATCTGTAATTACTGTTCAGATATTAATAAATATGCTCAAAGTTGTTTATTCAGTATAATATTTGCTTCGTTCTAGTCTTATGTTACTATGATTTTCAGAAAGCAAAAAAGAGCTGATCAACCTTTTCAGGCCTCCCGTATTTTAACAGGAAAAGATCTGATGTGTTGTACTCACATGACTTTCTCTACTCTTGTACTAACCATTCTTACAAACTGTTATTCCTATATCTTCTTCGTGTTAGTTGAGATAAACATTTGTACAAATAATCTTATTGCTTATTTCCTTTTAGGTACAAGGGGAATATGGGAATACAGTAGGCTTTGAGCGATAGTCCAACCTTTTAAAGCTTTCAAATTCCGTTCTCTTTACATGGTTAACATATAAAAATGAATCACAATTTTCATTTGACACAAGCATAAGTTCTCCAAAACTCACACAAATAATAAGCAATATTTCCCAAGTGGTTCACTCTACAAACAATTTATTTGGACATAAATTGTGTGTTTTAGCAAGATCTACATTTTTGTATAGTAAGATTTGGTCTATCTCTTACGGTTTACTAGTGATTCAAAAGTCATTCAGAGGAAATAGGACTTCATGAGCTATAGCCAAAAAATTCAAGATATACACTTCATTTGTCACAAAAATATCTCAAATATATGGCATTTTAATCAAAATTATTAGAGCCATTTTCAAGAAAATCAAAATTTTCGAAAACTTCTCCATGTAAAGGGTAGTTTAGGGTGGAGCAATTTTCTGCAAAATCTCGGTGTGGCATCCTTGTAGGATACGAAACTTAAATACCAACTTTGGTTCATAACCAGCTTTTCGTTTTTGAGTTATACTGTTCACAGTCTGACACACACGGACCCCTTTCTAAAAATACTTTTTTTGGATTCAAGGGGCCTCAAAACATATATTTCCGGTGAAGTCTCCACATTGAATTTTTGGGTGGAATACAATACTTCCTCTACTTACTATACCTACTCGTAGTAGAGAAAGTAAAAAAATCTGATGTGTTGCACTCACATGACTTTCTCTACTTTTGTACTAACTATTCTTACAAACTCTTATTCCTATATCTTCTTCGTGTTAGTTAAAATAAACATTTGTACAAATTATCTTATTGCTTATTTCCTTGTAAGTGCAAGGGGAATATTGGAATACAGTAGGATTTGTGCGACAGTCAAATTTTTAAAGTTTTGAGATTCCGTTTTCTTTACACACGTAACATAAAAAATAAACAACGATGACCCATTTCACGGAAGTTCTAAGTTTTCCGAAACTCACACACATAACAAGGAATATCTACGAAATGGTTCACCCTACAGGAAAATTTATTGAGACATAAATTGTGTATTTTACCGAGATCTACAATTTTGTATAGTATGATTTGGTCTATCTGTAACGGTTTACCAGTTACGCAAAAGTCGTCCAGAGTAAATACGACTACAGGGGCTATAGCCAGAAAATTCAAGATATACATTTCATTTTTCATCAAAATATCTCAAACGTATGACATTTTAATCAAAATCGTTAGAGCCATTTTCAAGAAAATCAAAATTTTCGAAAAATTTTCCATGTAAAGGTTAGTTTAGGGTGGGGCTATTTTCTTCAATATCTTCGTGTCACATCCTGGAAAGACATTAAAGTTAAATACCAACTTTGGTTTTTAACCGACTTTTCGTTTTTGAGTTATGCTGTCCACAGACTGACATACACGGACCCTTTTCTAAAAATACTTTTTTTGGATTCAGGGGGCCTCAAAACATATATTTCCGGTGAAGTCTCGACATCGAATTTTTGGGCGGAATACAATACTTCCTCTACTTACTATACCTACTCGTAGTAGAGAAAGTAAAAAACTGGTAGGCTTGTGAAATACCTGAATAGAATGTTGGTTGCAGCACATCACTTCCTGTAACTTACGTAAGAGGTTGAGGAGATAAACCAAATGGACTGAATGAATAGCAGCTGAGGTTGAGAGAAATTAAGGAATGGCAGGAGAGAGGTCACGTGGGACACAAAGGACTCGGACACGCGTGCCAGATGCTGCCCTGTCAGGTACCAACAACAGGGTGATGTATAAGGTCCCTTCCCTCGGTTCTATATGCATTAACTCCAGGGCTCATCTTACAATCATTAGAATAAAACAGTACCACAATTTCATTTCCTCAACCTTTTATTCACTCTACTGCGTACATCAAGTACAGGAAGTATTGAACTCCACTCAAAAATTCAGTGTTGACATTTCACGAAAATATGTTCCCAGTCTTCGTGAAATCCCCCCACCCCAACAAAAAAGAAAATTATTTTTACAAAAACTTCAGTCTGTCTGTCTCTCTCTCTTTCTCTTTCATGCGTACGTGTGTGCGTGCGTGTGTGTGCGTGCTTGTGTACGTCTGCCTATGGACAGCATAATACAAAAACTAAAAGATCTGATCTCCTGCATTCACATGACTTTCTCTACTCTTGTACTAACCATTCTTACAAACTCTTATTCCTATATCTTCTTCATGATTCTGATCTCCTGCACTCACATGACTTTCTCTACTCTTGTACTAACCATTCTTACAAACTCTTATTCCTGTATCTTCTTCATGATTCTGATCTCCTGCACTCACATGACTTTCTCTACTCTTGTACTAACCATTCTTACAAACTCTTATTCCTATATCTTCTTCATGATTCTGATCTCCTGCACTCACATGACTTTCTCTACTCTTGTACTAACCATTCTTACAAACTCTTATTCCTATATCTTCTTCATGATTCTGATCTCCTGCACTCACATGACTTTCTCTACTCTTGTACTAACCATTCTTACAAACTCTTATTCCTATATCTTCTTCATGATTCTCATCTCCTGCACTCACATGACTTTCTCTACTCTTGTAATAACCATTCTTACAAACTCTTATTCCTATATCTTCTTCATGATTCTGATCTCTTGCACTCACATGACTTTCTCTACTCTTGTACTAACCATTCTTACAAACTCTTATTCCTATATCTTCTTCGTGATTCTGGTCTCTTGCACTCACATGAATTTCTCTACTCTTGTACAAACCATTCTTACAAACTCTTATTCCTATATCTTCTTCATGTCAATACAGATATCTGATGTGTTGCACTCACATGACTTTCTCTACTCTTGTACTAACCATTCTTACAAACTCTTATTCCTATATCTTCTTCATGATTCTGATCTCCTGCACTCACATGACTTTCTCTACTCTTGTACTAACCATTCTTACAAACTCTTATTCCTATATCTTCTTCATGATTCTGATCTCCTGCACTCACATGACTTTCTCTACTCTTGTACTAACCATTCTTACAAACTCTTATTCCTATATCTTCTTCATGATTCTCATCTCCTGCACTCACATGACTTTCTCTACTCTTGTAATAACCATTCTTACAAACTCTTATTCGTATATCTTCTTCATGATTCTGATCTCTTGCACTCACATGACTTTCTCTACTCTTGTACTAACCATTCTTACAAACTCTTATTCCTATATCTTCTTCGTGATTCTGATCTCTTGCACTCACATGAATTTCTCTACTCTTGTACAAACCATTCTTACTAACTCTTATTCCTATATCTTCTTCATGTCAATACAGATATCTGATGTGTTGCACTCACATGACTTTCTCTACTCTTGTACTGACCATTCTTACAAACTCTTATTCCTATATCTTCTTCATGTTAATACAGATATCTGATGTGTTGCACTCACATGACTTTCTCTACTCTTGTACTGACCATTCTTACAAACTCTTATTCCTATATCTTCTTCATGTAGTTCATGTTAGTTGAAATAAACATTTGTACAAATTATCTTATTGCTTATTTCCTTGTAGGTACAAGGGGAATATGGGAATGCAGTAGGCTTTGAGACTCCGTTCTCTTTCCACGGCTAACATATAACAAAATGAATAACGATGTTCCATTTGACGAAAGTTGTTGTTTTCCAAAATTCACACAAATAGCAAGGAATATCTCCGAAATAGTTCATTCTACAAAAAAAAAAAAAAAAAAAAAAAAAAAAAATATTTGGATATAAATAGTGTGTTTTGGTCAGATCTACATTTTTTGTATAGCAAGATTTGTCCCATCTCTTA
This sequence comes from Tenodera sinensis, assembly GCA_030765045.1. NCBI lineage: Eukaryota > Metazoa > Arthropoda > Insecta > Mantodea > Mantidae > Tenodera > Tenodera sinensis. Next base: position 304,483,371 of record CM060962.1, read on the forward strand.
CGGTTTACCAGTTATTTAAAAGTCATCCAGAGTAATAGGACTACATAGGCTATAGCCAGAAAATTCAAGATATACATTTCATTTGTCAAAAAATATCTTAAACATATGTCACTTTAATCAAAATCGTTAGAGCCATGTTCAAGAAAACTAAAATTTTCGAAAAATTTTCCATGTAAATGGTAGTTTAGGGTGGGGCTATTTTCTTCAAAATCTTCGTGTTGCATCCTTAAAAAACACAACTTTGGTTTTTAACTGACTTTTCGTTTTTGAGTTATACTGTTCACAGACTGACACACACGGACCCATTTCTAAAAATACTTTTTTTTCGATTCAGGGGCCTCAAAACATATTTTTCCGGTGAAATCTCGACATCGGATTTTTGGGTGGAATGCAATACTTCCTCTACATACCTAGTAGAGAAAGTAAAAATCGGTTATATCTCAAATGTGGTCTTCCAAGGAATGCAATATTAAGATACCAAATGTTTAAGATATTTTGTGATAAATGAAATGCACATTTTGAATTTTCTGGTCTACTTCATTATGAACGACTTGTGCAAATGGTAAACTGTAAGATATAGACAAAATCTTAGTAAGCAAAAATGTAGGTCTTGTTAAAGAACAAACTTCATAGAACATTGGGAGTGAAATTTCAGATTTATTTAACATGGATGGATATTTCTCAAAATTGTAGAGTGGCTGCTGCTGCTGCGCTTGTCACTTTCGTTTGTTCCTTTTGAAAGTCCACGTGGCTATGAATGTGAGTTGATGATTAAGAATGACCATGAATAGGTTCCAGAAAATATTCTACAATTTTATTGAATATCAGCAATAGCGTCTTAAGCTATTGTGGCTGCGTTTCGGTTTGCTCATTATCTTCCTCATGACAAACATTGGTACCTACACTAGGAAATAAGGGAAGGATCCTTCCTGGCAATTAACCGTTTTTATAAACAAAGTAGAAGGGTCTAATAAATGTTAACTTTACTAATAATGGCCGGAGTGATGTGCGCTCACATGCGATGCATCAATGATAATGATTATAGTGATGATAATAATAATAATAATAATAATAATAATAATAATAATAATAATAGTAGTAGTAATGATGATGATCATGATAATAATAATAATAATAATAATAATAATAATAATAATAATAATAATAATAATAATAATAATAATAATAATAATAATAATAATAATAATAATAATAATAATAATAATAATAATAATAATAATAATAATAATAATAATAATAATAATAATAATAATAATAATAATAATAATAATAATAATAATAATAATAATAATAATAATAATAATAATAATAATAATAATAAGTAGATGAAGCTGATGAAGATAATACAAAATAATATATTTCCACTGTAGGAAAAGCTAAGCGCCGCTTTATTGTTGTGTACATTGACATACACATGGATTTGGACACAGAGGAACGTGAAATTTAATGGAAAAATGTAATAATTAGGTTTAAAAGCAATCGGCTGATTATGACCCAAAAAACACAAGTGTAACAATTTCAATTATAAATTTACGAAATACGTATTTTTTTGAAATTCAAGGTTTTATGTGACGTACAGTACATATGAAGAGGAACAAATAGATAAAATTACAAGTATCGGCTATTAACTTTAAATTACTACCACAAAGATAAAGTTCTTTTTGGAACATATTCATTCAAAGATAACAGCAGGGTTAAACAAAAACTGGTACACGTAGAACATTTTGAATGTGTGAAAATGACTTTTGAGGAAAACGGTATTTTATAAATAATGAGAAATAGTGAACTGTGTGGTATACATTTCAGAAACCTCCTGATGAATAGTCCTATATGTTTCTATTTCCCTTTGTGTCCTTCTTCTGAACTTTTTTGCACATGTTGCTGCCTGCAGGCCCGTTTCTGTTTGTAGCTGTAGATATCCTGTTTTTGTAGAGTCATATGCCGCGTCTGACGGACCTTTGAAGCAGCTAATGAACATGCTCACCCCTTGGTACTGATTACAGCTCCTGCGTAGCTCAATAGCCCATATTAACAGCAGAAACACAATTTAGTGCGCCAATGTTTGGAAATGTAAAATTTCCTTTTGGACAGTTTTTCCAAATGAATGAGTGAACATCATTTAAAAGGTGTGTTTGTCCATGAGCACAGCATGCCAGTAGTTCAGTCTTTGATACATGGGAACAGTACTTCCAACCGTACTATCACCGAAATGAATGGAGTTTCTCTGCGAGCTATGCTTCTATTACACACACACCAAGAGTCTGATTCTCTAAGGCAGGGCCGGCAAGATGAGCACTGGAAGTGTGAAACACACACACACAGACACACACACACACAGACACACACACACACACACACAGACACACACACAGACACACACACACAGACACACACACACACACACATACACACACACACACACAAACACACACACACACAAACACACACACACATACACACACACAGACACACACACACACACAAACACACACATACACACACACACACAAACACACACACAGACACACACACACAGACACACACACACACACACACACACACATACACGCAGCAATGCTTTTATGAATTCAGGGGGCCTCAAAACTTATATTTCCGGTGAAATCTCGACATCGAATTTTTGGGATCGAATACGATACTTCTACTTAAAAAATTGCAATCTCGACCGGAATCCAACGGGAGTGAGAAATACTCGTAGTTTGACTGACGCCATGACCGCGGCAGTCCGTATTTTGTTTTACACAGGGAGAACAATGTCACATCTGAGTTGGGAGTGAAGCAAGCACGTTACGTATGAAGACATCTGAAATCCGAGAGAGCGAGACTGGTATTGGTACAGGTTGTGCCAGCACCTGCCGCCCAGGCAACACCTGTCTCCCACACCCAAGGTTAACTTGCCTGCATCTCCTTCATTCACATACATTATATCTTGTTAATGGGTGCCATTATCTCCTACTTACCCATACCTACCAAGTAAACATTCGATATCCAGATTTCACAGCAAATACACACAGCATACATTTATACTCAACATAAACATTTGTGCAAATATATTTCCTAGAAGATACAGGGGAGGTAGGAGAGTACAGTAGGCTTATCAGAGCCGCCCAAACTTTTTCACATGCAGAGCCACTAATTAACTTAGGCGATTTGTCGCGGGCCATATGCACACTTAACCCTCCGTTAGGCGCGCGCCCTGCTAGAACACCGTTAGTAGTGTGGGGTCTATTAGGCCCGTGCTATAGTTTTGCGCTTGTATTTATTTCTTTAATTTTATTTTATCTTCATTCCCATGTTTACCTTCATTTAGCTTAAATATACATGGTTTTATTAGCACTACAAAGGTAAATAAAATGTAGTATAAGTATATTGTACATTAGAATTTTTACTACACTACATGGAAATATTATAAATTGCGATGTTCAGCTTTACAGCTTATGTGAAGTGTAATGTCAACAACAACAACAACAACAACAACAATAATAATAATAATAATAATAATAATAATAATAATAATAATAATAATAATAATAATAATAATAATAATACTAATAATAATAACAATAACAATAACAATAACAATAACAACAACAATAATAATAATAATAATAATAATAATAATAATAATAATAATAATAATAATAATAATAATAATAATAATAATAATAATAACAATAACAATAACAACAACAACAACAATAATAATAATAATAATAATAATAATAATAATAATAATAATAATAATAATAATAATAATAATAATAATAATAATAATAATAATAATAATAACAATAACAATAACAATAACAACAACAATAATAATAATAACAATAACAACAACAATAATAATAATAATAATAATAATAATAATAATAATAATAATAATAATAATAATAATAATAATAATAACAATAATAATAACAATAACAGCAACAATAATAATAACAATAACAACAACAACAATAATAATAACAACAATAATAATAATAATAGTAATAATAATAATAATAATAATAATAATAATAATAATAATAATAATAATAATAATAATAATAATAATAATAATAATAATAATAATAATAATAATAATAATAATAATAATAATAATAATAATAATAATAATAAAAATATCTTTGAAAAGTACACGATGTTACAGAATACATGTTATCACATAGTTGTGTGCATCCCCTTCGTCATGGTCAGTTTTTGAATCTAAAGATCTCATCTTCAGTTTATCTTCAGAATTGGAATCATCTTATTCATACACGTGTAAGGTATCATCATCACAAGGTAGATGATGCGCTTGCTCCAAATTCCCGGAATTTTCAGAATCATACCTTTTATTCCTATTTGTGCGAAGCAGTAACATCTACTTGCAATGACAATGCAATATTACACAACTAACGAGGCAAAGCATTTGTCAGTAATATGGAATGAGAATACGCGCGCAGGTAACTGCACATTTGTCATTCTTGGAGCTAAAGAAACAGACATATTAGGTTGTCACTCTGCCAAACAGTCGAGTGAGCTGTAATATTAGATGACCTAGTCAGGCGGTTACATAGGTGCGTTCGTGTGGAAACTAGAACTAGGGGTCTCCCAGGCCCACTGAAGGGTTGTATCGTACACGTTAAAGATAAGATACACTAAAAGGCGTATTGTGCAGCCCCGTTACAAAGGATGCCCTTTCATTGTTTCCGAAAATCCGTTCCTCGAATAAATTGCAGTATATTGGTTCCAATGTCAGATTCCTTACTAGAACTTCTGCCAAGAAAGAACAATCAAACAGGATATTTGCGAGGCAGTTTTCTTCATCCTACAGATGTATTCATCCTTGTAGAGTCCTTCTTTATGTATTAGATGCTTCCTGAAGTGACCATGTTCAACTACTCTCCTTGTCCCGGTTCTATTCACTTTCAGGAAAGGGCGTTGCATGAACACAGGACCTCGCCTTTGTCCACGACCTGAGTTGGTGTGTTTCCCTAATACATGTTTTCACCGAGGTTGTGACAGTTGTACGGAGTGACACTTGTAGGAAGGTGAAATTTGTTGAAATTTATGCGCAGCCCAGAAATGACCAAGCATGAAAAATATAGAAGATTACAATTATACGGAGACTAACCTGGTGCTGGCCAATAGTCCCGGTCTAATGCATTTCTTAGGACTCTGACTCGAGAAGTATAAGGGTTGGAATGCGTGGCTGGCAGGTAATGGTTTGGGGGTTGCACTCGATAAGTCAAGAAGAAAGAGTTCATTACTACAGTTGATATGCAAGTGTCAAATTGTGTGCGTGCTATGGTTTTCAGCGAAACCACCAAAGGAACACCTTCAGTTATTTATAACAGGCATCGGCAAACATGTACTCAATGAGGTATCAGTATGACGTCTCAACATGCAACCCGCAATGCACATGACGTAATGTAGAACTGGGGATGGCACTGACATTCGTTCAGTGTCAGTGGCGGACTCGCTCACTACAGAGTACAATAAGGAATAGTACATATACTTGAATCCAGCTATTTTGGTCTACGATACTTTAGGTAGGCCTAGATATTTGAGCAATATATTTCAGTTCACTTCTATTTGCAATGTACCATGAAAATCTAGTGATATATCACAAGTAGCCACTCTCGGTATAGCAGCAAATTATCATCTGTTAATCGCGATACAAGATTTTTTTGGATTCAGTTTCTTTTTTTCCTACATATTTCTTAAATGCTTGAGATAATTCTGTCCCTGTTGTATGTCCCCTAAGTGGAATGACTTCAAGCATATATTCTTGTATCGAGAGGTTGTTAGTAACTCCACGATTGAAAATTACCAATTGTGCTGTGTCAACGTTGTCAGTGCTTTCATCCAACGCGAGAGAAACGGCTATAAATTCATGGACCTCGGTTTGTAGTCTTTTTTCGGCTATTTCTGTTATTTTATATATCCTTCTCAGTATGGTTCGTGGTGATAATGCAATATTACTAAAAATATATTATTCAGGGCAAATTATGTTGGCAACTTTACTCTCACATTTTTTATGAAATCTCCATCACTAAAACACTTCAGTGACTGAGCAATCTCCAAAGCAACAGCATAGCTGGCGTGAAGTTGTCTATCAGTTATAATATTTGAATTAATATTAAGTGTATTATCTGAATATTGCTCTTTGAGCTGTTGCAGTTGGTTAGTCCGATCTAGACCTGAAAAAAAAAATAAAATGAATAAAGGACACTACGTCAGTGCTATGCTACTTTAAATCGTGGTATAAATTTATGAATACATGCTTGTCTATAATTGTATGGTGATCTTATGAGATGTATCATAATGCCGCTTGATGTTCCATTGATGAGTGCCTTTTTGAACTTTAGAGCACAACAAACACCTTAGGTTCCTTACATGATGAGAGAAGAAATCTTCAAAGTGCTATTCTAGATATCAAATTTAATAGACCAGGAATAATTAGATGCACTCTAATTATATGAATATACTGAGACTTTAAGTTAAATAAAGTAATATCCTTCAAAGTTATAAATAAAGACGTTTATCTAATTACAGTTTGACGGACATGTTTAGAAGTGCAGGTAAATACGACAGGACAGTTCGCCCGTGATCGGTGTGTATGCAGTGCCAGTTAAGGCTGCGAGGGAGGGGGAGGGGGAGACAGAGTAAGCGCTACCCCTGACACGTCATAGTTGCGAGGCCTCATTGAGTACATGTTTGCCGATGCCTGATCTATAACGGAGGTCTTAACGTATTCTAAAGCAATGATACTACTTGGTAATGTCCTAGTGCGCCATTATCTAGAAGTTACATCGCTAATATTTACTGCAAGTATTGAAGCTTCTGCACTCTGCAACTATAAACATGTTTTGTTTTATTTAATTTAAATTAGGTGTTATTCATATGCATATTATACCCGCAAACTGTCACTCCAAAACCGGTTATTAACTCTCCGTAGAAGTGTCACTTCGTACAAGTGTTCCAACTCCGTTTTAATCGAGGTTTTGGCAGCACGTGTTCAGTAGCAACTTTTAGCCAATTTCTATGCATGTCCTGATACTATGGCACCCATCACATTTGAAGTCTGTTGCGACATGAGAGGGCAACCGGGTCATTTAGGCATTCATTCCAAAAACAGCTGTTATTTTACCTGGACTTACACTCTGAGAAGACAAGAATTCATTTACCCTCTAGTTCTCTTCGAGCACAGCTCCAAATACTTCTGTCTGAAAAATATATGCCATGCAGCAGCTAAGAATGAACTATTGATCTTTTTAAGGTCAACAACCAGTAATGAATAATCGATCGCCAGTTCTCCGCCAACGTTAAGGTTGGTAATCTTGCTATTGGAACCAATGTTCAATATATGGTTAGTAATTAGTTTTACTTTCGCGTAAGTATGGCAGGAAGGAATTCGGCATTGGATAACCTTAACGTTTTCCCTTATTTTCAAACCCAATGATGCATTATCACAACATCATATGATACTGGAAGTATTGCCTGGTAACAATAATAATTTTATAAACAAATAATAGGGAGATAGATACATTCATGTATGTAATATGTTAAAATCAAGCATAATGTTGAGTTAAGAGTTTGTCGGAGAATTGAAAGGGTCATTAACGAGTTTTATATTGATAAAATTGCAATTAGCATAATTAAGTGTAGCTAAGGCAATTAGGAGCTCAGTGAATTCAGTGGACAGGAAATTCATTAGCTTAAGGCGAAGGAACAAGAAAGGGAACAAGGTTCTGAGAAATTAGTAGGTCACCGCATGGAAAATTGTATTTCATAGCCAAATGCAAAGTTCTATTTTAATAAAATAAGATAGGAACGTTGGTCGGGAGTCAAGTTGATAAAAGAGTCCGTTTGTGTCTGTGTGCGTGTTTGTATGTGTCCGTGTGTCCCTGAGCAGCATAACTAAAAACGAAAGGTCGATTAGATACCAAATTTTATATTTAAGTTCAGCAGTTCGAATGCAAGACAAAGATTTTGAAGAATATTCCTCTACCACAAATACCCTTTACATGGTAGCCTTTTAAACTAATCCCCGGCGCGACAGCCCACGAGGGGCCAAGGCCTACCGCCCAGCCGCTGCGTCCCCCACCTCTGCCCACTACAGGCGTCATTGGTGAGGTGCAGTACTGCAGGGTGGGACGTGGTCAGCGCCCCGAGCCCTCCCGGCCAGTTATGCGGTCTTCTAGACCTGGGGCCTCTACTTCTCCATCAAGTAGCTCCTCAATTGGTCCTCCCGGGACCTAACGAGGCTGAGTGCACCCCGTGCCAGACCTCCCAGAGGGGATAAAATCCCCATGCTGCTACCGGGGATCGAACCCGGGTCCTCCGCGCCAGAGGCAAGCGCGCTACCAACTGCGCTATGGAGGCGGTCATAGTAGCCTTTTAGCCATTTTATATAAAAAATGACTCCAATAATTTTGACTAAAATACCATATGTCCAAGATATTTTCAAGGTAAATGAAATGTGTATCTTGAATTTTCTGGGATTGCCCTTAAGTCCTCTTCATTCTGGAAGTTTTGCACAATTGGTGAAGTGTAAGAGAAGATCTGGTTAAAACACGCAACTTGTGAAACATACTTCTTCTTCTTCTTCTTTTTTTTTTTTTTTGTGACGTGCACCATTTTCTAGGTATTCCTTCCGTATGTTGGTATTTTTAAATGCATATATTTTCTTCAAACACTTAATCGTTATTCAATTTTTTGTGTCGTGGAAATGCAAGGAGAACGGAATGCTAAAGCTCTCACATAACGACCAACTCTTAAAGGGTGTGTTATCCCTGAAGCCAACTGTATTCTCCTATTCTCATTGTACCTCTCAGGAAAGTTGTAATAAAACCATTTCTACCGACGTCTACTGGATTAATATTAAGTAGACAGAAGACAGATGTCTTAAGAATAGTTTGTGCAAGCTTGAGTAGAGAAAGCGATGTGAGTACATAATAACATTTTGCTGTTCCTGGGCATGCAAAGTGAAGGTAATTTCAAAGCCATCAGATAGCGACAAGTGATAAGAGAGTTGGCTGTCGCGTGAAGCCTATTGTATTACCCAGTCCCATTATACTATGATTTGGTCGAGTTCCTCAACGGTTACTTAATATCCTAGTTCATTTTTCATTGAGACTGCACTTGCTTCAGTCACTTCAATCGTGTGAACTAGTTCCAATTATCATTCACTTCATTATTCCTTCCGCGAACTAGCAGCGTAACGAAATATGCAGCACAATACGTCGTGCTACTGTCCTCTCTCCTCAGGCCCGACCACCCTTAGTATCCTCTCACCTCATCCCTCCCTCAAGAAGTTAAACAAACATTTCATTGGTCGAGGTCCTAAGCCCCTCCTGCGCATCTTGTCTATCCATCACCGAACACATCCCATGAACGAAACACATCGACCCGAACACACAAACTGAACATACCAACCCAAACACACCGAAAACACCGACCCGAACACACCGAACACACCTCCCCGAACACACCGAACGCACCGACCCGAGTACACCGAACACATCGAACACACCGGCCCGAACACCGAAAACACCAACCCGAACACACCGATCCGAACACACCGACCCGAACAAACCTAACTGAACACACCTAACACACCTACGCAAACACACCAACAAGAGCACACCGAACACACCGACCCGAACTAACCGAACACACAGACGCGAACACACCGACCCGAACACACCGACGCGAACACACCGACCCGAACACACCGAACACACCGACCCGAACACACCGACCCGAACACACCGAAAACACCAACCCGAACACACCGAACACACCGACCCGAACACACCGACCCGAACACACCGACCCGAACACACCGACCCGAACACACCGACCCGAACACACCGAAAACACCAACCCGAACACACCGAACACACCGACCCGAACACACCGACCCGAACACACCGACGTGCACACACAGAACACATCGACCCGAACACATCGAAAACACCAACCCGAACACACCGAACACACCGTCCCGAGCAAACCGAACACACCGACCCTAACACACCAAACACACCGAGCGGAACACACCGAACACAGCGAACACACCAACCCGAGCACACCGACCCGAACACAGCGAACACACCGACCCGAACACACCGAACACACCGACCCGAACACACCAACCCGAACACACCAACCAGAACACACCGACCCGAGCACACCGAACACACCGACCCGAATACACCGAACACACCAACCCGAGCACACCGAACACACCGACCCGAACACACCGACCCGAACACACCGACCCGAACACACCGACCCGAACACACCGACCCGAACACACCGACCCGAACACACCGAACACATCGAACACACCGACCCGAGTACACCGAACACACCGATCCGATCACGCCGAACACACTGACCCGAGCACACCGAACACACGACCCTAACACACTGACCTGAACACACCGACCCGAACACACCGAAAACACCAACCCGAACACACCGACCCTAACACACCGACCAGAACACACCGAACACACGACCCTAACACACTGACCTGAACACACCGACCCGAACACACCGAAAACACCAACCCGAACACACCGAACACACCGACCCTAACACACCGACCCTAACACACTGACCCGAACACACCGAAAACACCAACCCGAATACACCGAAAACACCAACCCGAACACACCGACCCGAACACACCGAACACACCGACCCGAACACACCGACACGAATACACCGACCCGAACACATCGACCCGAACACACCGACCCGAACACACCGAACACACCGACCTGTGCTGCACACCGAACACACCGTCCTGAACACACCGACCCGAACACACCAAACAGCGACACGAACACAGGGAACACACCGTACGTACCGGACCGGACCGACAGCCCCACCGCCAACTGACCGACTGGTTGACTCGGATGGCTAGCCTCTGGTAAGTGTGCTGTTCCCATGGGCTCAGGCCGATGGTTTAAGTGTGCTTAAGGCGACAGCCCCACCCCAACTGACCGACTGATTGACTCGGATGGCTAGCCTCTGGTAAGTGTGCTGTTCCCATGGGCTCAGGCCGATGGTTTAAGTGTGCTTAAGGCGACAGCCCCACCCCAACTGACCGACTGATTGACTCGGATGGCTAGCCTCTGGTAAGTGTGCTGTTCCCATGGGCTCAGGCCGATGGTTTAAGTGTGCTTAAGGCGACAGCCCCACCCCAACTGACCGACTGATTGACTCGGATGGCTAGCCTCTGGTAAGTGTGCTGTTCCCATGGGCTCAGGCCGATGGTTTAAGTGTGCTTAAGGCGACAGCCCCACCGCCAACTGACCGACTGGTTGACTCGGATGGCTAGCCTTTGGTAAGTGTGCTGTTCCCATGGGCTCAGGCCGATGGTTTAAGTGTGCTTAAGGCGACAGCCCCACCGCCAACTGACCGACTGATTGACTCGGATGGCTAGCCTCTGGTAAGTGTGCTGTTCCCATGGGCCCAGGCCGATGGTTTAAGTGTGCTTAAGGCGACAGCCCCACCGCCAACTGACCGACTGATTGACTCGGATGGCTAGCCTCTGGTAAATGTGCTGTTCCCATGGGCCCAGGCCGATGGTTTAAGTGTGCTTAAGGCGACAGCCCCACCGCCAACTGACCGACTGGTTGACTCAGATGGTGTGCTGTTCCCATGGGCCCAGGCCGATGGTTTAAGTGTGCTTAAGGCGACAGCCCCACCGCCAACTGACCGACTGATTGACTCGGATGGCTAGCCTCTGGTAAGTGTGCTGTTCCCATGGGCCCAGGCCGATGGTTAAGTGTGCTTAAGGCGACAGCCCCACCGCCAACTGACCGACTGGTTGACTCAGATGGTGTGCTGTTCCCATGGGCCCAGGCCGATGGTTTAAGTGTGCTTAAGGCGACAGCCCCACCGCCAACTGACCGACTGATTGACTCGGATGGCTAGCCTCTGGTAAGTGTGCGGTTCCCATGGGCTCAGGCCGATGGTTTAAGTGTGCTTAAGGCGACAGCTCCTGTCAGTAGATTTACTGGATTTTAAATAACCTTTACACGACGACATTCCGACACACTGGTGGCCTCAAATGACCGGGGCAATTGACAGCGTCTTTAACAAACAAAATATTCTTTAGTATTTACCACGAGTTCCCGGCGCAAATTTCTACAAATGTCTATCAAGGTTAACATGAGCCAGATAGAAGAATAAACTTACAAGAGTGAGTAGAGAAACACCTGTGAATGCACACATCAGATTTTTGGAAAAAGGTTTCTGCTAACAGCAGAAGAGTCGGTAAATAGCAAACTTGGTTTTAAAGTTCACCATCTTGCAAAGATGGGTCACGAAGATTTTACCCCATCCCGAGCTACCGTTTATATTGAACATGTTTTGTAAATTTTAATTCAATCAAAATTGGCGCTATTTATTTTGGTTAAAACACCACATGTTTAATATATTTTAATGACAAATATAAGGTATTTCTGGAGATAGTCCTCTTCATTCTTGATGACTTTTGCATAACTAGTAAACATACGCAAAGTTTAACAAAAAAATATGTACATCTCCATAAAGTATAGCATTTATGTAAAGTATTATTCCCAAGATGGTTTATTTTCCAGTTTTACTTTCTCTACTGGTAAGAAGGGGAAGTATTGTATTCCACCAGAAATTCGATGTCGAGATTTCACCGGAAATATATATTTTGAGATCCCCTGAATCCAAAAAAGGCATTCTTAGAAAAAGCTCTCTCTGTCTGTGTGTGTGTCTGTCTGTCGGTCAGTGTGTGTGTGTCAGTCTGTAGACACCATAACTCAAAAACGAAAAGTCGCTTTCATATTTAAGTTTAATGTCTTTCAAGGATGCAAAATGAAGATTTTGAGGAAAACAGCTTCACCCTAAACTATGCTTTACATGGAAAATTTTTCGAAAATTTTGATTTTCTTGATATGGCTCTAACGATTTTGATTAAAATACCACATGTTCAAAATATTTATATGACAAATGAAATGCATTCTATGAATTTTCTGGCTATAGCCTATGTAGTCCTGTTTACTCTGGATGACTTTTGAATAACTCGTGGACCGTAAGAGATAGACCAAATCGTACTGTAAAAAATGTAGACCTCGCTAAAACGCACAATTTATGTCCGGATAAATTTTTATGTGGAGTGAGCCATTGCGGAGATATTCCTTGTTATTTGTGTCAGTTTCGGAAACCTTAATAGTTTCGTGAAATTTAACATCTTTATTCATTTTTATATGTTAAACGTGCAAAGAGAACAGGATCTCAAAGCTTTAAAACATTTGACCATCGCTCAAAGCCTACTGTATTCTAATATTCCCCTTGCACCTAAAAGGAAATAAGCAATAAGGTAATTAGTACAAGAGTAGAGAAGGTCATGTGAGTGCAACACATCAGACTTTTTTTATAGACAAACCTTTTCTCAAATAAAAAGTCGTTTTTAGTTTTCTCTCTCCTGATTACGAGAAAAGAACGTAATTTCAAAGTCATGACATAATGACTAGCTCTTAAGAGGTTTGAGTGTCACTTAAGCCTCTATCTTCACCTATTCTTATTGTACCTATAAGTAAATCTATATACAAATCTGATGTGTCGCACTCACATGACTTTCTCTACTCTTGTACCAACCATTCTTACAAACACTTATTCCTATATCTTCTTCGTGTTAGTTGAGATAAACATTTGTACAAACTATCTTATTGCTTACTTCCTTGTAGGTAGAAGGGGAGTAATAGAATACACTAGACTTTCAGCAATAGTCAAATCTTTTAAAGCTTTCTCTTTGCTCGACTAAGATATAAAAATATGAATAACGATCTTTTATTTGACGAAAGATTTAAGTACTCCAAAACTGACACAAATAACAAGGAATATCTCCGAAATGGTTCACTCTACCTATTAAAAATATTTGGACACAAAATATGTGGTTTATCAAGTTCTACATTCTTTGTACAGTAAGATTTGCTCTGTCTCTTACGGTTTGCTAGTTATGCAAAAGTCATCCAGACTAAACAGAACTACATAGGATATAGCCAGAAAATTCAATATATATATATTTCATTTCCCATAAAAATACCTCAAACATGTGGCATTTTAATCATAATCGTAAGAACCATTTTCGAGAATGTTAACATTTTCAAAATATTTCCTATGTAAAGGGTAGCTTAAGGTGGGGGAATTTTCTTCCAGATCTTCGTGTGGCATCTTTAAAAGGCATTAAATTTAAATATCAACTTTGGTTTTGCACACACACACACACACGCACGCACACACACACACACACACACACACACTTACACACACATGGACCTTTTTCTAAAAATACTCAAAACATATATTTCCGTTGAAATCTTGACATCTAATTTTTGGGTTTAATACAATACTTCCGCTATTTAGTATATCAGGTGAATCAGCTGCCCCTTATTCTCAAGTTTTATGTAATCCGCATTTTATAACCTAACATGAAAACATCGGCCGCTATGCTAGGTTCTATCCAAGCATTCAACATGGATATTCTTGTCTCTGATGTTGTTAGGTAGCTCAGCTCAGGTGGAACAAGAGCATGATTTGTAAGTAATCTATGCACTGTAAAGGTGGTTCGAGTCAAGGCCATCTCTAAGTAACAGGTCTGGATATGCGATTCGTGACGTCACAATGCGAGGCCGACGTTCCAAGCAATATTCATACGGAATAAACACATGTTTTACAGCATTTCTGCGCTGGAAGAAGCGTGCATTCATTTATATTTTCACATTTCGTATTAAAAGTTAATGTGTGTTAGTATGTTAGTGGAAAATATGCTTTGCATAGTTGTTAATGCGAATATATCTCCAGTTTTTTTTTTTTTTTTTTTTTTTGGTGCCTGTAGATAATACCAAACTGTCTTGTTTAATAATGCAGTAGTTTTTCAAGAGGATGTTGGTTATTACTTTTATTATTTTCCTCGTCAAAATAGCACCCGTTAACTCTCAATCACTAGCATTACAGTCAGCACTGATATTATTAATGTCACATGTCTCAGCACCTAAATGTAGAATTAAGTTTTTCTGGCTTTCTACTTTAAGAAATTCTTGTTCATATGTATCAACAAATTTACTACTTTTTCGTGATCACCAAGCATTTTCACCTTCATTGATAAATATTTTAAATGCAAGAGTTTCTATCAGGACTGAGGGTTGAGAAAGTTGTCTGAGGTAATCAGGATGGGGTAAAGAAAGAACATTATAATCACGTAACTGTCTGTAAGCTGCTGGGTGAGAAAAATAAATTGAGCACGTCCATAACAGGGCATCGGGCGTATATTTAATTTACTTTTGACTGACCAGTTTTACCTGCTGTTCTAAGAAATTAGGTTTTAGATATTCTGTGGCATCTTCAGTCATGTCCTCCCAACATTCCTTTAAAATGTTGGCCGTCTGAAGTAGTTTATGTTCTGTTTGTTCACTTGCTATTGTGAACCAAAAGAGCATCAAATATAGACAATTTATGCAATATGATTTGTTTACCGAGAATTCATTTAAACTTACTATTGAGTATTACAATTTTACCCTATAGAACCTAAATAATAAAATTGGAATTCATTTTTAATGCTGCTACAATTTTAGGATCAGTATCAATTTTCACAAAAATTACATCGTTTTCTTTTATGATGACGGTGAATCCCTCTAATTTCATGTCACTAATTCTATTTTTAAAGCTCTAAAAATCAACAATTTTGTCATCTTCGAGTCATTTACGAAATGCTATGGATTTTCAGTAAGTTTAGGAGTTGTTCTGGGTGCTACAAAACGCTTCCATCATTTCGCGTAGCAGTAAACTCCTTCACTAGTGCTGTTCAGAAAAATGTTTAATACATACCACAACTGGTTCATAAATATCCGTGTGAATACCACGTACCCACTGTTGTCTCCCGTGTGGATCCTTTGGAAACGAAGACACTGTAACATACTTTTCTACACTTGTTTTATAGTTTGAGGTATAACCAGGCACACAACATTTCCTAGGCAGTTTGTACTGAAAACTACACCACTTTGTAATTTACTTTTTCGCTCACTTAATTGTTTACTGACACGTTGTAAGGCACAAGCAACTTCTTAGCGTTCCAACCACGTACTGATGTGTTGCATTCCCGTAATAAACAAATAGGTGATAAACATAAGCCTCCCGTGATGACGTCAATAACGTAATCTCTTTCCGTATAAAGGCCTGTTAGATAAAGATGGCCTTGTTCGAGTCCCCTACATGTGCTAATTTTTTTACTGCGTAATGTTTACAACTAACGTTAGTTAAACAATTAATCTGTGTAAAGCTGTTATCATTGGAATTAGTAATTGTTTTATTTCTACTTATGGTATTGTTGCATATAAGGATATCTCTCCCAGTAGAAATTTTGAGTTGCTTACTCTTTGGTTGTTGCTTCTCCGTAGATCAAAAGCATATCAACGTTCTGGTCTGTGGAATACATGGTGAAGGAATGGCACAAAATATCGTGCGACAGCATACACATGGCGTGTATGGAGTCACATTCATAATAACACACTACATCACACCAGTCCAGTGGGGCAGAGGTCATTATACCTCTTCTATTAAAAATGCAGACAATCAGAAATGCTTTAAATTGTATCCTAAACCCACAGAGACTTTCAAATTAGATTATTGTGAATCGGGCTTCCAAGTTTTGAACAGACAAAGATTTGTACAATGTCGAGACGCGAACCCACGTCCCGGGGGTTAGTTTACAGAGTACGTTCATAATTCTATTCAGCTATTTGGAGGCCTGACTGAAATCATACTTCGAGTTCCAGCCCTAGAGGCATACTCCAGGTACTATGTCATTGCCACCTCGCGACTTTTCGAGCGTAATTTACCCCTTTCAGACAGTTTTAAACGTTTGCTGGGCGTTTTAATATTATTTAAATGGCAAAAACTATTATGCATGTTATTTGAGTTGTACAACATGTAGTTTACGCCAAAAGTTAAATAAGGCGTTATTTAATAATTTGTGCGTTTTGACTGTACGGGTCAATGGTGGATAAGGAGTGTCTGTCATTTTTTTGCAGCCAACCCGGCTGTAAGTACAAGAATCCGCCATTTTCTTTTTACCTGATGTTCTTAATGTACTCATGTGAGTGGTCCGTTTTTTCAAAGGCGTTTACTGAATTGCGTTGCTATGTATACTGTAATAAAAGGTTTGTAAAATCGGCTGGAAACCCGGAACTCGCTCTCAAGAAACCAGTCGTATGTTTTTTAGATGTACTTTAGCGAGGAGTACGTTCTGTCCCTTGAACCGCTGTTGCTCTAAGTTTGCACATTCGTCTGTCTAAGAACGGCAAAAAATACGTTTTAGTAAGAGCAAAACTGGACTAAGGCTCATATGGCCTTTGATGGGTAGCGCAGCTGACTCGCCTGATATGCAGTAGAGAAAGTAATAAAAATGATTGTATGTGCTCTAAACGTTGTTATGCGATTGTGCTAAAACTCTGGTAAGTTGTACGCCTCCCCTGGAGGTTTTCGGGAAGGCACAACTATGTTACACGGAACGCGAGTGATGTCAACAAGTTAGTGTGTTTATCTACAGTGTATAAAAATGGATGTTGGTATGTATGAAGTTGATAAATTCCAGCACTGGTTGTGCAATGCCTGTGAAAATTGGCTCATCGAAGTGTTGTTTTATGGAGAAGGTTTTTTGTCCTCCGTTTTACTACGCAACATATTACATTCACACGGTTTTCTCTTCTCGTCTTTCTTCCTATGGTATCTATGGTTGTTCAACACTGCTTTTCCATAGTGCCTTACCGGTGTTTTTGTTTATTTTTTGTTCTTTATAATGCGCTAAAAGTTTTAATTAACTGTTTGTTAAGCGTATTAAGTGATATATTTTTAAATGTCTCCAAAGAAACACAAAGCTATTGGGCAACTGCAGTCTAAGTCTAAAAGTTGTAGGGATAAATCGTCAAACCACAAGCAACGTCGGGTATTTCAGCTAGTATGTTACAAAAACAGATCTACATAGGTTTATCTCGATTAACCAGAAGTAAATAGAAACATATGATTTTTTGAGTATGGTTTGTTGAATGAGTTGGGAAAGTACTGTGAATGTAACATCGGATTTTTACTTTTTTACTGCGTATAGTATGTAGAGGAAATATTGTATTCAATCCAAAGTTTCGATGCCGAAATTTCACCGGAAATATACATTTTGATACCTCCGGAATCCAAAAGAAACCACTTTTAGAAAAAAAATCCGTTAACATCATAATTCAAAAACAAAAATTTGGTATTTAGGTTCACTATCTTTCAAGAATGTGACACGAAGATTTTGAAGAAAGTTTCTCCACCCTAAACTACCCTTAACGTCGAAAATGTTTCGTAAATTTTGATTTTCTCGGAAATGACTAGTGATTTTTATGAAAGTGCCGTAAGTTTGAGATATTTTTATGGCAAATGAAATGTATAGTTTGAATTTTCTGGCTATGGTCCATGTAGTCCTGTTTACTCTGGATGGCTATAGCAAAACTAGTAAACCGTAAGGGATAGACCAAATCTTACTATACAAAAATGTAGATGTTGCTAAAACACACAATTCGTGTCCAAATAAATGTTTGCAGAGTGAACCATTTCGGAGATATTCCTTGTTATATGTGTGAGTTTTGCAATACTTATATTTTTATCAAATGGAAGGCCACTATTCAATTTTTTATCTCTTGTCTGTGCAAAGAGAATGGAATTTCAAAGCCTTCATATAGCGACCAGCTTTAAAAGATTTGACTATCGCTCCAAGCCTTCTGTTTTCCCATATTTCCCTTGTACCTACAAGGAAACAAGCAATAAGATAATTTCTGCAAGTGTTTATCTCGACTAACATGAAGATAAGGGTTTTTAATAATAGTACAAGAGTAGAGAAAGTCATGTGAGTGCAGCACATCAGATCTTTTTAATGCTGTTTTTGTTTTTGGGTCTTCAAAACGTGTTTTCCGGTGAAATCTCGGTATGTAATTGTTGGATAGAACGTAACACTTCCCTTTATGGAAATTTGGTTGTTATAAGCCTGTTACTCAGATGGCAATGAAGTCTAGGACTACAAGTACTGTTATTGCAAATGTACACACATATTAGCATATTTTCGCTCTAAACCACAACAGCTGTAACACGTGATGATGGAACTATTCAAGGACAGCCTTTGTTAGATCATGATGAAGTGTTAATCACGTGTGCTCCATACGGGTCATGATTATTCTGTTTAATAGTAAATTACACGGTAGGTGTTAGGCTGCAGGTTCTTCCGGATGCAAAACAAGTTCTACACAAATGTTAAGGTTTAGAAGCTTTTACTTTCTCCAGAGAATACAATGATTCCAGAAAGTATTTGTTTCCACTGTAAACAATTATCATAAGTGATGCCATGAGTTATTGTCAATGTTTCTACGAAATTTGAATTATCACGAGTTGCATTTATTAAGACTATTTTTCTAATTAAAGGATGATATATCCTATGAAATGTTATTTAAATAATTAATTACTAACCTCTTAAAAGAAAGTTGTTGTTGTAGTGTTTAACGCCCGCTTTTACTACTACGGCACCGCAGTCGGTGACACTGATGATACATGGAATGAAGATGGAGCACCGGTGGAATGAGATGGCGGGGGAAACCGGAGCACCCGGAGAAAACCCGCCCTGACGCCGCTTCGTCCACCACGAATACCACATGCGGGTCCCTGGGTCTTAAAAGAAACCTGTAGCATAAATGCATATATCAGCGTCCATTGGTACGGCCTACAAGATTATCATATTGATGCTCCAATCCTTTAAGATGCTCGCAATGTCAGACGTTGAAGCATCTGGTGTTAATTTATAATTGCATTCAATAACATTTGTCAAACTGATTCCAGACATATTTACTGATGTATTCTGTGTTCTGAGGTTTCCCTCTTCCAATTATTTAACCTATTTCATCATTAGATACCTCACCGAAGCCAAAGTCAGCCATTTTTGACATTTGAATAGTGGCTCTATTACGTCAAAATACGTCAGCTGTTCCGTACCTGTAGCACAGTGCAGCTAGATTGTCTAACCTGATCATAACATAAGAAAAGCAGAGGAGGTGATAATGAAATCTGATAAATTTTTCGCGAACGAAATTTGAAATTGTTATGCACATGATTGATTGATTTCAACCAAGTCACGTGTGAGTAGAACAGACAACCAAATTAACGGACAGAACTATTTCTGTTTTACTGTTAAAAACAACGAACGAAATTCCAGTTTACGTGCTTTAGGACATTTCAAAATAGTTTTTATTTTGTTAACATGTTTTTGAAAATTACGCCGATTCTCACACTTTTGTGTGTTGTTTATAAAAGTCCGGCCTTTTTCATGCTTATATTCCATAACAATTAACGTGTTGTCAGCCCAGTAGCTACCGCGGTTAACGCATACCGCCCGGCAAGCTGAGCCTAGACGCAGCTAATGGTCGGCCCCCTCACAATAATAGTCATTGTCTATCGCTCCCCCGCTCCAGAGGAATCGTTTTGGCAGTTTCGAGTACGTTCCTTATTCAGAACGTTCGCATTGTGCTCCGGGTCATTTTAGTGGACAATTGACAGTTGAAACTTAAGTTGAGAATATAGTGTACCTGAGTTCAGTAGACAGCTCCGAGTGCGGTTCAGTTTGGGAGTTGTAACTCAGCAGTTCAGTTGTGTTTCGATTCGATGGGTCAGTTGTGTTTTGTTCTGAGTGTTCGTCTCAAGTGTAATGTTTGTGCTACACTAAGCGACTAACTGAGAATATGTGTTTAACAGCAATGGGTGTTCCCATTTGTCACAATATTTAGTTCCTGCTGCTATATACACTCAATTCCTTTACAATATGTTATGTTGATATTTATAATAGTGGAGATTTCAATGATGGATATCTTCTTTTGGGCACCCGACATTTGAGCACGCGTAGTGTACTGGGATTTGTAAATTTGACACTAATTGTACACTTGGAAGGAAAAAAAATAAAAGATAAATACAGTAATCTGTACAGGAATGTCCAACCTTCAAACTTTAGAGAACCTTACATAATGAACGGCTATACCCCACACCATTCCTTCAGTCGGAGGGACAGACAGTCAGTATCCAGTGACGGACAAAAGGCGATTCCGTGGCTGTTTCTAAGTCATACTTTGAATTTCCTGAGACTGTCCTCCGAAGACCTCTTCATTGTGGATGACTTTTGAGTAAATGGTAAACAGTAAGAGACACACTAAAGCATACTAAATAAAACACGTGAATTTCTTTAAAATACACAATTTATGTACAATACTTCGATTTTCTTTGGTGTTCACCATTTCCGAGATATTCTTTCTCATTTGTTTGAGTTTGCCAACACTTATACTTTTCCCAAATAGCAATAGGAATATGTTATTCGCTTTTATCTCTTAGCCTTGCAAAGTGAACGGAATTTCAAAGATATTTAAAACATTTCACTATAGCTTAAAGCCTACCATATGCCAATGTTCTCCTCGCACCTACAAGAAAATTAGAAATTAAAATAATTTTTTTAGAATCCTTATGTTGATTAAAATGTAGTATATAGAGAAATAAACATTTACAAGTATAATAGTGTGTAGATATAAGAGTGAGTATAACTCTACATATATTTGTGAACAGAGTTTCTCCAAATTGAACTATATTAAAAGTCTGTATATATCACAATATGTTACGTGACGACGATCACTTGGTGTATCTTCTAAGACTATGTCAAATATTGATATACTTCTTAAACGTAAGCACTACCAAACAAGTCACTAATGAACACATGTTTATCACATAAGATTTGAAAATGCTTATGTATATTAAAATGTAGTATATAGAGAAATAAACATTTACAAGTATAATAGTGTGTAGATATAAGAGTGAGTATAACTATACATATATTTGTGAACAGAGTTTCTCCAAATTGAACTATATTAAAAGTCTGTAGTATATATCACAATATGTTACGTGACGACCATCACTTGGTGTATCTTCTAAGACTATGTCAAATATTGATATACTTCTTAAACGTAAGCACTACCAAACAAGTCACTAATGAACACATGTTTATCACATAAGATTTGAAAATGCTTATGTCTATTAAAATGTAGTATATGGAGAAATAAACATTTACAAGTATAATAGTGTGTAGATATAAGAGTGAGTATAACCCTACATATATTTGTGAACAGAGTTTCTCCAAATTGAACTATATTAAAAGTCTGTATATATCACAATATGTTACGTGACGACGATCACTTGGTGTATCTTCTAAGACTATGTCAAATATTGATATACTTCTTAAACGTAAGCACTACCAAACAAGTCACTAATGAACACATGTTTATCACATAAGATTTGAAAATACTTATGTATATTAAAATGTAGTATATAGAGAAATAAACATTTACAAGTATAATAGTGTGTAGATATAAGAGTGAGTATAACTCTACATATATTTGTGAACAGAGTTTCTCCAAATTGAACTATATTAAAAGTCTGTAGGTATATATCACAATATGTTACGTGACGACGATCACTTGGTGTATCTTCTAAGACTATGTCAAATATTGATATACTTCTTAAACGTAAGCACTACCAAACAAGTCACTAATGAACACATGTTTATCACATAAGATTTTTAAGTGCTTTCGTAACCAACCCGCTACTGCAACACAATGCATGTCGGAATGTTTAAGAGTGGCAAGATCCGCGTATAATGGGAGGAGGTAAGTCCAACCTCCCCTCTTTCGCAAACGTGGGACATCGCTGGTTTCCACATTAACCTAACAAAAAGTGCTTTCCACTCAGATGCTATTGCGTCTCTCTAAGACTGGCTTGAAGCAAATGCCAAGAAAATAAACACGAACCACTTATCTAATGTTATACACACTGAAACAAAAATAACCTCTCTAAATGAATTCTACTCTGTAATATGATTAATGACTCCACTGATATTTTAATCACAATCATTAGAGCCATTTTTGAGGAAATCAACGTTTTCGAAAAAGTTTCCATACAAAAGCTAGTTTGAGGTGGGAGACTCTTTTGATACTCTTTGTATCGTGTCTTTGGAAGACGCTGAACCGACTTTTCATTTTTGAGGTATACTGTTCACATAAAGACACGCCCACATGAACACAGACCTTTTTCTAATAATCTGATGTGTTGCACTCACATGACTTTCTCAGCTCTTGTACTAACCATTCTTACAAACTCTTATTCCTATTTCTTCTTCGTGTTAGTTGAGATAAACATTTACAGAAATTATCTTATCTTCTTGTAGGTTCAAGGGAAATATGGGAATACAGTAGGCTTTGAGCGATAGCCAAATTCTTTAAAGCTTTCGAATTCCGTTCTCTCTGTAAAAAAATATAAAAAAACTGAATAACGATGTTCCATTTGACAGAAGTATAAGTTCTCCAAAACTCACACAAATAACAAGGAATATCTCCGAAATGGTTCACTCTACAAACAAATTTGTTCAGACATAAATTGTGTGCTGTAGCAAGATCTACATTTTTTGTACAGTAAGATTTGGTCTATCTCTTATGGTTTACCAGTTATGCAAAAGTCATCAAGAATAAACAGGACTACATAGGCTATAGCCAGAAAATTCAGGATATACATTTCATTTGTCATAAAAATATCTCAAACATATGGGGTTTTAATCAAAATCGTAGTCATTTTCAAAAAAAATCAAAGTTTTCGAAAAATTCTCAATATAAAGGCTAGTTTAGGGTGGAGGAATTTTCTTTAAGATCTTCATGTCGTATCCTTGAAAGATGTTAAATTTAAATACCAACTTTGGTTTTTAATCGACTTTTCGTTTTTGAGCTATGCTGTCCACAGACTGACACACACGCGCGCACACGCGCGCACACATGCGCACACATAGATCTTTTTCTAAAACTGGCTTTTTTATTTAGGAGGCCTCAAAGCGTATTTCCGGTGAAATATGGATATCGAACATTTGGGTGGAATGCAATACTCTCTCTTCTTTATTGTACGTAGTAGAGAAAGTAAAAATGCTTCTTTTTTTTTTTCTTTCTTTTTTTTTTTTTTTTCTTTTCTTTTTTCCCTTTATTGAATTTGAAGTCTCAAAACAAGTATTTCCTGTGAAATTTCAGAATGTAATTTTTGGACGAAATGCAATACTTACTTTAGTTATTATGAATATGCAGTAGAGAAAGTAAAATTCTCAGTGTCTGTCTTGCATTGTTGGAAATTCTGAGCTGCAGTTAAGCGCCACCTTCAGGGAAAAACTGAGAACTTGAAGTGCAATAGACTACAGAAGATTAGCTCCAAACTTCTTGTATTTAGGTATTCTTCCTGGGGAGATATCTGCAGAGGGAGCTGAAACAATCGGTCCACTGTTGTCCATTGTTGATGCCATGTATTGGTGAACAGTAGCAAACTTTCCGTTGTGGGTGAATGACACGGGGGTAAAAGAACTGACAAGGAGACGAAATCATAAGGCTTCAACTCAAGTTTTGCGGGTGGAGGGTCAAATTAATGTGAGGGCTTCGGAAGGCGTGGAGATGATTGGCGTTTAGCATTGCGGGAACAGATGTGTGTGGCTTCTAGGGGCAACTTGGAATGTGAGCATGTTCACGTGCCAGACATCGGTTAGGGCTTTCTATAGGACAAATGACTGTAAACAGAGCAGGAGTGTAACCCATTAGAGGTCAGCATTTGCTTTTGAGGCCTGCGTGACCACTTCCTCCTATTCATTGCTATTATTATCCACTTTGTTTCAAATCTTTGCTTCTTTCTCATTAATTGTTGTATTTTGCATTGAAATATATTACATTATAAGCACTAAATATGAATATGAATTTATTAAGTACCAAAGCATATACATGTTGGGCTGCCCATGCCCCTCTGTCATGTGACAGCCCTCTCAGATTCTCCACATACAACTTTTTCACGTGTGCTGTTTATTCTTTGACAACAGTTAATTAACCTTGTTCAAACCTGTCTTGTTAACTTTCGTCTTTTCGATTCTCTTATTTTCACCAAATTCTCTTATACTTTCTTTTATCTAAGATCATTAGTATTTTAGATTACCCATTCCATTCTAAAATGTATTTCCCCCTCATTTTTGTTTTCTTTCCTGTTTAATAATTTCCTTCTTACCTTTATATCAGTTTCACTTTCTTTCCTCACTTAACGTTCACTTGTTCTTAAAGTGCTTACTTGACATTAACCCTAAACTCTTAATTCCATCCCCTCTACTACCCCTGAACACACTTTATTTTGTAGTGTTTAACACTATCACTACATACGGCACCGCAGGCGGTAACACTGATGATACATGCAATGAAAATGGAGCACCGGTGGAATGAAATGGCGGGGAAACCGGAGAACCCCGAGGAAACCCGCCCCAACGTCGTTTCGTCCACCTCAAATCCCACATGTGGTTGCCTGGGATCGAACTCGGGCCACTTTGGTGAGAAGCAAATGATCTAACCACTCGGCTACGGCGCGGCCCGAACACAGTTCACTTGATCACTTATCACACTGGGTGGAGCACCATTTTCCTCCCTGTTTCTCTTTGGCTTCCTATATATTAACACATGTTCATTATCTGACATCCACTTTTTTATGTAATATATTTCCAAGTTCGAGCTGTACTTTTCTGCTCTCCCTTCTGTCGTTTCAATCTCTCCATATAGACGTAATGCCTGTCTCTCTGTCCTCCCATTCTACAAGGTCATACCCCACCTTTTCTTGTTTACCTGGTTTATTTCTACTCCACTTTGGAATTGCCCATTGTTGCTTGAGTAACTTGCACTAGCTTGTTCGCCTCCACTCGCTCTATCTAGGATTGCTCGTAACATTTTCAATCCCCCGCCGCCATCTTTTTTCTCCGTCGAATTTTTGTCACCAAAAGCACTAAATAGTACGACATACCTCTGGATGAATAATTTTTGACACATAATAACCTACACAATAGGCCACCCAGCAGGATGGCTGAGGCGCTTACGTCTGTGGCCCGTATTTGCGAGGTCGCGGGTTCGATCCCCATGCCAGACATTCCTGGCCCATGGATTTTACGGAGATTTCCCTTGGTCGCCAGGCGAATGCTGGGAAGGATTTCCATATCCCTCAAATTTCCTGTCCTTCCATTTCGTTACATTAATGATTTCATTTCACCCTTCATTCCATTGTTTCTTTCAGGGTTGAAAGCGTCGCGGCTGCAGCACGGTTGGAGGAACACCCTGAAAATCTCTTGGGAGTACGAACCCGAAGGGAACAGGGCTGAGCCAACCTCCACAGGGTTGCTTCTAACTGGGAAAATGA
The DNA here is from genome assembly GCA_030765045.1 of Tenodera sinensis. Lineage (NCBI taxonomy): Eukaryota > Metazoa > Arthropoda > Insecta > Mantodea > Mantidae > Tenodera > Tenodera sinensis. The sequence continues at coordinate 304,509,750 of CM060962.1, forward strand.
CCCCGCCACCTGCACTATCGTGGCAACGTTTCGACCGCCCTTAGGATCCATTCACCTCATCCATCGTCCCGGGGGGTGCCCCGTGAGGAACATAGCCACTAAAGATCGCCTTTTGGTCGAGGTACAAATCCCCCTCCGCAAGTTTTCTTAGCGTCATAGAGTCAATGGGACTGACAGAATTCACAGTGACATTGCCACGAGCGGTAAACGCTTTTTTATGGGCAAATAAAGCAGGAGTATAATTATCTTGGCATTTACCTTCATGTGCACAAAACATGTTGTTACGTCTCACATCGTGGGGTTGATAACCAAATTAAAGGAAAGGAAACATAGACAGATAAGACTAGTTATTGATGGAACGGTGAAAATGAAGCAAAAGCATTTTTGTGCGAGGGCAGATGGTGGTCGTAAAAACGGAAACCAGCTCCAATGCTCAGATTACATCCCTGATAATAACGTCGGGCAGCTGACATAATTATCTCAGCGAAGTCAATGTCAAGGACAGGTGAAACACGTTTTTCTTTCCTCTGGAAATTAAATTACTGTCCAGGGGATAAAACTTTCTCCCTCCACAGGAAATGAAGCACATGTGCAGTCAACTCAGGTCCTTCTATTAGTAATGTCTGATTAAACTTTGTCCATTTTGCTCATATTACTGTAGAGGACGTTTTGTATTCCACACAAATACCGAAATTTCACCGGAAATACACGTTTTGGGACTCTGAATCCGAAAAGGGTATACAACAAAACTAAAAAGTCTGACGTGTTGCACTCACATTACTCTTATTCCTATATCATATCTTTTCTGGAATTAATAGAGGAAATAAGTGTAAATCAGACACACCAAAAGAAATACAAAAACTTCTAGCACTGGAAACAATCAATACTAGATATCCCACGGAAGAATGGCTACACATAATTATATACTGATGGATACTCCATGGAAAACCTTACTGGAGCTGGAGTTGTGTGTTCACATTTTTCCTTTTATCATTCTGTTGGCAGAGACACGACAAATTATAATGGGGAAATAGAGGCTATACACATTGCTCTCCGACAATTACTATATCTTTCCTTAAATACATTTAACAAGGCAGTAATTCTTTTGGATTCTAAAGCTGCAATTCAGGGAATATGTTTAAATACTATAAAGAAGTCAACTAAAATTAGAGAATGCTACAAAATGTTAACACAACTCCAAAAAGTTAATAAGACTGTTCATCTCCAATGGATTCCAGCACACTGTGGAGTCATGGGGAACGAAGCTGCAGACTCACTTGCAAAGAAAGGCACAACAATAAAACAAAAGTCTAAATTCAATTTCTCATATTCCTCAATAAAACGCTTAATCACTAAAAAATCTTCTCATTCATACCTACAAGAAATAGAAACAAATGCCAAAGATAAAAAATGGATTACACTACTTTCCAACCCAGATATAATCCCCCAGAGACCAAGGAAAACAGCGGTTGCAGCCTTCCGACTATTGACAAATCACGACTGCTTAGCAAGTCATCTCTACAGAATAGGTATCTCAGCTTCACCAATATGTGTCCTGTGTAACGATCCAGCAGAAATGAACGAAGACCACTTGAAGAACTGTGAAGCATTAAGATCAGAAGAAACTACAGTTCAAAAGTATTGGAAAGCAGGAATGCTAATGGCTTAATTGCCAGATGCAAGGCACTAGAAAACAACAACATAACTTTTTCGCGTTCGTTGAGATGAACTTTTGCAGAAATTATCTTATTTCGTATTTCCTTTTAGGTACAAGGGGAATATGGGAATACAATAGTCTTAGAGCGATAGTCAAATCTTGTAAAGCTTTGAAATTCTGTTCTCTTTGCATGGCTAAGATATAAAAAAATGAATAACGATGTTCCATTTGATGAAAGTTTAGCATCCCAATGCTCACACAAATAACAAGGAAAATCTCCGAAATGGTTCACTCTACAAAAAATAAATTACTTGGACATAAATTGTGTGTTTTAACAAGATCTACATTTTTTGTAGAGTAAGATTTTGTCTATCTCTTACGGTTTACCAGTTATTCAAAAGTCATCAAGAGTAAGCAAACAGGGCTACATAGGCTATAGCCAGAAAATTCAAAATATACATTTCATTTGTCATAAAGATATCTTTAACATGTCATTTTAATCAAAACCAGTAGTCATTTTCGAGAAAACCAAATTTTCTAAACATCTTCCCTCTAAAGAGTAGTTTAGGGTGAAAGGATTTTCTTCAAAATCTTCATCTCGCATCCTTGAAATATATTAAACTTAAATACCACACACGCGCGCGCGCGCGCCCGGATCTTTTTATAAAGATATATACATATATATTTTTTTTTTTTTTTTTTGGATTCAGGGGTCTCAAAACACATATTTCCGGTGAAATCGCGACATCAAATTTTTGGGTGGGATACAGTTCCTACTTCCTCTACTTATACGTAGTAGAGAAAGTAAAAATGAGTAGTCAGTTAAATACCAAATTTGATATAGTATAAGTTCAGCGTCCTCCGAGGATAGGCACGAAGATTTCCAAAACTATTCCTCCGTGCCAAACTATACATAGGATATTTATTAAAAATTTTGAGTTTCTCAAAAAAGAAAAAAATCTTTTGTGTTGTACCCACAGGACTTTCCTATTGTGCATACTATTCTTACACACTGTTATTCCTCTATGTACTTCATATTAATCCAGATAAACATTTGTACAAATTATCTTATTGTTTACTTCCTTGTAGGTGCAGGGGAAATATGTGTATACAGCAGGCTTTGAGCAATAGTCAAATGTTTTAAACCTGGTCGGTATGTGATGACTTTGAAATTCAATTCCTTTTGTATGGCTAAAAAGATAAGTAAATATAAATTAAACTTAAAATTAAACATTCATATGTATTAGTTGAATGACATTAATCATTCGAAGTTCAATTCTCTGGTACAAAACACCCCTAAACATATCTTTAATTGTCTTACTTCAAATGTTTATATTCGTAATTGAATGTAACCAAACATTTCATAGTTACATCTTGCGAACACCGCATTCAAGTGTTTTTATCATGGTAACAAGCGCTAAAAAGAAGGAAAGAAGAAAAGGAAAAAATAATGATTTCAGTTGAAGAAAAGTAGGAGAGCTTGAAACTTGAAAGCAATAACAAGCAATATCTCTAAAATGGTGAACTACACAAAGAAAATGAATATGAAATTAATTCTGTGTTTTGGCAAGATCTACGTTTTTTGTGCAGTAAGATTTGCTCTACCACATACTGTTTACCAATTATTTAAAAGTCATCAAGAGTAAACTAGAATGCATGGGCTATAGTCAGAAAATTCAAAATGTACATTTCATTCGCTATGAAAATATCTTAAATGTATGGCGTTTTAATCAAAATTGTTAAAGCCAGTTTTGAGAAAATCAACATTTTCGAAAAAAATTTCAGTGGAAAGCGTAATTTAGAGTAAAGGTACTTTTTTTCAAAATCCTTGAAAGACATTTAACTTAAATACCAACTTTGGTTTTTAACCGACTTCTCGTTTTTCAGTTATGCTGTTCACAGACAGACACACGCACGTACACATACGGATGTTTTTCTAAAAAATGTTATTTTTCATTCAGGGGACCTCAATTATATACAGATGTCCCAGAATTAGACCGACAAACTTTGGGAAATGATAGATAACAGTATTTTCAACACACTTTTTTAAGGAAGGTTTTTTTGCTGCGGTGTTTCGTTTAAGCGCTAGACGAGTTAATGTCATAGATTGCTGCCTCCCACCCAGTTTAAGTATTTACGGCAAAATCAACAATGCAAATTAGTATTGCATTTATCTTAGTAAGGCACACAATCTTAATCCAAGAAGCAAACACAGAACACATAAACAAAACACAAACCTCTCATTGTTTACAGTTAATCACAGATTTACTATTCAAGTAAATTTTGGAACGCACGCCCATTGCGATTAACACAAAGAGTGCATCGACGTGCCGTATTCTGCCGTACTCTCGCAAAGACACCAGTTTCCGTACATTTCCTGTTTCAGACACCGTAACTCGCAGCTCACACTTGGCTGATGCATGAATTAAATGGCAATTAAATGTTAAATAAAGAGGAAATGAAGGCCCAGAAACCTTTAAATGGTAAAAATCGACTATTTAAATGATTATATTCCATGTCTCCAACAAATACATGAAATGTTAGATGGTTTAATTTAGTTCATGAATATAAATGGAGTATAATAAAGTTGGTCTGGGTGGCTCAGTTGGTTAGACGCTGCCCTGCTAATTCCAGGTCGCGGGTTCAAATCCGGCCCAGACCAATGGTTTTTAAGTGTACTTAAAATCGACAGTTCCATTTCAGTAGATTTACTGGCATGTAAAATAATTCCTGTGTGACGAGATTCCGGCACACCGGCGACGCTGATGTGATCCTGGCAATTGACAGCGTCGTTAAATAACATATTGTTATTACAGTATAATAAACATAACATGTAGTTAGGTTACTTTATTAGCAGTGAACGCAGCAACCGATAGATAACGTGTGCAACTGGCACTGGTGAGGTGCCGGGTTCGATTCCCGGTGGCCACTCACTCTGAACCATGGATTTTTCGTGGTTTCCCTGTGTTGGTAGGCGAATGATTGGGCAGTTTCTCTTCCACTTACCTTCCCTTATTGGCAGGATGGCTCTTGTACGCCTTTAGAGGTTTCATCCCTGGCAGTAGGTCACTGGGGGGGGGGGGGTGGTTTACCATGGGTAGGCTGGATGCGTTGGAACTGAAAGCGTTAGGGACCCGATCATGTTAGCGCCCTTCGTCATCTACTGTCTGTTCACCAGCTCATGGTCTAAGGGGAATGAATGGCAGGGGAGAGAAATTCCACACAGTGTAACGTGAGTTTTGTAAACATCCGCGCAAACATTGCTCTGCTGGTTGCGTTGCCAACTTACCTCCAATATTATACGCGCTATGTTTACTCGCTGCAAATTTCTCTTAATTTCAGTTGTACAATCGTACGAGGCAATAGTTTTATGTCGAAAGTAATTAAAAAAATAAACCCCAGTCTAGGAGTGTTGTGAAGTCTGCTATGATATTGTAGTTGCAGAACAAATGGGTTCAGAGTGACAGTTCTATGTGTAAAACATCTTTATAGGATGATTGAAACAAACATACCTATTAAAGCAGATACATTTTTGGTCCTATTGGGCCACACTGTCGTTTACTTGCCCCATACATTTGTGATCTCAATCCCATAAAACTAACTTGGGCCAACGTGAAATAAACAGTTAAAGAAATGCAACAGGCGACTTATTCTTACAGGAATTGCACGAAGTAACGCTCGAGTATATATCACTTAAGACCGAAACAGGCTGGCAGGGTTTTTAAAAAATACAGAAAAGCAGATCATCAGCGGAAAAAAAAAAACGGAGTAGCTGAAAACATCGTTTACGTTTTTTAAGCTAAATATATTGTTTGAACTGAAAATAACATTTAAATTGTGCTATTTTGAGCGAGATCTTTGCTCTAATCTAGCGTGAATGCACATTCCAAGCGTTCCTGCTAGCGACCATGAGCTGGTGAACAAACTGTACATCTGGTCGCCTTTGGTGTCTCTCCTTCCCTCTAACACTCCGTCCCTCCCTCCCTCTCAGAGGTAATGGTAAAAGCAAAAAGTGCCCTTGAGGTGCTCTGCCCTTTTCCTGAATGCGGGAAATTGAACTTTCCACCATGGCAGCATGAACGGGAAGTAGATAATAAACACCATCGCCCTAAAAAATAAGTTGATGTAAAAATACGTAGTTTCTACAAGACTGGGTACAGAAGCTTTTTGTAGCTCAAACAGGAGAAAGACACTCCAGATGTTGTTGTTTGTACATGGAGTGTATAAGGTATAATTATGGCAGGGAATCTGCCCTCAGGTACGTACGTCAGTGGGAAACAAACGCCTTCTGCACACAGCGAGCGTTCGTGTCTGTAGACTCAAGCCACGTGACAATGCTTCACCTTTCTCACGACAGCGACCCCAACAATTAACCTTAGCTACATATCATTGCTCTTATTGAACTTAACAAGCGTCTATGTCTCTCCTACCATTGGCTTCACTGCCAAAAATGCAACTTCAATCTTCGTAACCTAGGAGAAGTATTGTATATGTGTTTTGAGACCCCCTGAATCCAAAAAAGGCATTTTCACAAAAAAGGTTCATCTGTGCGCGCGCGTATGCGTGTGTGTATGCATGTGTGTGACTGTCTGTCTGTCTGTCTATGGACAGCATAACTTAAAAACCAAAAATGGGCTGAAAACCAAAGTTGATATTTAAGTTTAAAGTGTCTCTCAAGGATGCGACACAAGGATTTTGAAGAAAATTCCTCCACCCTAAACTACCCTTTATATGGAAAACTTTCGATTTTTGATTAAAATGTCATATATTTGAGACATTTTTATGACAAACGAGTTGTATATCTTAAATTTTCTGGCAATAGCCCATGCGGGATGACTTTTGCACAACTGATAAACCGTAAGAGATAGACAAAATCTTACTGTACAAAAACTGTAGATCTTGCCAAAACACACAATTTATGCCCAAATAATTGTTTTTATAGAGTGAATCATTTCGGAGGCATTCCTTGTTATTTGTGTGAGTTTCAGAGAACTTAAACTTTCGTCAAAAGGAACATCGTTTTTCATTTTTTATATCTGCAAGGAGAGCGGAATTTGAAACCTTTAAAAGATTTGACTAAGACTCAAACAAGGAAATAAGTAATAAGGTAATTTCTACAAATGTCTTTCTCAGTTAACACGAAGAAGATATAGGAATAAGAGTTTGTAAGAATGGTTAGTACAAGAGTAGAGAAAGTCATGTAAGTATAACACATGAGATTTTTACTTTCTCTACCACGTACAGTAAGTAGGGGAAGTACCTATTGTATTCGACCCAGAAATTCTATGACGAGATTTCATCGGAAATATATGTTTTGAGACCCTCTGAATCCAAAAAGAGAAAAAAATTTTTTTTAGAGAAAGATCGGTGTGTATGATGTTTGTGTGTGGCGTGTGTGTGTGTGTGTGTGTGGGTCTGTGTGTGTGTGTGTGTGTGTGTGTGTGTGTGTGTGTGTGTGTGTGTGGCGTGCGTGTGTGCGTGTGTGTGAGTGAACAGAATAACTTAAGAGCGAAAATTCCGTTGAAAACCAAATTTGATATTTAGGTGTTGTGTCTTTGAAGGATGCGACACGAAGATTTTGAAGAAATACCCTCTATTCTAAACTACCCCTTACATGGAAAATTTTGGTTTTCTCAAAAACGGCTCTATCGATTTTGATTAAAATGCCATATGTTTGAGGTATTTTTATGGCAAATGAAATTTTATGCTGAATTTTCTCGCTATAGCTCATGTGGTTCTGTTTACTCTGGATAACTTTTACATACAAACTGGTAAACCGTAAGAGATAGCTAAA
>CM060962.1:304519700-304539700 GCA_030765045.1 Tenodera sinensis
TATTTAGAAATTTACTGTTCTTAGCTAAACTCTACACTTTACACTTTCACAATTGTATGCACAAAATTCATAAAATATCTGCTTGTTAGGGCTTTAGTATAGACTAACGAATAATTTAAGATCTATTGACTACCTAAACAATGTCTAATATGTAGCTGGAACACTGAAATAGCCTGGCAAGATTACAGGAATACAGAACACTGACTGCTTATCTCTGTCTGGAAGCAAAACATGTGTCAGATTCACGGCATTTCAGTTCGATATATCAAATTCATTTCAGCAACGCCAACTCACAACCTTTCTGAAGCAAAATTCCCTACAAGAGACTAAAATCAAAGCGAGTGAAAACAAAAAGCATTTCAAAGCTGTAGGGACGATGTTTAGCGAGGAACGCTCTCCCGCAGTAGGACGTTTAAATGCCCTCCTGGAGCTTTGGAAATGACTGATATTGAGAAAACTAATGTGTGCCGTTAATGTACAAGGTATAAGCATAAAAAATGCAAAAAATAAAAATAAAAATTTCCGGCAATTTTCACCAAATGTCATAGATACATTGCCATAAGGGGAGGGTAATCAGATAGAGAATAAGATGTTAGCGTCCTCTCCTCGTCTTCCTATGTAAGTTCAGCATCTTCCCAAGGATGCAACATGGATATTTTCAAGAAAACATCCCACCCCAAACTACCCTTTACATGGAAAATATTTGGAAAATTCGGATTTTTAAAATGATTGTAGCGATTTTCATTAAGTTAGCATATGTTTAAGATATTTTCATGACTAATGAAATGCATATCTTCAATTTTCTGGGAAAAGCCTCGGAAGTTCCTCATTCTGGATGACTTGCATAACTGGTAAACCGTAAGAGATAGACGAAATCTTACTGCATAAAAATGTAGATATAGTTAAAGGAAGCACCTATGTCAAATGCATTTTTTATGCTGGAGTTATTCATTTCCAAGATATTCCTCATTATTTGTTTGAATTTTCCAATATTTATATTTTTTCTTTGATCACGCGAACAGAAAGAAATTGCATAGCCATAACGTAGCCACTATCTTTTAGAAAACTGGATTATCGCTTAAGCCTACTGTATTATCCTATCCGTATTGTACTTACGAAGAAACATGTAACAAAACCATTTCTATACATTTCTATCTCTATTAACATGAAGTAGATAGAAGAATAGTATCGTTTGTATAAGAGTTAGTCGAGAAAGTCATGAGAGTGCAATACCGTGGTAATGCAAAGAAAATGGGAGTTCAGAGCCATCATGACTAGGGCTCGTATTTTTATGACGTCATATTTTTATCCTAGCTTGTTTTTCCATGCCTAAGTTTATTTGAGTATGTTTTCAATATTTGTGAACACAATTAATTAACTTTTCTTGATCATGTAAATATGTATTTGACCATGTTTTAGTGTTAGGTCATATTTTATCCAAATATAGGATAATTGCGTACTTTTAGTCATATTTTATGTAGAATTTAACACTTCAGATATTTTTGTAAAAATTATTTCATAACCTTTTCCCTTCCCCCCTGGACCCATTATGACACATTGGGGCATGATATTTGTGGTGCATTAAGTATTATGGAAGAACAGTGTGCAGAAGAGTGAGTAGAGAAGGTCATGTGGATGCAACACATGAGATTTCTGAAAGAACAGTGTGTAGAAGAGTGAGTAGAGAAGGTCATGTGGATGCAACACATGAGATTTCTGTAAGAACAGTGTGTAGAAGAGTGAGTAGAGAAGGTCATGTGGATGCAACACATGAGATTTCTGTAAAAACAGTGTGTAGAAGAGTGAGTAGAGAAGGTCATGTGGATGCAACACATGAGATTTCTGTAAGAACAGTGTGTAGAAGAGTGAGTAGAGCAGGTCATGTGAGTGCAGCACATGAGATTTCTGTAAGAACAGTGTGTAGAAGAGTGGGTAGAGAAGGTCATGTGGATGCAGCACATGAGATTTCTGTAAGAACAGTGTGTAGAAGAGTGGGTAGAGAAGGTCATGTGGATGCAGCACATGAGATTTCTGTAAGAACAGTGTGTAGAAGAGTGGGTAGAGAAGGTCATGTGAGTGCAACACATGAGATTTCTGTAAGAACAGTGTGTAGAAGAGTGAGTAGAGAAGGTCATGTGGATGCAGCACATGAGATTTCTGTAAGAACAGTGTGTAGAAGAGTGAGTAGAGAAGGTCATGTGAGTGCAACACATGAGATTTCTGTAAGAACAGTGTGTAGAAGAGTGAGTAGAGAAGGTCATGTGGATGCAACACATGAGATTTCTGTAAGAACAGTGTGTAGAAGAGTGGGTAGAGAAGGTCATGTGAGTGCAACACATGAGATTTCTGTAAGAACAGTGTGTAGAAGAGTGGGTAGAGAAGGTCATGTGGATGCAGCACATGAGATTTCTATAGGAACAGTGTGTAGAAGAGTGGGTAGAGAAGGTCATGTGGATGCAGCACATGAGATTTCTGTAAGAACAGTGTGTAGAAGAGTGGGTAGAGAAGGTCATGTGAGTGCAGCACATGAGATTTCTGTAAGAACAGTGTGTAGAAGAGTGGGTAGAGAAGGTCATGTGAATGCAACACATGAGATTTCTGTAAGAACAGTGTGTAGAAGAGTGAGTAGAGAAGGTCATGTGAGTGCAACACATGAGATTTCTGTAAGAACAGTGTGTAGAAGAGTGAGTAGAGAAGGTCATGTGGATGCAGCACATGAGATTTCTGTAAGAACAGTGTGTAGAAGAGTGGGTAGAGAAGGTCATGTGGATGCAGCACATGAGATTTCTGTAAGAACAGTGTGTAGAAGAGTGGGTAGAGAAGGTCATGTGAGTGCAGCACATGAGATTTCTGTAAGAGCAGTGTGTAGAAGAGTGGGTAGAGAAGGTCATGTGAATGCAACACATGAGATTTCTGTAAGAACAGTGTGTAGAAGAGTGAGTAGAGAAGGTCATGTGAGTGCAACACATGAGATTTCTGTAAGAACAGTGTGTAGAAGAGTGAGTAGAGAAGGTCATGTGAGTGCAGCACATGAGATTTCTGTAAGAACAGTGTGTAGAAGAGTGGGTAGAGAAGGTCATGTGAGTGCAGCACATGAGATTTCTGTAAGAACAGTGTGTAGAAGAGTGGGTAGAGAAGGTCATGTGGATGCAGCACATGAGATTTCTGTAAGAACAGTGTGTAGAAAAGTGAGTGGAGAAGGTCATGTGAATGCAACACATGAGATTTCTGTAAGAACAGTGTGTAGAAGAGTGAGTAGAGAAGGTCATGTGGATGCAACACATGAGATTTCTGTAAGAACAGTGTGTAGAAGAGTGAGTAGAGAAGGTCATGTGGATGCAACACATAAGATTTCTGTAAGAACAGTGTGTAGAAGAGTGGGTAGAGAAGGTCATGTGGATGCAACACATGAGATTTCTGTAAGAACAGTGTGTAGAAGAGTGAGTGGAGAAGGCCATGTGAGTGCAACAAGTGAGATTTCTGTAAGAACAGTGTGTAGAAGAGTGGGTAGAGAAGGTCATGTGGATGCAACACATGAGATTTCTGTAAGAACAGTGTGTAGAAGAGTGGGTAGAGAAGGCCATGTGGATGCAACAAGTGAGATTTCTGTAAGAACAGTGTGTAGAAGAGTGGGTAGAGAAGGTCATGTGAATGCAACACATGAGATTTCTGTAAGAACAGTGTGTAGAAGAGTGGGTAGAGAAGGTCATGTGGAGGCAGCACATGAGATTTCTGTAAGAACAGTGTGTAGAAGAGTGGGTAGAGAAGGCCATGTGGATGCAACAAGTGAGATTTCTGTAAGAACAGTGTGTAGAAGAGTGGGTAGAGAAGGTCATGTGGATGCAGCACATGAGATTTGTGTAAGAACAGTGTGTGGAAGAGTGGGTAGAGAAGGTCATGTGAGTGCAACACATGAGATTTCTGTAAGAACAGTGTGTGGAAGAGTGGGTAGAGAAGGTCATGTGAGTGCAACACATGAGATTTCTGTAAGAACAGTGTGTGGAAGAGTGGGTAGAGAAGGTCATGTGGATGCAGCACATGAGATTTCTGTAAGAACAGTGTGTAGAAGAGTGGGTAGAGAAGGTCATGTGAGTGCAACACATAAGATTTCTGTAAGAACAGTGTGTAGAAGAGTGGGTAGAGAAGGTCATGTGGATGCAACACATGAGATTTCTGTAAGAACAGTGTGTAGAAGAGTGGGTAGAGAAGGTCATGTGGATGCAGCACATACGATTTCTGTAAGAACAGTGTGTAGAAGAGTGGGTAGAGAAGGTCATGTGGATGCAGCACATACGATTTCTGTAAGAACAGTGTGTAGAAGAGTGGGTAGAGAAGGTCATGTGGATGCAGCACATACGATTTCTGTAAGAACAGTGTGTAGAAGAGTGGGTAGAGAAGGTCATGTGAGTGCAGCACATGAGATTTCTGTAAGAACAGTGTGTAGAAGAGTGGGTAGAGAAGGTCATGTGAATGCAACACATGAGATTTCTGTAAGAACAGTGTGTAGAAGAGTGAGTAGAGAAGGTCATGTGAGTGCAACACATGAGATTTCTGTAAGAACAGTGTGTAGAAGAGTGAGTAGAGAAGGTCATGTGGATGCAGCACATGAGATTTCTGTAAGAACAGTGTGTAGAAGAGTGGGTAGAGAAGGTCATGTGGATGCAGCACATGAGATTTCTGTAAGAACAGTGTGTAGAAGAGTGGGTAGAGAAGGTCATGTGAGTGCAGCACATGAGATTTCTGTAAGAGCAGTGTGTAGAAGAGTGGGTAGAGAAGGTCATGTGAATGCAACACATGAGATTTCTGTAAGAACAGTGTGTAGAAGAGTGAGTAGAGAAGGTCATGTGAGTGCAACACATGAGATTTCTGTAAGAACAGTGTGTAGAAGAGTGAGTAGAGAAGGTCATGTGAGTGCAGCACATGAGATTTCTGTAAGAACAGTGTGTAGAAGAGTGGGTAGAGAAGGTCATGTGAGTGCAGCACATGAGATTTCTGTAAGAACAGTGTGTAGAAGAGTGGGTAGAGAAGGTCATGTGGATGCAGCACATGAGATTTCTGTAAGAACAGTGTGTAGAAAAGTGAGTGGAGAAGGTCATGTGAATGCAACACATGAGATTTCTGTAAGAACAGTGTGTAGAAGAGTGAGTAGAGAAGGTCATGTGGATGCAACACATGAGATTTCTGTAAGAACAGTGTGTAGAAGAGTGAGTAGAGAAGGTCATGTGGATGCAACACATAAGATTTCTGTAAGAACAGTGTGTAGAAGAGTGGGTAGAGAAGGTCATGTGGATGCAACACATGAGATTTCTGTAAGAACAGTGTGTAGAAGAGTGAGTGGAGAAGGCCATGTGAGTGCAACAAGTGAGATTTCTGTAAGAACAGTGTGTAGAAGAGTGGGTAGAGAAGGTCATGTGGATGCAACACATGAGATTTCTGTAAGAACAGTGTGTAGAAGAGTGGGTAGAGAAGGCCATGTGGATGCAACAAGTGAGATTTCTGTAAGAACAGTGTGTAGAAGAGTGGGTAGAGAAGGTCATGTGAATGCAACACATGAGATTTCTGTAAGAACAGTGTGTAGAAGAGTGGGTAGAGAAGGTCATGTGGAGGCAGCACATGAGATTTCTGTAAGAACAGTGTGTAGAAGAGTGGGTAGAGAAGGCCATGTGGATGCAACAAGTGAGATTTCTGTAAGAACAGTGTGTAGAAGAGTGGGTAGAGAAGGTCATGTGGATGCAGCACATGAGATTTGTGTAAGAACAGTGTGTGGAAGAGTGGGTAGAGAAGGTCATGTGAGTGCAACACATGAGATTTCTGTAAGAACAGTGTGTGGAAGAGTGGGTAGAGAAGGTCATGTGAGTGCAACACATGAGATTTCTGTAAGAACAGTGTGTGGAAGAGTGGGTAGAGAAGGTCATGTGGATGCAGCACATGAGATTTCTGTAAGAACAGTGTGTAGAAGAGTGGGTAGAGAAGGTCATGTGAGTGCAACACATAAGATTTCTGTAAGAACAGTGTGTAGAAGAGTGGGTAGAGAAGGTCATGTGGATGCAACACATGAGATTTCTGTAAGAACAGTGTGTAGAAGAGTGGGTAGAGAAGGTCATGTGGATGCAGCACATACGATTTCTGTAAGAACAGTGTGTAGAAGAGTGGGTAGAGAAGGTCATGTGGATGCAGCACATACGATTTCTGTAAGAACAGTGTGTAGAAGAGTGGGTAGAGAAGGTCATGTGGATGCAGCACATACGATTTCTGTAAGAACAGTGTGTAGAAGAGTGGGTAGAGAAGGTCATGTGGATGCAACACATACGATTTCTGTAAGAACAGTGTGTAGAAGAGTGGGTAGAGAAGGTCATGTGGATGCAACACATACGATTTCTGTAAGAACAGTGTGTGGAAGAGTGAGTAGTGAAGGCCATGTGGATGCAACAAGTGAGATTTCTGTAAGAACAGTGTGTGGAAGAGTGAGTAGTGAAGGTCATGTGGATGCAGCACAGCTGGGATATACCGTTACAGAGGGACTACTGAGGTGTGGTCTGCTTCATTAGAAATCCAAAGCGGTGCTTGATCTGCAGTAATCTGCGGTTAGCCGCAAGGCCGCGTCGAGCGAAAGCTGGAGACGCAGTTCGACTCCCGGCTGTTGACTTCTCAGGTGCATGCAAGGCCAGCCAGTGTGATCCCGAGATAAGGAAGCCGTCGCCGGAAGTGCTCGGGAGCACGCATCGTGACCACAGGAAGTGGTCTGTGAGAAGCAACCTTTTTCTGTCATCTACATCTACATAATTAATACAATCGTTTTAGTTACATTTAGTTTCGTGAGTTTGGTGAGGCTGGTTTCCTCAAATTTAGTATTTCTTTTCAAAAAGAATCTCTTCTATCAATCAATGTAAAATTAATTGGATACAATTACTGTGATACAAGTACTTTGCTAAAAGTGTGCCATTTACATTCTCTATCACGTACATAATAGGCACGGACTGTATTGTGTTGCATTCAAATGTTAGGTAACGAGATTCCACTGGAAATATGCGTTTTAAGACCCCTGAATTAAAAAATCTGATGTGTTGCACTCACATGACTTTCTCTTTTCTTGAACTAACCATTCTTACAGACTCTTATTCCTATACCTTCTTCCCTGTTAGTTGAGATACACATTTATACAAATTATCTTATTGCTTATTTCCTTGTAGGTACAAGGGGAATGTTAGAATACAGTAAACTTTGTGCGATAGTCAAATGTTTGAGATTCTGTTGTCTTTGCACACTTGACATATAAAAAAATGAACAGCGATGATCCATTTCACGAAAGTTCTAAGTTTTCCGAAACTCACACACATAACAAGGAATATCTCCGAAATGGTTCACTCTACAAGAAAATTTATTGAGACATGAATTGTGTATTTTAGCAAGATCTACATTTTTTGTACATACAGTTAAAAAGTATTGGAAAGCACGAATGCTAATGGCTTCATTGCCAGATGCAAGGCACTAGAAGACAACAACAACATTTTTTGTATAGTATAATTTGGTCTATCTCTAAGGGTTTACCAGTTATGCAAAAGTCGTCCAGAGTAAATACGACTACAGGGGCTATAGCCAGAAAATTTAAGATATACATTTCATTTGTCATAAAAATATCTCAAACATATGACATTTTAATCAAAATCGTTAGAGCCATTTTCAAGAAAATCAAAATTTTCTAATAATTTTCTATTTAAAGGGTACTTTAGCGTGGGGCTATTTTCTTCAAAATCTTCGTGTCGCATCCTTGAAAGACATTAAACTTAAATACCAACTTTGGTTTTTAACCGACTTTTCGTTTTTGAGCTATGCGTCCACAGATTGACAGACTGACACACAGACACACACACGGACCTTTTTCTAAAAATGCCTTTTTTGGACTCAGGGGGCCTCAAAACATGTATTTCCGGTGAAATCTCGACATCGAATTTTTGGGTGGAATACAATACTTCCCCTACTTACCAGTAGAGAAAGTAAAAATGCATTTTTAGAAAGAGGTTCGTGTGCGTGTCTGTGGGTCTGCCTCTGAACAACTTAACTCAGAAACAAACAGCCGGTTCAGTACCAAACTGGGTATTTAAGTTTATCATCTTCCTAGGATGCGACAGAAAGAATACCACAATAGCGCGGGAAACATTATTCCAAATATGAAAACCTTGAGTGATATTTGCTTGGAGTATCATAATCATAATGAACAAGTTTGTTTTAGGCCATGTGACCTGTAATGATGAAGCTAGTGAAGATGCCTTTCCGCCGCTGTTTTGGTGTCCTTGTTCTCTGTGACCAATTGGAGCGTACTGGGAGTCTAGTTCTTTCCATTCTCATCAAATGATTCTTCCATTCTCGTTGGTGTTTTTCTGTCTCCTCAGTCAAACGTGGTACTCCAGGGCTTTCTCTGATGTGCATATTGCTTTGGTGGTCCTAGCAGTGATAGCAAGAAACACATTTGGGCTACTTCAAGTCTGTGTGAATTTCTGTTACCTATTTAAAACCCAACTTTCACGTCCATGTCTGAGAGCAGCTTTTGATGTGATATTATGGAGTCTTAGTTTTGTATACCTCCTTATTACCTCGTTCAATTTATTATATTTTTGCCATTTTATATCAATATCACTCCTGTGATCTGCAAATACACTTCCTGTGAATGAGAAATCAGTTGCGTGTTCTATAATTTTCCATCAGCCCCAATTTTCACACGTTGTATATTTATTCTACACATTGCAATTATTTTTTTTTATTTTTTTTTTTAAATTTATTTATTATTTAAAGTCGCTTCAACATAAAAGTCATATCGCGACTAAACGTTGAGGAAAAAAAGGAAACAAATCATGAAGTTTACATTGAATTTAAATTTAGGGTGCAGTAATAGAGGCTGGACGTGGTCGGGGTCCCGGTCCCTCCTGCCCGGTATATGCGGTCTTCGCAACCAGGGGGCACTACTTCTCAACCAAGTAGCTCCTAACGAGGCTGAGTGTCTCCGGACTAACGGGAGAACATCCTCACACCGGTACTGGGAATCGAATCCAGTTCTCTCGCTCGGCAAGCAGCAACCCTACCACTACACCAACATACGCTTTGTATATAGAAGTTCTATTTTCTTGAAAGCATTCCTGACAATATTCACTAACACATCTTTTATGTAACGTATTGATAAGAGAAATAAAGTGCACATTTTTGTGCTTTCTACGAACAGCATCCCAGGTCCTAACTTGTCTGAATGTTATGTATTTTGTAGCGGTGCGGAAAAAAGGTTTAGAAAATTTTGGACTACAAAGGCAGCACCAAGTATTTTGAGGATAGGAAGATAGAGTCACAGAAGATTTTTTTATTGTGCTAAATGCATCAACATTAAATTAACTATGTTAGAATCTCAAGTTGTGGAAAGTGTGTGTGACATCTCACATGTAAACAAAACGCACTCCTACACAGCACTGGTCGTTATTACTAGGTGTGTGTGTGTGTGTGTGTGTGTGTGTGTGTGTGTGTGTGTGTGTGTGTGTGTGTGTGAGAGAGAGAGAGAGAGAGAGAGATGTGAAACCTACAGGATGGTAGGTATTGAACGTTCTTTTTGTTCAGTACATTGTTTTTTGTCATTATGTACAAATTGCAATTATTGTTTTAGATTTTGAAGCAGACATTTTCATATATTTGCTGGCGATTTTGAATAGTTGGTAAGCTGTACCATTGGTAAGCCGTTTTAAGAATTTGACACTAGAACTTGATCATCCGCATGTAATATTGTTTGGACTATTTTGTTTCTTGTTAGCGGAATTCCACTATTTACTGTTTGTTTCCATTCTTGAACTATATATATTGAATAAGAGTGGAAACAATCCGCAGCCTTGTCGGACACCTTTGTTGGTGTTTATGCGTTCTATTATTTGTCCATCTGGTAATTTAATTTGGGTTTTGGAGTTTTGATGTAAGCCTTTTATGGTTCTTATTAAGTCTATTCATACTGAAAATTTCATCAAAGAAAGTTATAATCCTTTTTCACACAAATTTGTAATAGTTTAATTTATAGCTTAATAAATATACCCCTTAATAAAGAAGAGCTTAACACAGAGTACAAACAGATGCGGTAACTAATGTTTTTAATACAGATTTTGTACATAAAAATAGAGAAATGTAAATATAAAAAAATTGTTAAAGAAGCTTCTAGTCTCATAAAAATAAAATATGATTGTAATCTTAAAAATTCTTACTTATTAACCTGGGGCTAAAAAAAAAATTTACAAACATTTATTCAGAACCTGGCATAACATTGGTTCTTCAAAATAAATATAATATTAAAAATTACTGAATGTTTCTAAAAAGAATGTAACTCCAAATTACACAAACAAAATCTGGCATTTATCAATTTAGCTGTTTGAATTGTGGCAGGTTTTATATTGGTAAAACCAAATGTCATTTGGAAACCAGAATAAAGGAACAATTTAGAAATATTAGATATAAACACATTGTAACACCAGCTATGGCAGATAATTTTTGGTCATTTAATAACTAAGTAAATCCAGAGGTTAGATTATTAAAACAATTAAATGCACCCAAAGGTTTAATGTTTTGGGGAAATATATTCATTTTGAAAAATAGGAACCGTGTAATGAATTTTGAAATACTCCGGATTGATTATGCTCAACAATTTGTTTTGTCTTCAGTGGTTGATAATACAGAATTATTGTGATTTTACGTTGGTTACGATAAGCGACCAGGACCTCGTTTATCCGGATTTCTGGGTTATTCGGATCATATTTGTAGAATTTTTAAATGTAATGTTCAGATTAGATAATAAATTTAAGGGACACTGGGAGTGAAATTTTGGTCAAAATTGTCAAAAAGTCGAAAATTGTTTTTTTATTTTAAAATGTTCCTGGAACACCGGTGCATTTGGATCAGCTAACATTTTTCATATCCCCCACTCCATGTGGTCATTATGGCCCTTTCAAATAGTGCTCTTCCCTTAACGTACATAGGATGCTCCTATATAAAAGCCTGTTTTTCTCAAAACTACATTTCTGCGCATTCCAAAAGAAGGTCGTGCCTGAGTTTTGCTTCAAATTCAATGAAAATTTTCAAAAGTTTTCATAAATAGCATCTAAACAAAACTATGATTCAATATTGATGCTATCATTAACATGAATTCCAAAAATATGTTTTTTTTTATGAAAAAAGCCAATAATTTTTAAGATAAAATTTTCTTTGTTATTAAAAAAATTTGTACAGCATAATCAACAAACGTATTTGAAATATCTCTTCACACAATTGTTATCCATGGTTTAGAGTATCAATTCTGCCAATATAAATGAATTTTGAAAAGTCAATAGACTCGACCTCTATTTTGAAAATGTGCCTATTAAATTCATAAAATAGTTTATATATCCTAAACGAATTATCCAATGTTAGGGAAATTTGGTGTACCTCCTATTTTCATATAAATACAAACACAGTAAAAATTTCAGAAAAATCCATCAAAAAATGTGGAACTTTCAAATTTCACTCCCAGTGTCCCTTAACTCTGATACTAAGAACGTAACTATAAGTACGCCAAATATCCGCCTTTTTATTCAATGTATGGTCCCTGTATAAACTGTACAGTAAACTATGGTAATACGTACTGTACTGAACTCTAAAATGCTACTTGTTGAGTTTAAGAAAGATTTAGTAATCACACGGTGCTGGCGCGGTATGTCCCACCAGCTATTAATAACGCCGGAAGAAAGCGTTGACCTTGATCACTACACCCTCAATCTCCTTAGTTTTCCTACTGTGTCATCGTGCGTTTTAACCAGATAGTTTTTGTGTATTTTTAAAGTGTTTGGGAGTGTAATTGAAACCTCGTTCAAAGCCACACGTATTTAAAACAGAACACTGTGAATGAGTTAAGAAATGCTGTGATTTTATGTGCTTACAATTTTATATTTTTAATGTGTTGCAAACAATATATGCTACGTACTGTACATAATTTTGTTACAAGACATAGTTCTATCGCCATAAACAGCAAGTCTACTTATTTAAGGATTTAAGGATTTTGCTTTCTTATCACCCATATAACCCGGATTCTCCAGATTTTCGATTTTTCGGACTGCCTTTGGTCCCAGTGAGTCCGGATAAACGAGGCTTTACTGTACAAACGAATGCGACATCGATGATGCGAACGATAATTCGAGAAACTGCCTTTGATTTCAAAAATGTCCAGCAAAGACTAATAAGTGAAGCTTATAGTCTCTAATATATTGTTATATTTATAAATTTACGTCGCTTCAGTGTTAATAGCTTGAGTTTTTTCACTATTTAACGGGCGTTCCCATTTATGCATATCCTGAGAAAAGGATCACATAGTTCATCACCGTAGCAGTCGGCAGCAGATTCTTCAAGGAAGGAAAATTTAGAGACAGCAACCAAAGCTGTCGCATACACGAACATCGTTATCAGTGGCTGGCCCGACGGGAATCGAACCCTGAACCTTCCGAAAGTGAATGGCAGGTGTTGCCGCGTATCAAAAGTCTGATGAGTTGCGCTCACATGGCTTTCTCTACTCTTGTACTAAACATTCTTAAAAACTCTTATTCCTATATCTTCTTCCTGCTAGTTGAGATAAACTGCAGATATTATCTTATTGCTTATTTTCTTGTAGGTACAAGGAGAATATTGGAATACAGTAGGCTTTGAGCGATAGTCAAATATTTTAAAGCTTTCAAATTTCGTTCTCCTTGCACGGTTAACATATAAAAAATGAATAACGATGTTCCGTTTGACAGAAGTATACATTCTCCAAAACTCACACAAATAACAAGAAATATTTCTACAAAAAATTTGGTCATAAATTGTGTGTTTTGGCAAAATTACATTTTGTGTATAGTAAGATTTAGTCTCTTACTGTTTACCGGTTATGGGAAAGTCATCCTGAGTAAATAGGACTACATGAGATATAGCCAGAAAATTCAAGATATACATTTCATTTGTCATAAAAATATCTTAAATATGTGGCATTTTAATCAAAATCGTTAGAACCATTTTCAAGAAAATCAAATTTTTCGATAAATTTTCCATGTAAAGGGTAGTTTAGGTTGGAGGAATTTTCTTCAAAATCTTCGTGTTGCATCTTCGAAAGACATTAAACTTAAATGCCAACTTTGGTTTTTAACCGAGTTTTCATTTTTGAGTTATGGTGTCCACAGACTGACACACACACACACACACACACACACACACACACACACACACACACACACACACACACAAGCACGCACGTGTGGACCATTTTCTAAAAATACTTTTTTTGGATTCAATGGGCCTCAAAACATATACTTCCAGTGAAATCTCGACATCGAATTTTTGACTGGAATACAATACTTCCTCTACTTACTATACGTAGTAGAGAAAGTAAAAATGAGTAAGTTTAATGAAGACAATTGTTTTGCTGTTCAGATTTCCAATTGTGGAATGATGGTACATATTTAAAGAGGCAGCCTCCCTCGGAACCTGTGAAATCTGTACCTACAGCAAACGCAGGACACAAAAAGAGAAGTGGCGGCAGGTGGTTTGGCACGTGGAATGCTGCACCTGGAGCAGGCAGCTCGATGACCCTGCTGCGGCAGGTGCAGAGCAAACCACCAGATTCATTCACTCACAGCATGGACCGGACCCTAGGTCCACAAGCTTTGGCCCCTTTAGTACTGTACATAGACATTCATACAAATGCTTTTATTACATATGTACAATGGGAACATAGGAATACGGTAGGCTTTAAGAGCTGGTCGCTCTGTGATGCCTTTCTCTTTGCATGACTAGAGCATAAACGATCTAATGTGTTACACTCACATGTTTACTGTTTTACTAACCATTTTTACAAACTCTTATTCCTATATTTTCTTCATGTTAGTCGAGATAATACATTTACAGAAATTCTGATCTCCTGCACTCACATGACTTTCTCTACTCTTGTACTAACCATTCTTACAAACTCTTATTCCTATATCTTCTTCATGATTCTGATCTCCTGCACTCACATGACTTTCTCTACTCTTGTACTAACCATTCTTACAAACTCTTATTGCTATATCTTCTTCATGATTCTGTTCTCCTGCACTCGCATGACTTTCTCTACTCTTGTACTAACCATTCTTACAAACTCTTATTCCTATATCTTCTTCATGATTCTGATCTCCTGCACTCACATGACTTTCTCTACTCTTGTACTAACCATTCTTACAAACTCTTATTCCTATATCTTCTTCATGATTCTGATCTCCTGCACTCACATGACTTTCTCTACTCTTGTACTAACCATTCTTACAAACTCTTATTCCTATATTTTCTTCATGTTAGTCGAGATAATACATTTACAGAAATTATCTTATTGCTGATTTTCTTGTACATGCAAGGGGAGTATAGGAATGCAGTAATACCAAGAGGCAGAAAAGTGAATAACGACCTTCCATTTGAGAAAAGCTTAAGCATTACATAACTCACTCAAATAACAAGGACTATCGCCAAAATTGTTTACTCCACAAAAAATGCATTTGGACATAACTTGTGTAGTAGAGGAAGTAAGAAAGAAATGACTCTTTCAGAAAAGAATAAGTATTTTGACATGCAAACCGATAACAATGAATGTGTGGAAAACTATCAAGTCCAGAGGAACATTTATTTGATATAAAGTGTTCGCTTTAACATCTAAATTTTCTGTAGCAAGATTTTGTCTATTTCTTATGGTTTGCCAGTTATTTGAAAGTTATCCAAAGTAAACAGGACTACATAGGCTATAGCCAGAAAAGTAAAGACATACATTTCATTTTTCATGCTAGTACATTAAACATATGTTATTGTAATAGAAATGAACGAAACTTTTTTATACTTAAAGAATATATAATTTTAAGCAGGATGATCTTCTCGAAATCTTCGTGTTATATTATTGGAAGACTAATCTCAAAAGATGTACTAGTTCAGGTGAAAATAAGCTATCGATTTTTTGTGTAGAATGTAGTACTTCCACTAGTGACTATACCTAAGTGGTAGAGAGGGTAAAACTGTCGAGTTTGAAGGGATGACATTTGAAAATAAGCAGACACCATTGACATTAAGGTGGGAATGGGGGGTTCCATTGAATAGCCCTGTATTGTGTACTGTACTCACAAAGGCTTCCCTCGTGTTGTGCACTATCGTGTGTGGTGTGGTGTTCCCAGCCACTGTTTGTTTAATAGACTTATCTCTGGAATTATAGGATTCCCAGTTATTGTCATTTGTTCACCACTCTCTTCTCTAAAGGTTGCAGTTTTCTAAATAAAACTCAGCTCCACAACTCAGCTACTGTAAATTTGAAGTTCTATTTAATTTATCTGCACTATTACATGTATAGAATTATGCAGTAAAACCTCATTTATCCGGGCTAACTGGGACAAAAGACGATCCGGATAATCCGGATTATATGGGTAATAAGCAAAACAAAACAAAAAAATTCTTAAATAGGAATTAAAATCTTAAATCCTTAAATTGGCAGAGTAGCCGTTCGTGAGTTCTATGAATAGCAATGTCTTGGTCTTAGCTGCCAGAGATACAAGATTCACAAGAAAAAATGTATTAACGTACCAGGATGATTCACTAATAATATATAATTCCTTGCACATACCTATATTTAAAAAATATTACACGAGACAGTGATAAAAATGTGCAGTTTTTATCTCATTAGTTCTTTTTCTTGGAGGCACCCATCACCGGGAAAAAATGAAACATAGCTCCGGACGACTTCCTCTTCGCTACATGCAATCCTGGTTGTAAGTTATCTTCAGCGGGATTTTGCGGACAGATACTTGTAATCTCGGTGCAGGGCAAACTTTATTATCCTGTGTTTCCGCAGATAACCCAGGAATGCAATATTTTCTTTTCATTAGATCTGTGTATGGCTCCATGCAATGTGGTGTGTGTTCTTATCTCTAAACAGCAATTGGAGAGTAAATATATTAACTATGGAGGATTAAGCTGCTGGAATGTCTCAATGTGTACGTTTGTTAAGTCAATTCGAAAATACTCTAATTCTTGGCTATGTGTCAATATCGTTTTTTATATAAATTGTATTTGAAATAGGTAACAATTTTTGTTTGCAGCAATATGAATGTGTTCTGTATATTCAAAATGGGTTAATATTCTCATATGAACACTATTTAAACATGAATAATACTATATTACTTTCTCTGCTAGAAAGTAGAGCAAGTATTGTATTTCACCCAAAAATTTGACGTCGAGGTTCCACCGGAAATATGTTTTGGGGCCCTCTGAAACCCCCAAAAAAGCACTTTTAGAAAAGGGTCTGCGTGCTAGCGTGTGCGTGTGTGTGTGTCTGTCTGTATGTGTGTCAGCCTGTGGACAGCATTACTCAAAAACGAAAAGTAGGTTCAAAACCAAAGTTGGTATTTCAGTTTAATGGAATATGTTAAGAAAATTTTGATTTTCTTGAAAATAGCTCTAACCATTTTAATTGAAATATCATATATTTGAAATATTTTTATGCCAAATGAAATGTATATCTTGAATTTTCTGGCTATAGCCCATGAAGTCCTATTTACTCTGGATGACTTCTACATAACTCATAAACCGTAAGAGATAGACCAAATCGTACTGTGACTTTTGGTTTGTGGGTGTGAAGTAAAAAGTAGACAGATGTAGTCGAGATAAAGAAACACTTTTATTTCCGTAAACAGTAACTTTTTACACTCGTTGCAACAACAAGAAAGTCTTTTCCGATTCTCCAACAGCACGGCTCCGAACTCGTAACACAAGGAACTAACTCTTCTCCGTCGGCACGACTACTCAGCCTTCACATACGTCTGACTGACTCTTCTCACACTTTACCGCTATTTATATCTCCCAGGCACTATTCTGGAAGCTTCAGGAACGTTCACTTGTTGCGGTGAGATACAAAGTAGAAGACTCCAGAAGAATCGATCCTTTTCTCTCTTTCGGCAAGCGCCCCAACAATGCGGCCATTCTCTGTCTCTTTCCTTCGGCTCCTTTGCGGTAGTGCCGACAATAATGCGATGGGTGACACTGCTGTTGTCGGCAATTAGATGCGGCGGGCGCGGTGACAGTACTATACAAAAAAGTAGATCTTGCTAAAACACAATTTATGTGTGAATAATATTTTTGTAGACTGAACGACTTCCGAGATATTCCTCGTTATTTGTGCACGTTTTGGAGAACTGTCAAATGCAACATTGTTCTTGATTTTTATACGTTGAGCATCAAAGAGAACAGAATCTCAAAGCTTTAAAAGAGTTGACTATCGCTCGAAGCCTACTGTATTCCCCTTGTACCTATAGAAAATAAGCAATAAGACAATTTCTTAAAATGTACTAACACGAAGAAGATCTATGAATCAAGTTTGTAAGGATGATTAGTACAAGAGTACAGAAAGTCATATCAGTGCAACAGGTTCTTTTAAATTCACGTGCATTAGGTAATTCACTTGTCAACTCCGACTCCGGAAAATACGACCTTCATTTCTCTTGTGGCAACCTTGCATGCATTTGTTGCAGCGTCTGGCCTGGCCTGGCCTGGCCGCTGATTGTTGAGCGGAAGACAGACCTAAGTCAGCAGTCTCAACCTTTTCTTGGCGACCAGGGAACAAATGGGACAGTAACGGTGACAGGTACTTTTGTTTTCAATGTATTTTCACTATAAAAATCTCATCTCAGTGTTCGGCATCATGTGATTATGACCCCTTTTAATTACAACAAACCATTTCAGACGAGGTGATAATTCGAAAACGATAAAATTGGCAGGCAAATTCTAAGAACTTTACTACGGATTGGTCATCAAATTCATGAGTGAAACAGTCACGAGAAATTGTAACCAAAATAATGGTTTCCATCGCCTTCCTTACTGGGAAGTCCCAAACCGATAAACATCACATAATCTTTTGCCTGACGAAAAACATTTAAACCAAGTGAAATATAGATAACAACCTTGTAATTTAATTAGTGCAAGTGAGGAGTAATAATAATAATAATAATAATAATAATAATAATAATAATAATAATAATAATAATAATAATTAATAATAATGATAATAATAATAATGATAATAATGATAATAATAATAATAATAATAATAATAATAATAATAATAATAATAATAATAATAATAATAATAATAATAATAATAATAATAATAATAATAATAATAATAATAATAATAATAATAATAATAATAATAATAATAATAATAATAATAATAATAATAATAATAATAATAATAATAATAATAATAATAATAATAATAATAATAATAATAATAATAATAATAATAATAATAATAATAATAATAATAATAATAATAATAATAATAATAATAATAATAATAATAATAATAATAATAATAATAATAATAATAATAATAATAATAATAATAATAATAATAATAATAATAATAATAATAATAATAATAATAATAATAATAATAATAATAATAATAATAATAATAATAATAATATTTACTGGGATTTACTCTAATTTTAGTGCTTTTGTTTCTGTTCCCTTTTTGTTCATAATAAGCGAGTTAAGACCATCTCCAGTGCACAATGAAAGAACATTTGCATATTAGGGGAGGGGGTTATTCCACTTAATCGATTGAAAAGCACTGTAAAGGGTAAAGGTACATATGAAAATTGCATTTGGTTATGTTCAATTGTTTCTAACAGAAAGGGCCCGCTTATATCAGAAAATGTAACTTACAGAGAAACGAACTATTCAAAGTAAAAATGGAGGGACAAACTTTTCAATATATTTAAATAGAAGTAACAAAATTGCTTATACATCCGGAAGCTGAAATATTTAGAAGTTGTACCAATTTATAGAGTAAAACTTTTTCTAAAATCTACTCCGCTAAACAAAAGAATATAGAAGTTATGAATTTTCTGTGAAGTGGTGCAGAATTGATATGGCTGACATAACACAATGTTTTAAAATGTATTTAAAATACAGGTATTATGCTCACAATGATAAATTACATTTCAATTTAAAGAGGAAACTCCTTTTTATAACAGTATATTAAAATTGTACAAGTCATATTTCAATAGTTTTTGCAATTTATTTTCCAATTAAAACACACAATTTATTTGATTTTTTTTGTGACATAATCATTTGCAAAAAAATTTCTTCCTAAGTTTGAAATGTTCAATTCTTGAGACATTTTATATGGCTTCTGCAAAAGTTTATCTCGCTTAACAGCCGCTCTAATGACTTGGCTATCGACGGGCCCTTAAACCCTATTCACTCACTCACTGACTCACTCACTCACTGACTCACTCACTTACTCACTCATTCACTCACTCATTCACTCATTCACTCACTCACTGACTCACTCACTCACTCACTCACTGACTCACTCACTCACTGACTCACTCACTCATTCACTCACTCACTCAGTCAGTCACTCACTCACTGACTCACTGACTCACTCATTCACTCACCCACCCACTCACTCACTGACTCAGTCAGTCACTCACTCACTGACTGACTGACTCACTCAGTCAATCACTCACTCACTGACTCACTCACTCATTCATTCACTCACTCACTCACTCACTCACTGACTCACTCACTCATTCACTCACTCACTCTTCACTCACTCATTCACTCACTCACTCACTCACTCACTCAGTCACTCACTCACTCACTCACTCATTCACTCATTCACTCATTCACTCACTCACTCATTCACTCACTCACTCACTCACTTACTCACTCATTCTCGTTTAACATGAGGGAGATGGAAGAATGTAACCGGCCGGGAGAGCTTGGGCCGCTGAACACGCCCACCCTCCAGCTCTGCACCCCACTCATAACGCCTGTAGAGGGCAGAGGTGGGTGTCGCAGCGGCCGGGCGGTAAGCCTTGGCCCGCGAGGACTGTTGCGCTAGGGGTTATTTATTTACATGGAAGAATAAACCTTTTCAGCAATACTTCGTGGATTATTAAAATACT
>CM060962.1:305214700-305217200 GCA_030765045.1 Tenodera sinensis
AGCAGAGTAGTAATTAACAAACGAGAACCGAGAACAAGCCGAGAGTATTCGATAACAGCAGAGTAGTAATAAAATTAACAAACGAGAACCGAGAACAAGCCGAGAGTATTCGATAACAGCAGAGTAGTAATAAAATTAACAAACGAGAACCGAGAACAAGCCGAGAGTATTCGATAACAGCAGAGTAGTAATTAACAAACGAGAACCGAGAACAAGCCGAGAGTATTCGATAACAGCAGAGTAGTAATTAACAAACGAGAACCGAGAACAAGCCGAGAGTATTCGATAACAGCAGAGTAGTAATTAACAAACGAGAACCGAGTGAAGTATTCGATAACAGCAGAGTAGTAATTAACAAACGAGAACCGAGAACAAGCCGAGAGTATTCGATAACAGCAGAGTAGTAATTAACAAACGAGAACCGAGAACAAGCCGAGAGTATTCGATAACAGCAGAGTAGTAATTAACAAACGAGAACCGAGTGAAGTATTCGATAACAGCAGAGTAGTAATTAACAAACGAGAACCGAGAACAAGCCGAGAGTATTCGATAACAGCAGAGTAGTAATTAACAAACGAGAACCGAGAACAAGCCGAGAGTATTCGATAACAGCAGAGTAGTAATTAACAAACGAGAACCGAGTGAAGTATTCGATAACAGCAGAGTAGTAATTAACAAACGAGAACCGAGAACAAGCCGAGAGTATTCGATAACAGCAGAGTAGTAATTAACAAACGAGAACCGAGAACAAGCCGAGAGTATTCGATAACAGCAGAGTAGTAATAAAATTAACAAACGAGAACCGAGAACAAGCCGAGAGTATTCGATAACAGCAGAGTAGTAATAAAATTAACAAACGAGAACCGAGAACAAGCCGAGAGTATTCGATAACAGCAGAGTAGTAATTAACAAACGAGAACCGAGAACAAGCCGAGAGTATTCGATAACAGCAGAGTAGTAATTAACAAACGAGAACCGAGAACAAGCCGAGAGTATTCGATAACAGCAGAGTAGTAATTAACAAACGAGAACCGAGAACAAGCCGAGAGTATTCGATAACAGCAGAGTAGTAATTAACAAACGAGAACCGAGAACAAGCCGAGAGTATTCGATAACAGCAGAGTAGTAATTAACAAACGAGAACCGAGAACAA
The DNA here is from genome assembly GCA_030765045.1 of Tenodera sinensis. Classification (NCBI taxonomy): domain Eukaryota; kingdom Metazoa; phylum Arthropoda; class Insecta; order Mantodea; family Mantidae; genus Tenodera; species Tenodera sinensis. Next base: position 305,215,854 of record CM060962.1, read on the forward strand.
GCCGAGAGTATTCGATAACAGCAGAGTAGTAATTAACAAACGAGAACCGAGAACAAGCCGAGAGTATTCGATAACAGCAGAGTAGTAATTAACAAACGAGAACCGAGAACAAGCCGAGAGTATTCGATAACAGCAGAGTAGTAATTAACAAACGAGAACCGAGAACAAGCCGAGAGTATTCGATAACAGCAGAGTAGTAATAAACAAACGAGAACCGAGAACAAGCCGAGAGTATTCGATAACAGCAGAGTAGTAATTAACAAACGAGAACCGAGAACAAGCCGAGAGTATTCGATAACAGCAGAGTAGTAATTAACAAACGAGAACCGAGAACAAGCCGAGAGTATTCGATAACAGCAGAGTAGTAATTAACAAACGAGAACCGAGAACAAGCCGAGAGTATTCGATAACAGCAGAGTAGTAATTAACAAACGAGAACCGAGTGAAATATTCGATAACAGCAGAGTAGTAATTAACAAACGAGAACCGAGTGAAGTATTCGATAACAGCAGAGTAGTAATTAACAAACGAGAACCGAGAACAAGCCGAGAGTATTCGATAACAGCAGAGTAGTAATTAACAAACGAGAACCGAGAACAAGCCGAGAGTATTCGATAACAGCAGAGTAGTAATTAACAAACGAGAACCGAGTGAAGTATTCGATAACAGCAGAGTAGTAATAAACAAACGAGAACCGAGAACAAGCCGAGAGTATTCGATAACAGCAGAGTAGTAATTAACAAACGAGAACCGAGAACAAGCCGAGAGTATTCGATAACAGCAGAGTAGTAATTAACAAACGAGAACCGAGTGAAGTATTCGATAACAGCAGAGTAGTAATAAACAAACGAGAACCGAGAACAAGCCGAGAGTATTCGATAACAGCAGAGTAGTAATTAACAAACGAGAACCGAGAACAAGCCGAGAGTATTCGATAACAGCAGAGTAGTAATTAACAAACGAGAACCGAGAACAAGCCGAGAGTATTCCATAACAGCAGAGTAGTAATTAACAAACGAGAACCGAGTGAAATATTCGAATACAGTATTAGGATTCGAGAACATCTCGAGAGCTTTCAAGAATTGAATACATCGACACTTTTCATTCGAATACTCCCATCACTACAGCAGCCTAATACTGCCTGGCACCCAAGTATACCTACCTATATATGATTTCCAGCGAGACAGACATTTTTTTCGAAATACACGATCTATCGGCTTATTCTATTTGTGATTTGGACAATCTTTCATGTAAAGCAGAGATGTCAAACGCTCGGCTTGAGCGCAAGCGTGCGCTTCGGAGCTTAGAAAGCCCACGGCCCCGTAACCAAAGCCCCCGCTTGCCTTC
>CM060962.1:305222200-305234700 GCA_030765045.1 Tenodera sinensis
GTCTCGTCAAGCAGCAATTGAAGGACTAAGTACAGGACACCGGCCACCTCAAGTCGCTCGCGGAGAAAGATTCGCTACTAGTACATGTTGCAACACTGCGCTCCATTTAACGTGTACTGTCTTTTAAGGGTGAGACGCGCTTTAAATACTAACCTAACACTTAATCTAAACAAGTAAACATATGATTTGTTATATAGTTTGTCTTCTTCCTCTTAGAGAAACTACATAATGTTTCCTTCAACTATTGGGGTGTCGACTCTTTGTTAATGATTAGTTCTAATTGTTTTAGGTGTATTCAGCCTTATGGATCTTCTTGGAGTATTTGATGCAGCAATAGGTTGGATGTGTATTGGTCTTGATCTTCTGTATTCCGTGATTGCTTGTTTCGATATTTTGTTAGTTAGAATTTGTAGGCTCTTCAATAAGTTTTTATTTAATAGTATTTTTTGCAAAGTATAGCCTTGTATTGCTAGTCGTTCGTTTTCTACTAATTCTGAAAATTTTACACACTCCAATATATTGTGTTCCGGCGTATCTATAGTTTCACAGGTCTCACAGATGTTCGTAGATAAGTAAAATATGGTTGACTGTAGTCCGCATAACCATCTTTATTAGCAAAATGTTGAAAAGTGATGTTTAATGCAAAAATATAAAATGGGTGACACGCCAGTAAACACGTTACAGTAACGAAGGGTTAAAACTTATGTCACGTATAAACAGAATGGTTGTGCAGGCAAGTACCAAAAAGAGCTTAATTTTAGCTTCAGCCATTCGTTATTTATACGTAGTTATATTTTCCGTGTATTCTGTCAGAACTGAAGCAGACCTTGAACTGTTGTTCAACTTGTAATATGTCGCTAAGTGAAGAAAGTGATTGTGCCCACCCTCCAGTACTCCAGTACCAATGATGCCTGTAGTGGGCAGAGGTGGGGGACGCAGCGGCTGGGCGGTAGGCCTTGGTCCCTTGTGGGCTGTCGCGCCGGGGTTTTAGTTTTAGTAACCTAACTGCATATACTGCTGTAAAAGTATTCGAGACAGAAACACTCAAACACGAGCATTACGTCCACGGATTAATCAACACGGCGTCTAAACAGAATCTTGTTTTAAAATCTATCGGTTGGCCTTTCTGGAACGCGTTCATAAACAAGGGTTTCTGTGGCAACATAACAGACCCAACAACACCAGCTTTACCATCGTTATATGTTTTGAACAGTTGACGGTACTAATGCAACCAAACAGATGGAATATCACCAAATATAACCATACTACCCCATAATAGGGGAAAAATGTCAAGGTTGCTTTTTTGGGGGGTATCCCAAGAAGCTATGCCTATGCTTACCACATGGTGACAGTACAGAATTTTACATCACAACTGAAAACACCCTTAAATTCCGTAGCATATCGTTGCACAGGGAGACTAACCTGACTACTTTTCATTCGGGGCATACTTAATCCACAACACTGTGGATCTTTTACTTGCCAACAACCACACAACTATATAGCGTTCCACTCTTAGAAGACAGTATGGAGTTAAATGGACATCTCTGTCTCTATCTAGCGCATACAAGTTGCCATTAGCCGCGTCCTTTTCTACCCTCACGCTGTTGCCAGATTACTAATAGCATGGTATAAATATTCATTTGTTATAAATTTCAGGTTTGAACACATTATCCTATGCAGAATTTTTTTCTCTATCAGGTTATATCCTTTTCAGAGTCATTATACATTTCTATAGGCCCAAATTTCTTCAGAAAACGTTTTTTTCAATAGAAGTCCGATATTTGCTGTTTCTACACTCATCACGCGCTAACTTACAAACTAACTGCTAGAATGCATCTATATTTTTTACGTAGGTAGAGTAGACCATAGTGCTACTACCTGCCTACTTTGAATTCTCTATGTTTACCCAGTTAAGTGTTATAATTTTTTAAATTAAATGTTTTCGGAAAATTTTATATCTGTGCACTGCAAAAGTTACGCAGTGTGAAACTTTTTTGTTATTCAGTTGGCATCAAGGAACCAGCGAGAGCAAATGTTGAGGAAGGTTAGAGAAAGTTTTTAAAATAAACCAAAAGGCAGTAACCTCTTTCTTTTATCCAGTAGGGCAAACAAAAGGTATTCATCTATTCAGCGTCAGGCCTAACACAGAAGATAGTATAAGGAGCAGCACTAACATTAGTTCGAAAGAAGCCGTGTGTGTAACTGTGAGCTGTTATTGCGTTGTTTGTTTAATATTTTTGTAAATATTTGTAGTTATGGAGGGGGAAGCTAGGAAGAGACGATATGTTGGTAAATTAAGAAGTAAGGAACGCCAAATAATTATGAATGTGTTAGATTATTTTTGAATTAAAATGCATGTAACAGCTAAGGCTATTGGGTGTTCAGAAGCAGTAGTGTATAGAATTAAAAAGGAAGTAATGAAAGGTCTCTAAGAACGCCATCGAAAAAGAAAGCAAAAAGGGCGGGGCTACACAAAACGCTAGGTTAACGCAATATGATTGAATAGTGCAAGGTGGAGTGTGGCGAATTGTTCATTCTTTACAGTTTGCAAATATTCCACCCACGCTGAATATAATTTTGTCACTATTCAACAGTGATGAGACCCTACTAAATTTCTCAAGGGCCACTCTGATTTGGGGTTCGAATATGAAAGAAGGGTAACAAGTGCATATTAATAGAAGGAGACGATACCATCAGATGCGACATAAATATCTAAAATACGTAAAAAGGTTTAGGGACCAGGGCAAATCAATTGTTTATACAGATGAGTCATTTGTAAATTTAGGTCATACAGTGAAAAAGGCGTGCAGGGATACCAAAGTTAAAAGTGCCCATCTCGTCAAGCAGCAATTGAACGACTAAGTACAGGACTCTGGTCACCTCGGGGTCGCGCGCGGAGAAAGATTCGCAACTAGTACATGTTGCAACACTGCGCTCCATTTAACGTGTACTGTCTTCTAAGGGTGAAACGCGCTTTAGAAGATTGCATAACCCTGCAGATTCACAAATGACTAATTGACTATACAGTTGACTAGCGGTAACAGTTCCTTAATCAAGCACATGGCAGCATGAGCGTCGGCAGACATTTTTCCAGGGGGAGGGGGGCACATGTTTGAAATTTGCAATCAGATAATATCAAATCACTATTTTATTGTCAAAATTTATAATATTCGTTGCATATAACGATGTTAATTTGTGTTAAATAGAAATTGATCTTTTAAAATAGTAGCTTAATAGTCAGTGATCGATTGCACATTAAGTTGACCAACTTCCAGGGAGGGGCCGCGGCCCCCCCCCTTGCACCCCCTTCGCGACGCCCATGCATGGCAGTGGAGAATTCCCTCTTCTTATGTTGTGGGCTCATGCAGCTTGAGAAAGCAGGATGTTTGTTTTCTTCCAACCTATCTCTTCCAATAACAAACAGCATATTGCGACATATGGCCTATAAAATTGGGCATCAAAAGTTGGATGGTGACTTGTTAAAAAGAATTCTACTCCTGGTTTTATGCGAGAGCTTTGCTTTATGCGATTTTTGTGTAATTTACATATCTTAAAATATTTATTTACATATAAACATTAGAAAATGTGTGTTTTTTATGCAATAAAACTTTAAATATTTGCTCTAGTGTGACTATCCTGAACATTAAACTCAGTTTCAAGTTCGTATCAGGACGCAAACAAAATATATATTTACGTAACAATCCGAGCTCTAGTAATTAGGACGCTCGCTACGCTCATAGGTACAAAGGACGTTTCTTAGTTGCTTGTCTAACACACTATTTTGTTTCATTAAAGAAACGCTTATGAATGAACCAACCCGTTCAAAATATGGTCAAGGTTGTTTCTTGTGTTTGGCGACTTGCTGTTTACCTGCCAGTAAAATATGATGAATGAATTACTGGAAATGCCTAAAAAGGTTCCTACCATTATTCCCGAGACAATCAACTTAACCGGGTCCAAGGACACAAACCTCCATAATATTACCTACCTGTCTAAAACTGCATTAAGGATCCGTAAGAAAGGCTTTTTGCTTCTAAAACTAATTTTGGGTTGCAGTTTTCAATTATTCTTTGCTCTAATAATATTTAAGAATGAACGATTAAGAGTTTTCGAAAATTACATCACTTTTTACTACAGGAAGTGATCGTGCATTGTGAAAATTACAGCTGCAGCGACAAAATATTTAAATGGCACTTTCCTACTTTAAAAGGGTGCCTCGTATCATGTTCCAAGGATTTGTTGTCATAATTTTGATACCAAGTGCATGTCGTTTATAGCCTACTGTATTCCCCTTGTACCTACAAGGAGATTAGAAACAAGGTAATTTTTACAAATGTTTAGGTATCTCGATTAACGTGAAATATATGAATAAGTGTTTGGAAGAATAGTTTGTCCAAGAGAGAAAGTCATGTGAGTGGTGGTTGTTTCTTTCCGTATTTGTTCATATATACAGGACATTTGAAGGGTCTAACTGCAAAAGTCTCATTCTCCACTTTTTAAAATTTTAAGAAATCCACAAAAAACTAATACAAATGAAAATATTCATTGATTAGCAATTGTTTTGCAATTTCCATGAAGAATGAATAATAAAGAAATGTTGCTTCACATATATATATATATATATATATATATATATATAGGTATTTGATTGATAGAAAAACAGGATTAAATATTGGAGAAGGTGACATTTGCAACCAAGCTGTGGAGAATGTCAGTTCTGCAATGTAAAAGTATGGAGAATGTTATTTTTGATACCAGGGATAATGAAGATGTAACACTTCTTGGCAGGTGTATCAATGAAATCACTTTATTGTAACTTATACATTAGCAAACTAAAATTTTATACATTGAAATTAAGTGAAAAAGTCTGTCTTAAATGTGTAAAACAAGTGATTCTTCTGCATAACTGCATTCGCACTCATGTTCATCTGCCCCTACATTAATTTCTGGACCATCTATTACATTTTTAAAGAAGTGTACAGATTCAAGCTGTAGGCAAGTGGAGCAAACGTCTACCCTAGGACTGCCAAAACCGAGGTTATAGAACCTGTTAAAAGTATAACGAAAGTAAGTTTCTTTCACCTGCAGAGTGCCAGCTTCAGTATCTTCTGAATACGTTCTCCATAACTTCCTTATATTCAACTCCGAAGATAAATACTTTCGCTCAGCCGTGTTAGCACAATAGTGTGTTTCGCTACAGGTGAGCTTATTTATAAATTTACTAATATTTTCTCTCTTAGTTCTACTTTTGTTACCAGTTCTATCACCATCCCGACGTTCCTTGGCCACTTCACCAGTATTATAAAATATTTCACCAATACGTGTCACTCGATTTCTTGATACCTGCAAAACACCCAGGAATGCTGGTACCAGTTCTTTATTGTGATTGTGAATATAGTATTTCGCTCGAGCTGCTTTTCTCTGCTACTTATTATTTTTTGGACGTCGCCTCTTTACTGGCTGCATACTTAAATATTTCAAAATAAAATTGTTTCAAAATAAAATATTATTGACTGCCAATGAATGCATTATCTAAATAAATTTCACAACACTTTTATGAAAATTTCAGGAACACAATATTCAACAAGCTCCCATAGTAGTCTAAACAACTGATAATCATATGACCTAATGAAAGCTTCCTATTGGTTGAGAGGAGAATGTAACTTTAGCAGCCAAAATGGTGGTGGAGAATGTGAGTTTTGCAACCACATCCAATTTTCTTCCCTTCTTTAATATAGGAGAATGCCATTTTAGTTATATAATTTGACTTCATTCACATGGAGATCAACATTTAGAATACGCAAAAAAATGTATTTCACCCAAGAGTGGAGAATGTGAGTTTTGCAGTTAGACCCTTCATTTACGAGCACCTATGCCCGAGGCGGGACTCAAACCCGCGGTTCTCTTCACCACGAAGCACCAAGGCAGTTAAGCGAGCCCCAACTCCTATTGCAGTCAAACTGCAATAAGGAACCAAGAAACAAAAGATGGGATTGAAAGGAAACCCTAAAAGAGAAAGGCAGAAGCACAAGATGACAAATATCCATCCAACTGTAAAGGTTTTGAGGGAGCCTCTTTCACCAGACGTGTGGTTAGACCTGACCTGACTCAAACAAACTTCTTAGAAAGAGAAAATTCCAAGTCCCTTCCTTCCTTATTATCCTTGCCGACACAGCCATAGAGTTTGCCAAATGACAGACATCTGGAGGCTGGGACCCCAGTCCCTGGCGGTAAAAAGAGTGTCACTGTTTGAATTTAACACAAACACCAGCGCCATGAGCAATTGTTCCAAAATATCCTACTATCACAGCATCCTTAACACACAACTTGTAGAAATATTGATAGTATATTGTACAACGAGACTATAATGGCAGTAATTAAGATACGAGTGTGTTTATGAAACAGCGCAATAAGTTCCACAGTTTCCATGTGGATATTCATACTCAAGCATGTGTGTAACTTTGAAATATTTATAAATTATTACATTCTCTACTACGTGTAGTAAGAAGGGGAAGTATTGTATCCCACTCAAAGATTCAATGTCGAGATTTCACCGGAAATATGTTTTGAGGCCCCCTGAATTAAAAAAAGAGCAGGTTTACAAAAAGTAAACGCGAGCGCGTGTCTGTGTGTGTATGTGTATACAATTAAAATTATTTTCTTGTTTAACGACGCTGTCAATTGCCAGGATCACATCAGCGTCGCCGGTGTGCCGGAATTTTGTCCCGCAGGAGTTCTTTTACAGTAAAGTAAATCTACAGTAAATCTACTGACATGGAACTGTTGTTTTTAAACACTTGAAAACCATCGGCCTGAGCCGGGTTTGAACCCGCGACCTTGGGATCCGTAGGCCAGCGTCTAACCAACTGAGCCACCCAGACCGACTGTGTGTGTATGTGTGTGTGTCTCTGTGTGTATGTGTGTGTATGTGTGTGTCTCTGTGTGTATGTGTATGTGTGTATATGTGTGTATGTGTGTATGTGTGTGTCTCTGTGTGTATGTGTGTATGTGTGTATATGTGTGTATGTATGTGTGTATGTGTATGTGTGTATATGTGTGTATGTGTATGTGTGTATGTATGTATGTGTATGTGTGTATGTATGTATGTGTGTATGTGTATGTGTGTATGTATATGTGTGTATGTATATGTATATGTGTATGTGTGTATGTGTATGTGTGTATGTATGTATGTGTATGTGTATGTATGTATGTATGTGTATGTGTGTATGTATGTATGTGTGTATGTATGTATGTGTGTATGTGTATGTGTGTATGTATATGTATATGTGTATGTGTGTATGTGTGTATGTATGTGTGTATGTGTATGTGTGTATATGTGTGTATGTGTCTGTGTGTGTATGTGTGTATGTGTGTATGTGTCTGCATGTGTGTATGTGTCTGCATGTGTGTATGTGTATGTATGCGTGTATGTGTGTGTGTGTATGTGTGTATGTATGTATGTATGTGTGTATGTGTGTATGTATGTGTGTATGTGTGTATATGTGTGTATGTGTATGTGTGTATGTATGTGTGTATCTGTATGTATGTGTGTATGTGTGTATATGTGTGTATGTGTATGTGTGTATGTATGTGTGTATCTGTATGTATGTGTATGTGTCTGTGTGTGTATGTGTCTGCATGTGTGTATGTGTGTATGTGTCTGTGTGTATGTGTATGTGTGTATGTGTCTGCATGTGTGTATGTGTGTATGTATGTGTGTATGTGTGTATGTGTATGTGTATGTGTATGTGTGTATGTGTCTGTGTGTGTGTCTGTGTGTGTATGTGTGTATATGTGTATGTGTATGTGTGTATGTGTCTGTGTGTGTATGTGTGTGTATGTGTGTGTGCATGTAGATTCCAGTGCCTGGTCTGTCGGTAGGTCCTTTCAGTCAACTAGTATTCCAGGAAGAAGTGTCCCGCACAAACAACTTTATCCACCCCTGTTTACAAATACCTGTAGCATCCTTCAAATACATTAAAATAAAAGTGGGTTACTTACCAAACTTCGCATTTAAGTTCAGCATCTTCCCAGGATGCGAGACAAAGATTTTGAAGAAAATTCCTCCACCTTAAGCTACACTTTACGTGGAACATTCTTCGAAAAGTTTGATTTTCACATAAATGGCTAACGATTTTGATTAAAATGCCATATGTTTGAGATACTTTCATGCCAAATGAAATTTAGTTATAACTTGAATTTTCTGGAAATGTTCTCGTAAGTCCACTTCATTCTATGACTTTTGCATAATTGGTAAACCGTAAGAGAAAAATGGTGATCTACTTTCAATATAGGATCAGTTGATAGCAAGTTGTCTTCTTCTTCCTTTTCTTCTTCTCTACCTGATTACCCTCCCCTTATGTAGGACTTACAAGCCAGTGCCTAGCCGGGCAGAGTGAAGACCTGGAAGCGGGTGGCCAGCCCAGCATCAGGTATGATAATGAGGAAGAGGATGATATGAAATCCAGGCGAAATGGATGATTGGAAAGACGGTGATGGAGCAGTTGGTGGAATGAGAGGTGGGGGAAACCAGAAAAGAAGCCCAGACGCCGCTTCGTCCACCACGAGTACCACATGAGGGTCCCTGGGATCGAACGCGACCCACCTAAGTGGTAGGCGAAGGGTCTAACCGCTCGGCCACGGCCCCGCCTACTATAAAATTAAGAAATTTAGGAAGTGTATGAACGTTATCGGTGGAGTGTCAGGTGAATCTCAATTTCTATTTCATTTGCCAAATTGAGGATAGACAAAAAATGTTACATAAAAAGGTAGATTTCGTTAAAGCAGAGTTTAAGTCTCACCCCCCCCCCCCCTCTCTCTCTCTCTCTAGATAACCATTTCCGAGATATTCCTTGTTCTTAGTCTGAATTATCAAATAATTATACTTGTCTCAGATAGAAAGCCCTTATCCTTTTAATGTCTTCAGAATGGAATTTCAAAGCGATCACATCGGGACCAGCTCTTAAAACATTTGACCATCGCTTACTTAAGCCTAGTGTACCCCCTTATTGGCATTCTATCCTCAAAAATATGCTGCAAGACAATTTCTGCAAATGAATATCTCGATTAACAAGAATAACCGTTTTTAAGAATACTTTGTTGAGGAGTAGAAAAAGTCATGTGATTGCAACATATCAGATTTTGCCAATGATGAAATAATTGACCCATGCTGAATATTCTTCTCTGACGAAGCATTGTTGCTTTTCCATTATTCATTTTCCCACCAGCGACTACTTTTTCTTCCCAGTCCTGAAGTAATGACTCAATGAACATTCGCGTCAGTGTTAAAACATTGGAAAGTCGTCGTCATCATCATCATCATCATCATCATCATCACCATCATAATCATCATCATCATCAACTTGATGACTTGGTCCTTTTGGCCCCTTCCGTTGGCAGATGATCTATCCAGCATTGTGTAAATCTATGGCCTAAAGGTTTATAACATCTTTGGAAATCTACATTCATTCGTTCTTGTTACGTGTTGAAACCAATTGTATTTATTTGCCTTTATCTTATCATTTAGTCTAAAATGTTTAATTCGTTCCTGGTATGTTCACTCCTGACGTTTTCCTGCGACTCTTCTGAAAAACCGCATTTCTGCTGTTTCTATTTTTCTCTCCTCCAATATTATTAAAAATCCATAAATCAACGTTGATACTGTGATATAAAATTTATAAAATTTTAATTGTTTCCCTTGTTTTATTTCTTAAACACCTATTCACTGCTCGTATCAGAAATATATTGACATTCTTCTAATTTCTTTTAATTTCCATGGTATGTCTCTGTGAACTTACTTCCTCAATATTTGAAACAGCTCACTTTTTCAATCATTTTGTTCCAATTACAATTTTTGATCTCTTGTGAAAATGTTCAAGAAAAGCCACAGATTTTGTTTTCTGATTTGATATTTTTAAGTTGTATTCTTTTATTATTTCACACAATTCAAGTTGCATATTGCAATTGATTTTCTGAAGACGCTATTATAACTTGATTGTCTGCAAATAATATACAATTCATTTTCATTTCATCTGTCCTAAAATTTTCATCGAAACATTTTGCCACGTTCTTATCCACCATCCAAATATTAACAAATGTGTTATGTTGCACTCACATGACTTTCTCTACTCTTGTAGCAGCAATTCTTACAAACCCTTATACCTATATCTTTTTCATGATTCTCATCTCCTGCACTCACATGACTTTCTCTACTCTTGTAGCAGCAATTGTTACAAACCTTTATTCCTATATCTTCTTCATGATTCTCATCTCCTGCACTCACATGACTTTCTCTACTCTTGTACTAACCATTCTTACAAACTCTTATTCCTATATCTTCTTCATGATTCTGATCTGCACTCACATGACTTTCTCTACTCTTGTACTAACGATTCTTACAAACTCTTATTCCTGTATCTTCTTTATGATTCTGATCTCCTGCACTCACATGACTTTCTCTACTCTTGTACTAACCATTCTTACAAACTCTTATTCCTATATCTTCTTCATGATTCTGATCTCCTGCACTCACATGACTTTCTCTACTCTTGTACTAACCATTCTTACAAACTTTTATTCCTATATCTTCTTCATGATTCTCATATCGTGCACTCACATGACTTTCTCTACTCTTGTAGCAGCATTTCTTACAAACCTTTATTCCTATATCTTCTTGGTGTTAGTCGATATAAACATTTGTACAAATTATCTCATTGTTTATTTCCTTGTAGGTACAAGGGAAATATGGGAATACAGTGGCTTTGATCGATAGTCAAATCTTTTAAAGTTTTGAAATTCCATTCTCTTTGCACGGCCAACAGATAAAAAGTGAATAACGAATTTCTATTTTACTAAAGTTTGATTGGTATTGCAAAACTCACACAAATGAAAACAAATATCTTTGAAATGGTTCACTCAAAAAAGCATTTGGACATAACCTGTGTTTTAACGAGATCTACATTATCTTGTATAGTAAAATTGGTCTATCTCTTACGGCTTACCGATTATGCAGAAGTCATCCGGAGTAAACAGGAGAGCCAGAGAATTCAAATTATACGTTTCATTCGCTCTAAAAATATCTTAAATATATGGCATTTTATTCAAAATCGTTAGAGCCATAAGACAAAAATTTTCGAAAAATTATCCATGTATAGGGTAGTTTAGGGTGGGGCTATTTTCTTCAAAATCTTCGTGTCGCATCGTTGAAAAATATTACACTTAAATACCAACTTCGGTTTTTAACCAACTTTTCATTTTTAATTACGCTTTTCACAGAAACAGACAGACAGATGGACAGACAGACAGACAGACAGATGGACGGACAGACAGGCAGACAGACAGACAGACAGACAGACAGACAGACAGGCGCACACACACACACGTGCGCGCGGAGTCGTTTTTTTACTCAGCGACTCTCAAAACATTTTCGGTGATATCGCAACATCCAAATTTTGGTCGAACAATACTTCCTCTACTTACTATTCGCAGTAGAGAAAGTAAAAAGTAATTGGAAAGCCATTAAATAAAATGTACTTATTTAGCAGACAACTATATTGAAAACAACAGAATCCTGCGCCTTTTTTGACAGATCGAGAACTTCTTAACGCTCCTCATAACTTCCAGTGAAAAAGAAAACAAACATTTATGTGAGAGTTAGGCACATTCGGTGGCTGCCAGGCATTTAACAATTCATTCCTTAACACGGGTAGTGTTAACAGTGACCTTTAGTGACCTCCATGGAAACCGAAACATTGTAAATTTCTCCAATCATTAACTTTCACGATTGCCTACTTTTGATTTTCAAAGAGAAGTATAATTACCTTCTGGAAGAGAAATACTAAACAAATAATATACAGTTGAACCTGATTTATGGGCATGGGCGTCACGAAAGTGGAGCTAAGGGATGGGGGGGGGGGAGCATAGACTACTGCTTTACTATTGATGTAAAGAACAAGTTTTATTTAGCACAAATTAATACGGTGATCCGCAGCAAATACTATACATTTTGGCAACAGAATAATGAATTAATATTGTTTGATTGCAAACTTCCAACATGCCACCCCCTCCTTCCCTGAAAAAAAAAAAAAAAAACTCTGTAGTGTCATTGGAAGAAGAAAGAAGAAGAAGAAGAAGAAGAAGAAGAAGAAGAAGAAGAAGAAGAAGTAAAAGAAAAAGAAGAAGATGTATAGTAACTTGGGGAAATATCGTATTCCACTAAAACATTCTATGTCGGGATTTCACCGAAAATATGCTTTGAGACCCACTGAATCAAAAAAGAAGTACTTTTGGAAAAATCTGATGTGTTGCACTCACATGACTTTCTCTACTTTTGTACTAACCATTCTTAGAAACTCTTATTCCTATATCTTCTTCCTGTTAGTTAAAATAAACATTTGTACAAATTATCTTATTGCTTATTTCCTTGTAAATGCAAGGGGAATATTACAATAAAGTAGGCTTTGTGCGATAGTCAAATATTTTAAAGCTTTGAGATTCCGTAC
>CM060962.1:305244700-305279700 GCA_030765045.1 Tenodera sinensis
CATTAATTCAGTAATGATATACATTGGTCAACTCTTAGGATACACAAGAGGCACGTAATGAGGATATTACAGATTCTGACAGACAGCCGAGTTCACGAAGAGCTAAAGACTCCTCTGTGAAGAAGCACAATAGTATATTATGTAACGAGACTATAATGTTAGTAATTAAGACACGAGTATATATTAGAAAACGAGCGAAGTGAGCTCATACGAACGTCTTAATTACCATTATAGTTAAGTTTCATACGACAATTTATGCTCGACCATATACCAAATTTTATAGTTGAAATATTGTAAAATGTTGTACACTCACCAGGGACAATGACCTACAGCTGCTACTTGGAGTTTTGCGCAGGCGCTAAACGCTCGATTCGCTTCCAGCCCGTCACAGCTGCATGATGAGAATAATAACCTTGGACTGCTACGTAACATTGAAAAACAGAAGGCAAATTGAATCTTTTGGTTTTCAGACGAAACTTTATTTCATGTTTAAGTTATTTATTGTACAATTTGTTATTGTGAAATTAATTTGCGGGACTGTGCTTAGTGCAATATTCTTGGAAGTTGATGCTGTATTGAGGTTAATTTGTGTAAGTTGCATCTTAATTAGGCAGGTGGAGTAAGTTGCATCTCACTGTCAGTAGTGTCCGACATTTTAGCGTTTTCTAAGCTCGAGCTAGTTGCGTTTCGAGAATTAATCAGTATTGCGCTTTGACATTGCTGCATGGGAATTTTCTGGTTGGTGGAACAGCTCTCCTTGAATGAAAATTGAAGTGTGCGATTGGATGAAAACCAGTCCTTTAATGAACGTTTGAATTTAAGGAGGTCCATTAAAGAATCGCTATCAGACTTATAATTAATAAATTTGAATAGATATAGTCGAGCACAAAAGTTGCTTTATTTGAGTAAAAGAACTGATTTGCAAGAGGAAGAAGAGGAAGAAGAAGAAGAAGAAGAAGGAGGAGGAGGAGGAGGAGGAGGAGAAGAAGAAGAAGAAGAAGCAGAAGCAGAAGAAGGAGAAGAAGCAGGAGAAGAAGAAGAAGAAGGAGAAGAAGAAGAGGAGGAGGAGGAAGAAGAAGCAGAAGAAGAAGAAGAAGCAGAAGAAGCAGAAGAAGGAGGAGAAGGAGAAGAAGAAGAAGAAGAAGAAGAAGAAGAAGAAGAAGAAGAGGAGGAGGAGGAGGAGGAGGAAGAAGAAGCAGAAGAAGAAGCAGAAGAAGCAGAAGAAGGAGGAGAAGAAGGAGAAGAAGAAGAAGAAGAAGAAGAAGAAGAAGAAGAAGAAGAAGCAGAAGACGGAGAAGAAGAAGAAGAAGCAGAAGAAGAAGACGGAGAAGGAGGAGGAGGAAGAAGAAGAAGAAGAAGAAGAAGAAGAAGAAGAAGCAGAAGAAGCAATTATGGGCAATGAACAGCAGCGTACGGACACTAATGTGTGGAATACGATAATTCATAAAATGCAGCCATTTATTTGAGATACGACCACTAAATAAACTACATATATGCATTGTTACGTGTTTCATAGTGTTAATATTAATTTTACCCGTTAATGGGATAAATTGTTCCACTTTTGTCCCATTTTGACTGCCATGGGTCACTGTGCGTAGTAAAGAAAGTAAAAAGTGATGAAATTTTCGAAAAGTCTAATCGATCATTCTTAAATATTATTAGAGCAAAGAATAATTGAAAACTGCACTTCAAAATTAGTCTTAGAAACAAAAAGCGTTTGTTACGGATCCTTAGTGCAGTTTTAGACAGGAAGTCTATTATGGAAGTTTGTGGACTTGGACCGGGTTAAGTTGAATAATGGTAGAAACCTTTTTAGGCACTTGAGGTAATTCATTCATAACATTTTACTGGAAGGTAGATGCAGGTAGACAGCAAGTCTGTGTTTGCAACACAATAGTGCATTAAATAATATATATTACGATATTTAGCGTTCGGAAGTGAATTTATCCAAAAGTGTTATTGTAGAACAAGATGAGTAGGTTCATTATGTGTTGTATGGTACCCATGTTCAAGCATTATTATCGTTTGAAAGCATGTTACTTTAACCCTGTGATATTTGAGGTTAGAAATGCCTTTGTTGTGCAGGTTGGCAGGACTGCTGTTTAGTGTAGTGTCGGCCATGTTGCACTATTGGGAACTGCCGATAAGCTGTAGGTATCCCCTATAAAGCTATAACTGCAGACCAACGTTCACAAGTAACACAACATTTAAGTGCTAACAGATATTCTAAATTCAATCAATTCTTCCTGACAATCGTCAATCTTACGGGATGGGAAATTTAAGGGACCTTGTGGTCGTCGTATACTATAATTCAGTAACTGGTGATTCCTTCCTCCAACAATGTCTGATGAATACCACATACATTATACTACCCCAGCTACTTACAACTTAAACAAATATTTTATATGTATGGGCACATTTTTTGACATTTTCAGTACATAAGCAATAAATATTTCCAAGTTGTTAGTGCCTAAAAATTCCGAGCCCTACTGATTACTATAAGGGAAACAACTTATCGGCAGTTCCCAAGACTCCAATATGGCCGACATTACACCAAATTGCAGTGGACATTACACCAAAAGGCAGTGCTGCCAACCTACAATAGAAATTACTAACAAATCTGAGAAAAACACAAGGAAACAGGATGAGATTTTCAAGGCACCTTTTACTAAAGGTGTGAATTAAAATGTATTTAAGTTTCATAAGGCACATTTATATTGAAACCATCAACAAGTCAGGGGGATATAGGTATCTTGTTTCTTGATTAAAGTAAGAATTCGTTGTATTTTAATACCAAATGTATTAAATGTTTTACTCCACTTACTCCACTGTACTCCACTTCAACAATGAAAGAAAAAATGTGATGTTGCACTCACATGACTTTCTCTACTCTTGTACTAACCGTTCTTACAAACTCTTATTCCTATAACTTCTTCGTGTTAGTGGAGATAAGCATTTGCAGAAATTATCTTTTTCCTTATTTCCTTGTGGGTACAAGGGGAATATGAGAACACAATAGGCTTTGAATGATAGTCAAATGTTTTAAAGGTTTGAGATTCCGTTCTCTTTGCATGATTAAGACATAAAAATGAATCGTTAGTCATTTTTGAGAAAACCAAAATTTTGAAAAATGTCGTTTACAAAATTTTCGTGTCGCATTTTTGAAAAATATTAAACATAAATACCAAGTTTGGTTTCTAACCAACTTTTCGTTTTTGAATAAACATTTTTCTAATTTTTTTTATTCAGGGGGCCTCAAAACATATATTTCTGGTGAAATTTCGACTTCCAGTGTTTTGGTGAAATACAATACTTTACGTAGTAGAGAAAGTAATAAGTTGTTGTAAGAGTAGTTGGTTATAGAATGAGTAAAGAAAGCCATGTGAGTGTAACCCATCAGATGTTTAGCTGTTACAACCATACGACTTCGTTCACTCAGTCTTCAACAATTATTATAATAATACGATGTGGATATTTCGTGGAAATATAAGTTTTGAGATCTCGGAAGTAAACAGGGGCTTTTAGAAAAGGTGCTTGTATGTGTTTATGACAAGGTTTGGCAGCTGTTGGGTGGCAGCAATAAATCTGGAGGGTTCTGCAAAATTCTCTTTTAGTCAAGGAGAATACGGCGCCGGGATTTGGGTCTGAGGTCGAACTGCCGCAGTCATAATAGGCAATGCTTTAGAAATAGGCAATGGAAATTGTATCTTTGTGGATATTCTTTCCTTTTATCACAAGGTCGTATGTATCAACATGCAAGCTTCAGAGAACCGAATGTGTGTGTGTGTGTGTGTGTGTGTGTGTGTGTGTGTGTGTGTGTGTGTGTGTGTGTGTGTGTGTGTGTGTGTGTGTGTGTGTGTGTGTGTGTGTGTGTGTGTGTGGTGGGGGTTGTCTTGAGGGCTTAAATCACGTAAGCAAACGTGATATAGGTACATTGTTTTAAAATCCCTTGTCAATCATTTTTTACAGAAACATGTAAGTCACTAAGTACTTTGAACAGCATTATTATTAGGGCTCGTATTTTTACTTTCTCTACTGGTAAGTAGGGGAAGTATTGTATTTCACCCAAAAATTCGATGTCGAGATCTCACCGGAAGTACATGTTTTGAGGCACCCTGAATCCAAAAAAAGCAATTTTAGAAAAAGGTCCGTGTGTATGTCTGTGTGTCTGTGTGTGTGTCTGTGTGTCAGTCTGTCTGTCTGTCAGTCTGTCAGTCTGTCAGTCTGTCAGTCTGTGGACAGCATAAATCAAAAACGAAAAGTCGGTTGAAAACCAAAGTTGGCATTTAAGTTTAATGTCTTTCAAGGATGCGACACGAAGATTTTGGAGAAAATAGCCCCACCCTAAACTACCCTTTCCATGGAAAATTTTTCGAAAATTTTGATTTTCTTGAAAATGGCTAACGATTTTGATTAAAATGTCATATGTTTGAGATGTTTTGATGACAAATGAAATGTATATCTTGAATTTTCTGGCTATAGCCCCTGTAGTCGTATTTACTCTGGACGACTTTTGCATAACTGGTAAACCGTTAGAGATAGACCAAATCATACTATACAAAAAATGTATATCTTGCTAAAACACACAATTTATGTCTCAATAAATTTTCTTGTAGGGTGAGCCATTTCGGAGATATTCCTTGTTATGTGTGTGAGTTTCGGAAAACTTAGAACTTTCATGAAATGGATTATCATTGTTCATTTTTTTATATGTTAAGTGTGCAAAGACAATAGAATCTCAAACATTTGACTATCGCACAAAGCCTACTGTATTCTTACATTCCCCTTGTACCTACAAGGAAATAAGCAATAAGATAATTTGTACAAATGTGTATCTCAACTATCAAGAAAGAGTTTGTAAGAATGGTTAGTACAAGAGTAGAGAAAGTCATGTGAGTGCAACACATCAGATTTTTATGACTTAAAAACTCTCGAAATATGCATGCATGCTGTGAAAATGACAATCCTGAGAAAATGATCTAATAGTCCAAGAGCCCGTGACTGCCAGAGCTTCCTTATTTTACAAAAGCTGAATGTATATATGTTCCTTGGGTGATATTAGATGTTATCTAACCCTAGGCCTTATTCCATAAATTATATTACCGCTTTGTGACCAAGTGTCTCATCAATTTTTGAAACAAATTTATTTTATAATTGGGTATTATGTGTAGCTTGCCATGCTTATGAAGGTGGGTAATATTTAACAGTTTTTTACATGAATCACATTAGGTATTAATTACGCCAATCCTTACTTATTATTTCTATCAACGGAGGGGACCATCCAAAGCAAAAGTTCCTTCAATATTGGGCTTTGGTTATTATCAGCATCAAATGCTGATAAACGAGAGATTTTTTTTCTCCATATAGGTAACTTGGTTGTAACAGACAGAAGCCCAACTATGGAAGTGTCACAACCTGTTGTGTGTTGCATGTTGCAATTTGGTGATGGGCAATGACCCTTATATCTCATGTCTGATATATCTAGTGATTCATGTCATTATAATAATAATAATAATAATAATAATAATAATAATAATAATAATAATAATAATAATAATAATAATAATAATAATAATAATAATAATAATAATAATAATAATAATAATAATAATAATAATAATAATAATAATAATAATAATAATAATAATAATAATAAAATAAATGTTTTAATTGGAGAAATTCTCAACAATAATGTTACAGTAACATAAAGCACCTGTTAATTTTAATTTCAGTAATGTCTGCGTTAATTTTACCTGAAAATTTGTGTGAAATTAATACGAATTTTTCAAATAATTATATCACTAGAAAATCCAACTCAGACCGCTTTGGTGAGAGGCGAATGGTCTAACCACTCGACCACGGCGCGGCCTAATACATTACTCATTTGCACATTTCGTACAAGGTATTTCAAGGATACCTACAGTGAGCTAGTGCAATAGTGAAATCTTTATAAGCCGGTTGCTATGTGATGGCTTTGAAATTCTATTTTCTTTGCATGAACACGAAAAAGCAATAACGATTTGTAGTTGAGAAAAGTGTAAAGTATTTGAAAATTCAAACCAATAAAAATAATATCTAAGAAATGGTTAACGCCTAGTTTTTTATTTTTTACTTTCTCTACTAGGTATGGTAGGTAGAGGTTGTATTGTATTCCACCCAAACATTCTATGTCGAAATTTCAACGGAAATACGTTTTGGAGTCCCCTGAATTAAAAAAAAACAAAAAAACAAAGCATTTTAGGAAAAAGGTGCGTGTGTGTCAGATTGTCGGTCCGTGGCCAGCATAACTCAAAAAGGAAAAGTCAGTTGAAAACCAAAGTTCGTATTTAAATTTAACATCTTTTAACGATGCGACTGCAAGATTTCTCCACCCTAAACTATCCATTACATGGACATTTTGTCGAAAATTTTGATTTTATCGAAAATGGCTCTTAACGATTTGCATTAAAATGTGTTTAAGATATTTTTATGACAAATGAAATGTTATATTTGAATTTTCTGGCTATAGTCCATTAGGCCTCTTTATTCTGGATCACTTCTGCATAACTGGTAAACCGTAAGATATAGACCAAATCTTACTATACAAAGAATTTATGTCCAAATAATTTTTTTGCAGAGTTAACCTTTTTGGAGATATTCCTTGTTATTTTTGTGACTTTTCGAATACTTAAACTTTCATCACATGGAACATCGTTATTCGTTTTTTGTATCTTAGCCGTGTAAAGAGAACGGCACCTCAAAGCTTTAAAAGATTTGACTATCGCTCAAAGCCTACTGTATTCTAATATTCCCGGGTATCGAAAGTAGGTTAAATGATTCTCAATGACACGCGGCCCTCGCTCCCATTGCAGATTTCTAAGTCATCAAGTAAGTAGATAATTCTATTTGGAATAAGATAAAGTTGAAAAAGCAGCGCTCACTTTTTCCGTTTCCAACACATGTGTTTGCGAAAGTTCTCCAGTCATCATCCTCTTCTACTCAAACCAAGGAGAAATACATCCGTTTTAAGACATACCCAGCGACAGATGTTTATTTATGATCCTACCTGGACCTAAAGCATCGCTTTGTGCATTGTGTGTGTGTGCGTGCGCGTGTGTGTGTGTCCTTGTGAACAACGTGATTGAAAAATGAAAAGTTGGTTAAATACCAGACTTGGTACTCATGTCGAATATCTTTCTCACCCCAGGCTACCATTTGCATGGAGCATTTTTTGAAAATTTTGAGTGTATAAAAAATGGCTCTAACGATTTTCAATAAAATGCCATATTTTATAACAAATGAAATATATCCCTTGAATTTTCTGGAAACATCCTCAGAAGTCCTTTCCATTAACTCGCAAACTGTAAGAAAAAGACATTTTACAGCACGAAAATTGTAGATCTTACTACAACACACAGTTTATGCACTCACATGACTTTCTCTACTCTTGTACTAACCATTCTTACAAACTCTTATTCCTATATCTTCTTCATGATTCTGATCTCCTGCACTCACATGACTTTCTCTACCCTTGTACTAACCATTCTTACAAACTCTTATTCCTATATCTTCTTCATGATTCTGATCTCCTGCACTCACATGACTTTCTCTACCCTTGTACTAACCATTCTTACAAACTCTTATTCCTATATCTTCTTCATGATTCTGATCTCCTGCACTCACATGACTTTCTCTACTCTTGTACTAACCATTCTTACAAACTCTTATTCCTATATCTTCTTCACGATTCTGATCTCCTGCACTCACATGACTTTCTCTACTCTTGTACTAATCATTCTTACAAACTCTTATTCCTATATCTTCTTCATGATTCTGATCTCTTGCACTCACATGACTTTCTCTACTCTTGTACTAACCATTCTTACAAACTCTTATTCCTATATCTTCTTCATGATTCTGATCTCCTGCATTCACATGACTTTCTCTACTCTTGTACTAACCACTCTTACAAACTCTTATTCCTGTATCTTCTTCATGATTCTGATCTCCTGCACTCACATTACTTTCTCTACTCTTGTACTAACCATTCTTACAAACTCTTATTCCTGTATCTTCTTCATGATTCTGATCTCCTGCACTCACATGACTTTCTCTACTCTTGTACTAACCATTCTTACAAACTCTTATTCCTATATCTTCTTCATGATTCTGATCTGCACTCACATGACTTTCTCTACTCTTGTACTAACCATTCTTACAAACTCTTATTCCTATATCTTCTTCATGATTCTGATCTCCTGCACTCACATGACTTTCTCTACTCTTGTACTAATCATTCTTACAAACTCTTATTCCTATATCTTCTTCATGATTCTGATCTCCTGCACTCACATGACTTTCTCTACTCTTGTACTAACCATTCTTACAAACTCTTATTCCTATATCTTCTTCATGATTCTGATCTGCACTCACATGACTTTCTCTACTCTTGTACTAACCATTCTTACAAACTCTTATTCCTATATCTTCTTCATGATTCTGATCTCCTGCACTCACATGACTTTCTCTACTCTTGTACTAACCATTCTTATTTCGTATTCCTATATCTCCTTCGTGTTAGATGAGATAAACGTTTACAGAAATTATTTTTTGTTTATTTCCTTGTAGGTACAAGGGGAATATGGGAATACAGTGGGCTTTGAGCAATAGTCAAATATTTTAGAGTTGACCGTTATATGAAGGCTTTAAAATTTCGTTCTTTTTGCACGGCCATAACGATAACAATCTTCCATTTGAGAAAAGTTTTGAGTATCGCAAAATTCGCACAAACAATAAGGAATATCTCCGAAATTGTTCACTCTACAAAAAATGCATTTGGACATAACTTGTGTGTTTTAATGAGGTGTACATTTTTGTACAGTAAGATTTGGCCTATTTCTTATGGTTTGCCACTTACGCAAAAGTCATCAAAACTAAACAGGATTACATGGTCTAGAGCCAGAAAGTCCAAAATATACATTTCCTTTGCTACAAAAATAACTTAAACGTATGGCATTTTAGTAAAAATCCTTAAGAACCTTTTTTATAAAATCAAAATTTTGAAAAAGTTATGGTAAACGGGTTTTCTTGAAAATATTTATGCCGTATCCTTGAAAGATATTAAACTTAAATACTTACTTTGGTTTTTAACCGAATTTTCTTTTTTGAGTTATGCTGTCCACGAACACACACACACACACACACACACACACACACACACACACACACATACACACACACACATGCACGCACACATCTTTCCCTCTATCTCTCTCTCATACAGACACTCACGGCCATTTTCCTAAAACTGCTTTTTTGGATTCAGGGGGCCTCAAAACATATATTCCCGGTGAAATTTCAACATCGAAATTTTGGGTAGAATAGAATACTTGCCCTACTTAGTATACGTAGTACAGAAAGTAAAAAGTCCGGCGATGTGCACATCATGACCTAGATTATTTTAAATTACAACCATTTTCACTTCTAATCTGTTTTTCAATAGTTGGCATAGATGTTTTCGCTTACAAATCAGAAACTGGGGATATTCGTTAAGGAATAGAAAATAGCTTTTCCTTCTAATTTTAACCCAGATAAACTTGTGTATAAATAGCTTCATTACATATTTTGTTTTAGGTACAAGGAATATATAGAAGACTGAAGCCTCATTCAAATATTTAAAAGAGGATCACTATAAATGCTGGATTTGGAATTCTATACTCTGTGCACGACAACCAGAGACAAAACGAACGGCGACTCCTAAAAATTATAAAATATTTTAAAAGGCACAACAATAATAACTATATCTCGGAAGTGATTAATACTGAAAAACATTTGATATAAATTCTTTCTTAACGACATTAATGTTTTTGTATAACAAGGTTTTGTCTGTTCTCTTTTAATTTACCTGTTTTGCAAAAGTAACGCGTATGAAGAAGTTTTCAAAGGCCATTCTCAGAAAATTCAAATTCAAATATCTTAAAGATTTTTATTTCCGTTAAAAATATTAAGACTATTTTTCAGAAAATAAAATTAAAAAATCTGATGTGTTGCACTCACATGACTTTCTCTACTCTTGTACTAACCATTCTAATAAACTCTTATTCCTATATCTCCATGTTAAGATTCGTACAAATTATCTTACTGCTTATGTCCTTGTAGGTACAAGGGGAATATTAGAATACAGAAGGTTTTGTGCGACAGTCAAATCTTTTTGACCTTTGAGATTCCGTTCTCTTTGCACGATTAACATATAAAAAATGAACAACGTTGTTGCATTTCGCTAAAGTTCTAAGTTTTCCAAAACTCACACATATAACAAGGAATATCTCCGAAATGGTTCACCCTACAAGAAAATTTATTGAGACATAAATTGTGTATTTTAGAAAGATCTACATTTTTTGTACAGTATAATTTGGTCTATCTAAGGGTTTACCAGTTATGCAGAAGTCGTCCAGAGTAAATACGACTACAGGGGCTATAGCCAGAAAATTCAAGATAGACATTTCATTTGTCATAAAAATATCCCAAACATATGGCATTTTAATCAAAATCGTTAGAGCCATTTTCAAGAAAATTAAAATTTTCGAAAAATGTTCCATGTAAAGGGTAGTTTAGGGTGGGGCTATTTTCTTCAAAATCTTCGTGTCACATCCTTGAACGACATTAAACTTAAATACCAACTTTGGTTTTTAACCTAATTTTCGTTTTTGAGTTATGCTGTCCACAGACTGACAGACAGACAGACTGACACACAGACTGACACACAGACTGACACACAGACGAACACACGGACCTTTTTCTAAAAATGCTTTTTTTGGATTCAGGGGGCCTCAAAACATATATTTCCGGTGAAATATCGACATCGAATTTTTGGGTAGAATACAATACTTCCCCTACTTACCAGTGGAGAAAGTAAAAATTGAAAACTTCTCCTTGTAAGGGGTGAGAGGAAAAACCTCGGCTTTAATGCTTAAAACAAGATGAATATAAAACTAAATTTTAAGTTTGACTGGCATTTCATTTTTGATTAATTATTATTCTCTCACGCACATGCGCAAGGACCTTTTTCTAATTTTTTGTTTCAAGGGACCTCAAAACGTGCTTTTTCCGATGAAACAGGAGGTAGAAAAATCAATAAAGTTTTCTATGGAGCAGCTTCAGTTTCGTGATATTTGTTTTTTGATTTTAATTCTTTCCCTTCTTGTTTGTTCTTTATAGTTTCGTAAAGCACACTATACTTGGTTTAAAAAATTCCCACTTGCATTTTCCTTCAATTTTCAACATTTTATGCTGGAGCACTTAAAATTGGAAAAGGAGCTTTAGTTATTTATAATTTGCGAAACTTGTTGAATGAAATGATTTATATTAGTTACTAATTTATAGCGCCAACTTCCCTTTCCCCTGGTGCTAAAAAATATAACATCAACAAATTAATGTTTAATCACACTAGGTAATACATAAAAATGACCCTTTTTCAGTATCTATTTTAACCAAAATAAAATGAATCACAGGTTTCACTCCAGGATCCTTTTTTTAATCTGGCTATTTAATTAACGAACAGAAATTAACAGAACATGTGAATTTCATTTCAGCTAAAGAAAGAAGAAGAAAGAAAAAGGTTTAAATAAGGTGTTGATACCTAAAACAACCTAAATATCCGTTTTGCCCTCTTTAAGTGAAGATTCTTGAACATAATTATGTTTTTGAAGATATGAAACTCACAAATTCAGTATTAAAGGGAGAAATGTGTGCAAGAAAATTGCCCCTAGAACCTGCTGCGGGTTGCCGTACGCTAAAATGACGTCATGTTCCATTGAAAGTACTTTTTCTTCGTACAAGAACGAATTACGTGATAAGAAATCGTTTGTCAGAAAATCTGAATGCGTATCCACTACGATGCCAAAAAAACAAGTGAAAACTAGGAATGAAACACTAAAATGAATTTTCCATGTGTTTTAATGCATCTTTAATGAGGTAAACTTTTGCGAAAAAGTTCATAAATAAATCTTACAAAATTAATGAAAACGTAAAAACACACATACAACTTAAAAATAATTAAAAACTTATTTTAAACACACAAAAAAGTTAAAACGAAGGTTTATTTCACCAATAAATGTGTGTTCTAGTTATAATTAAAGACTTGTTAAATATTGCATTTGTCATACAGTTATTTACCACAACCCTGTTGGGAAGGGCTGGAATGCGCATTTAGGAAATGAATGACCATCATCAGGGAACGTAGTTCGACAACATTGAAGTGTTAGTGTATGTCTCCCTTATAATCCCAGCGCCTATTGTGCAGGTCATGCGCGAGACACGCAGGCGCCGGCGGGCGGTTTGTCTACCTGGGGCGACGAGTCAAGTGTTATATACAAGCTATGCCTGGAGTTCCTTCAGTTTGTTTTACCTGTTTTTAACGGTCTAAACAAGCAAATGCAAAGTGATGAACCTCAAATTCACAACCTAAAAGCGGATATTGTTTCTCCTTTGTGAACTATCCTTGACTGCTACATTAAACAACCTGAACATTTGAATATCACTGAAATAGATAAAATTGAATATAGTCATCCAAAAGTATTCCTTCCTGTTGAAAACATGTACTTTGGTGCCAAAGTTCAAATACCTCTGAAAAAATCATCCCCGCCAAAAAAACGTGTACAAATCTTCAAATTACGCTGTGTTGATTTTTAGAACGAATCAGTTCTCCAGATACTATGTCGATTTTCTTTAAGTGATCCCCTTCTTGCAATGTTGGAAGTGTTACAACCAGCTAAAACCCAACAGATTCAGTCAACAATTGCACAGTAGCTTGCTTCTTCTTGTTTTCCTAATTTGGGGAAAGCAGTTCAAGAAATACAACAAATAGATACAGAATGGAGGAGACTATTGCGCAATACTGACATTGTACTACGGCGCAAGAATTTTGGAGTGAAGTAAAGAAAAATAAATATGCCGATTCAAAACAATTTTTCCCTCTTTTATCCAAATTTATCTGGTGCCGTTAGAGTCTTAAACATTCTAGTGCTACAGTGGAACGAGTGTTTTCAACTGTAAATCTGATGAAAACAAAAGTAAGCAATCGATTGTCAACCAAAACAACGTGCGGATTGTTACATGCAAAAAGCCTTGTGTCAGGTTCAGTGTCTGTCATTCCTTTGCAATATCAAGTTCAATGTTAAAGAAAGTGAAGAGTGATATATACGATAGTGATTGACAATAATATGTACATACATAATAGGATCTACATTACTAGGTATCTGTCTGCATGCGAATGATCTACAGAAATAGTCAATTCTATTATAATTGTAATTTATTATTTTATGAAATGTTTAATACCAAATGTAGTAGGTTTTCATAGATTATCAGCAGTAGTAGAAGTAGCAGAGTAGTAGTAGTAGTAGTAGTAGTAGTAGTAGTAGTAGTAGTAGTAGTAGTAGTAGTAGTAGTAGTAGTAGTAGTAGTAGTAGTAGTAGTAGTAGTAGTAGTAGTAGTAGTAGTAGTAGTAGTAGTAGTAGTAGTAGTAGTAGTAGTAGTAGTAGTAGTAGTAGTAGTAGTAGTAGTAGTAGTAGTAATAGTAGTAATAATAAATAATAACAATAGTAATGGTAATAGCAATAACAATAATAGTAATAATAGCCATAACCACAACAATAATAATGATAATGATGATAATGATAACGATAAGGATAACGACAACGGTAACAACAACAACAACAACAACAACAATAATAATAATAATAATAATAATAATAATAATAATAATAATAATAATAATAATAATAATAATAATAATAATAATAATAATAATAATAATAATAATAATAATAATAATAATAATAATAATAATAATAATAATAATAATAATAATAATAATAATAATAATAATAATAATAATAATAATAATAATAATAATAATAATAATAATAATAATAATAATAATAATAATAATAATAATAATAATAATAATAATAATAATAATAATAATAATAATAATAATAATAATAATAATAATAATAATAATAATAATAATAATAATAATAATAATAATAATAATAATAATAATAATAATAATAATAATAATAATAATGCCATAAATAAGTTTACACTGCGTAAAATTGGCGGTTAAAAATCTACTGTTTTCTCCTGCTTTTTTCAAATCAGTTCTCCTGCTGTTACTTCGATAGACCTGGCAACACTGCTTCCAGGATGTAATATATTTCAAGGACGTCAGTTCCAGTATCCACTGGGCTATGTTTCCTGAATAAGCTTTCTTAGGAGATATGTAGATACCCTAATACAAATATTGGGCACTTGTGTGTGTGCGTGCGTGCGTGTGCGTGTGTGTGTGTTGTGAACAGCATAATTCAAAAACGAAAACTCGGTTAAGTACCAAACTTGATATTTAAGTATACTATCTTCTAAGGATACGACACGAAGATTTTTAAGATCTCCCCACCTTTGAATAGAAAATCTTTCAAAATTTTGATTTTCCTAAAAGTGACCTTGAAGATCTTTATTAAATACCATGTATTTAATATATTTTCGTAATAAATGAAACGTATATCTTAATTTTTTTGGCATTATCCTGTGAAATTATCTTGATTCTTAATAACTTTTGCATAAATTGTAAAGCGCAAAAAGATAGGTCAAATCTGACCACAAACAATGTAGATGTCAAAGCACACAGTTTATGCCAAATACATTTTATGTAGAGTTAACTATTACAATTTACAACTATTACTATTTCCTGTTACCGGTTTAAGTTTCACAGTGGGAAGTCGTTATTCGTTTCCCCCTGGCCATGAAGAGAGAACTGATGGCAAAGCCATCACATGGTGACCAACGCTTAAAACATTTGTGTAAACAAGGAAATACACAGTAAAATGACTTCTACAAATGTTTATCGCGGTTAACAAAGTTGATGAATTGAATTGCATTGGATTAGAAGAGGTGGGGACTGCACGCTATAGCTTACTGTATGTCATGCCCCAGGGAGGAAGGGATGAGATGGGTGCGCTCTTGGGAATCGTCGGTACGCGAGCTAATGTGAGGGTCCCTAACGTGAGATGGAGGTTCTTCATCCCGGCTCCAGGGTTCGGGATACCGGCCCGAGCCCGACCACAAGGTGTTTATGACAGTGTCGCCAACTTCAGTGTACTCTTTGCGTGCATAACAACACAAATTACAGATTGACATGTTTTGAATTTTTATTTGCAATGAACTGTCAAGGGACATTTCCAAAAGACTTTCTTTTAATTAAATGGGAAGACTGGAGAAGCTGATGGCGTTGGTGAGATGCGGATTTGTAGTCCGTCTTTCTCAATTTCTGAAAAGTTATTTTAAAACTGTAGATTTGATTATTGTCGAAAGTCCATCAGCAGTGCCAACCGGTAGAGTAACCAAAATTGATTCTTGGACCGAGGACAAATCAAATCTCTCTTGGCTGATATATTTTTCGTTATTTGTGATCATTCCGGAAAACGTATTACACTAACTGTATGCGTATTTTAAATTGTATGTACCTACCGCCTAAGAACCCCTGGGGGTACGCGTTCCCCAGGGTGAACATGTCTGGTATAGACAACTATAAACATAATTCATAATAAGGAGAGAAAGAATTGAGCAAGAACATTTAAACATTTCACAAAGGGAATCAATATACAATTGTAAGCAGACGCTGAGAACAGAACGCTTTAACACTCCTCGTGGCGACAGAAAAGGTATCATGGTCAACCGTCCATCAGGCAAAACTAATCATAGATATCTTTTGTTTTCATTTAAATGTGTCATCCTTTACGACTGCAGGCTTGCCAACAGCTTCAGTAACATTCTTTTGGTGATTTATGCACAAAGTCATATTCTTTTGAATTCCAAAAACAAGAAACTCAAAAATGTTTGCACAGCTGAAACGAAGTGAGAAGGCATCCAACACCAACTCACTTTGAAGCTGAAATCTGCACCTTTAATTATACGTAGGTATACATGTATATTATTGAAAATAGAATGTGGGCAGACACATGAGGTTGCACAATTATTTGAAGAGAAAGAGGGAAGATGTGAACAAAGGCACAGAGGCAGGTAAGGGGGCGACAGCAAATGTATCCATCCCATTCACCTCTCAAAGAAAATTAACAATAGGGCTGGAAATTCTTAGAGCGTGTTGGGCACACGTCGTTAATTGCCAGGTAGCTTTGTCCAAGCTTTACAACTGAAGCCAAGTATGAATGAATGATTGAATGAACGAATGACTTGCATATACAATTCGTATACTATTTCAGATGGACAAGAATTACTCGCTTTAAACTTTTTACTTCGTTCTGCAACATACAATTCACATAATTTCACATAAGTTATATATTATTGAATATGATATTTCATCTCCAATGACTCTTGAATGTACAATACATATAACACCACGTCGGTCTAACTGGTTCAGTTCGTTATAGACGCTGGCCTAACGACCCCAAGGTCGTGGATTCAAATCCGGCCCAGACCGATGGTTTTTAAGTGTGCTTAAAACGACAGCTCCATCTCAATAGATATAGTGGCATGTAAAGGAACTTCTGAGGGACGAAATTGCGACACACCGGCGACGCTGATGTGATCCTGGCAATTGATAGCGTCACTAAACAACAAAATAATTTAATTTAAAATTGTAAAATCGCACAAAATATGCTACAAATTGACCTTAATATCTCCAATTCTCTTGAAATGGTTTTACGTGTTTTCGAACAAAATACATTTGACTCCTATTTCTTCCCTTTTACAAACAAATTATTTTGGCAGATATTCATTTTTTAAATGTCTCATAACTCGCGCGCATCTCACCCTTCAATCAATCATATTTCCGATTGTAATTAAACAAATTACTTGATTTTTGGCTCAAATTAAAGAGAAATCGCAGTCTGAACGATGTATGATATGAATTGTATGTTGAAGAGCGAAATAAAAACTTTAAAGCCAGTAATTCTTGTCCGCGAGCAATAGTATACGAATTGTACGTGCAAGAGGGGCGTAAGTGCGTCATTGCTAGGGGGTTATGGGCGGTCACGTGATGTGCGGTCACGGTGGGGAGTGGTCACGTGTTATTACACAGAGGTGTGGTGGGAGGTTGCACTTTGAGGGGAAATATCACGGACTCCACAGGTCCGGAGTTACCGAATTTCGTGTTTTGGGAATTCAAAAGAATATGAGCAATATTTTTTGAAAAAAAAAGCACTAAACGAATGTTGTAGAAGTTCTTAGTAAACCTGCAGTCATAAAATACGACAGTCTGATGACAAATTTAAATGAAAACAGAAGATAGCTATGATTGTTTTAATGACTTAATTGAGAATAAGATATCCAGTCAGCAACATACCACTAGAAAAGAAAGTGCTCACTGTGCGATGACAAGTGAATAGTCATGCAACAACGTCACAAACAAAAGAAATCCCTTTCCTCTAAAATACAAAAGACGTGTGGTGTTTTTCAGGCACTATACTGCGCAGTAGATAGCGACTGTGCAATGTTGCCATGTTGCGAGGCCGGTGGGTTCACCACAGACGGCTATGGTAAACCGCATGTATGTATTCATAATTGCATTCTCATCTACAAACATTAATGTCCTAATACCTAAAGGTTTTCCGTTAAAACACGCTTCACTGTTGCCACAGTTGGACGTGTAAATTACCAGTGCGTATTTAACGCGTAATTTACATATAAAATACGTAATGTATAAATCATTTCTACACGAAGCAAAAAAGCTAGTGTATTTTGATTTTGACAATCAAACCGATTGCTGAACTACTTTTAAGTTCATTAAAACTCTAACATACAAAAATTCATTAAATCATTCTTCCCATGTGTTTGATTATTATCAGTCATTTCGCACATACAGTTTGGAAGGTAATTACATCAAATATGTTATTAATGATGTAGAAATCATAACATATATGTTCTTTAAATTATTATACAGCAAAACGTCGTTTATCACTTATTGGCATGGAATAAAATCCCTTACTCATTGTATTCTTTGCAGCTAATTACTGTTGTTTCTGATTTATTTCTAATAACAAACGCACAACGGAATACGTTCCAATAAGATTGTGTGAACTTCTAGAGAGGGAAAAGGGCCTACATGGTTCTCTAGATTATTAAAAAAATAGGGCGAGTTTCTCTTTCTAGATCCTGAAGACGAAGAAATGCTTGGATCATGATCCCGAAATAATATATTCAGAAAATTAATTATTTGAAATATAATGAAAATAATAATAATAATAATAATAATAATAATAATAATAATAATAATAATAATAATAATAATAATAATAATAATAATAATAATAATAATAATAATAATAATAATAATAATAATAATAATAATAATAATAATAATAATAATAATAATAATAATAATAATAATAATAATAATAATAATAATAATAATATTAATAATAATAATAATAATAATAATAATAATAATAATAATAATAATAATAATAATAATAATAATAATAATAATAATAATAATAATAATAATAATAATAAACTTTATATAAACAGAAGATTGTGTTAAAATGCTATCAAAGATATTGCTGAATTTCTCTTACAAATACTGAGCTATAAGTACTTCAACATCGGCGGATAGAACATCTTTTAGTGATAGTTTAAAGCTGTATAAAGGGTTAGAAATAACGATGTTGAATAAAGCTGTAAAGAACGTTTAAAAAGCAGGTTAGATCATAATAGGTGGGGTTAGACTTAGAAAACTACATGGCGTGTTCGAGATGTTACCAGCAGAACATACAGAACCAAGCAAAAGAGTCATACAGCTGCATAAAATTCTGTGACAGAGGGCAAAAGTAGCTGTAATAAGAACTTCAACATCAATAGTTAGGACATCTTCTAGTGGAAGTTTAAAGTCCTATAAAGGAGGGAGCGAAATCAAAGCAGACTAAAGCTGTAAATAATACTCGAAAGGAAGCGTAGGTAGATGTGGAAAAAACTGTATACAATAGCGGTGGCACAGCATATGGTTGCGCTGGTGATGATGGTGATGTAGATAATGGTTGCGCTGGTGATGGTGGAGGTGGTGGTACTGTTGGTGGTTGCGCTGGTGATGGTGGTAAAGTTGATGGTGTTAGTGATGGTTGAGATGATGATTGGATTGGCGGTAGCGCTGGTGGCTGTGGTGCTGTTTTAGTGGTTGCGTTGGTAGTGTTCGTAGTAGTGGTGGCGGATGCGTTGGAAGTGTTGATGGCGTTAGTTGGTGTGGTGATGATGGTGGATATGGGCATGGCTGCGTTGGTAGCGAAGGATTATGATGGTAGTAATGGCGGTTGTTGTGGTGGTGGGTGTGGTAATGTCTTCGTTGGTGGTGGTGGCGGCGGTGGTGGCGGCGGTGGTGGTGGTGATGGTGGTGGCGGCGGTGGCGGTGGTGGTGGTGGCGGTGGTGGTGGCGGCAGCGGTGGTGGCGGTGGGGGTGATGGTGGAGGTGGCGGCGGCTGTGGTGGTGGTGGTGCCGGCAGAAAATCTCTAGAATACCGCAAAAATGGCTAAAATACTTACCTACTCCTAAAATAGCACTAACATACCATGAAATGTTCAGAAATCCTTAGGGTTTGCATGTCAGGGGATGTAATACCTTCAAAGTATCTGAAGTTGCTGAAAAACATTGCAAACGAATGGGAAATGTCTAAGCCTGAAGCGGTACGGTGAGACGGTTAGAATAGGTTATAGAAGAATAGAACAGTATAGTAAACTAGGAATGAAACAGGTTAAGCTAGATTAAAATATCTTAATAAATAGGAAGGTTTATGCTCACTTAGGTTAAGTAACGTTAGGGTAGGTTACACGAGTAGAAGTATGGGGTTTAGATTATGTTAAATTATGAAAGACCAGAGTAAAAAGAGTGGGAGCTAGGTTAGGTTAGCTTAGGTTAGACGAGTAGAACTATGGAGCTTAGCTTAGGTTAAATTTGAAAGAGCTAGTAAAAACAGTAGGGTTTAGGTTGAGCAATAAGGATGAATAAAAAATCACTGGAAGAGGTGTTAGATTAGGTTAGTCGAGTAGAAGTATGGGGCTTAGGTTAGGTTAGGTTAGGTTAGGCTAGGTTAGGTTAGGTTAGGCTAGGTTAGGCTAGGTTAGGCTAGGTTAGGCTAGGTTAGGCTAGGTTAGGTTAGGTTAGGTTAGGCTAGGTTAGGCTAGGTTAGGCTAGGTTAGGCTAGGTTAGGTTAGGTTAGGTTAGGTTAGGCTAGGTTAGGCTAGGTTAGGTTAGGTTAGGCTAGGTTAGGTTAGGTTAGGCTAGGTTAGGTTAGGTTAGGCTAGGTTAGGCTAGGTTAGGCTAGGTTAGGCTAGGTTAGGTTAGGCTAGGTTAGGCTAGGTTAGGTTAGGCTAGGTTAGGCTAGGTTAGGTTAGGCTAGGTTAGGTTAGGTTAGGCTAGGTTAGGCTAGGTTAGGTTAGGTTAGGCTAGGTTAGGTTAGCGAGGCAATGTGGGACCTAGTGTTATTATGTTAGGATAATATATTCAATCAAGTTAGAAGGCCCTTGCGTTTGATTGCATGCATCGATATAGTGAACGACATGCTCTGGTACCATGAACGCTCATAAACACCTCGTACATACACTGCTATAGGCCTTAAAAGTTAACCCTAGAGATTCCTTCAATCATCTACAACAGGCATGCCAAACAGCACTCGCCAAGTGTGAAAATATTCCCCTATTTTCCCTCCCTTCAAATCGGAGAGCGAGAAAAACAAAGCGAAAACCGGTTATACTAGCGCGTGCTACTGCAGTTAAGAAGGGGTGGACTCCTCTCTTCACACCCTCGGAGTGATGTTTGACATGCCTGATCTACAACGTCCTGCTTGCCCTACCACCTTACCTAGTAATCCTTAGATCACGCATGGCGGCCATCTTGCCCATAAAAAGTGCGCCAGCTCTGTCCTAATCTCCCTACAATTACGTTTTTATCTAATATTAATCGCAATGTTCAATAATGTTAGGCATACGTAACCCAAAAATGACTTCTTTACGTTTGCGTGTGTTAAACCCCAGCTCTGATAACCCATAAACATTTTGAAGGCCAAATAATTGCGCTCTTTTTAACTTCACAAGTGAAATGCAGTGTTCTAGCTCAAAATTATTTTTTTTTACGACTTAAGTCCACTTGTTGCACTGAAAAATTCATGTATTCACTGCATAAAGAACTATGTTTAAGGAAAACCACAAGGAAATCCAGAATAACCGTGGTATTTCATGTAAACACACACATTTCCATTTGGATAGTTGTTAAATAATACATAAGCTTCCTTCACCCGCCAACCGGAGCTAGCAGCTCATACTTTATAGTCCTAATTAGTAATGTTTTATCACCACTATCCGTCGGAATCAACAACACATATGTCTGAAACTTGGAATACACACTTATAATCGCTCCACCCTTACATCCGCACTTGATGTAAACGCAAGCCGTCAACAACTAACCGCGATACACCGAAACCAAATCACACCACAAAATATAGTACCTTGAATATTGACGATTATCTGTAAGTTTTCAAGATGTATAATAAACTTGATAAAGACTACTTGAATATAACGCGATAGCAGCGCTGTTCCTAAAACTCCCGAGTAGATATCGTTCTGTTGCTCCATAAACACGAAACATGAGTCCACGTGGCGTTTGTGTTAGTCGCAGCTGATATGTACATCAGGCGGAGGGATACAAGGTGCGGATCTAAGGCTGGATGGAGTATAGTAACGCAAGAAACAGTATGAACTAGGCTTACCATATCATGATGTCAAAAACCTGGGGGAATTCAGTTAACCACATTTATTTCACATACTTTTCATTTCCTTTGCCCTTTTCCAGGAAATCCTTTTTACAGATAATCCTGTCATAATATTAAGCACATATTCCTTTTTTTGTGTTGTACATTAAGGTCAACATTAACTTTACATTTCCGGCAGTGACCTAAACCCTTTCATGCCTGGTGTGTCTTATAAGATACATTAGCTTTTTTTCCTATTTCTAGTAGTTTTAACTTTTTTTTTCTGCTATATTCTTGTTATACTGTCTATCACCAATTAAAAATACATATTTGAGACGTCTTGGATTGTTTTGAATTATTTTTTTTACAATTTATATTGTAGTGTTTTTTTATAAGAAAAGAAGCAAAATCCATGCAACCGCAGTGAAATGATACTCCGTTATCATCCACGTGTGCCATCACACCGATTATTTTACGTGGGCCCTCCCCTTCCTTTACCACAGGCACATTTGACTGTGGTTGCCGAGACTCGAACTCACGACCTCAGGCTTTGAGTGCATGGCCAGTGCACTATGTGTTGCCTTAACGATCATTGCTATCCGAGTCAGCAGGCTGTAGGTCTCCCAGACCGTCTAATCTAAACCGGTTTCGAATTAGAGGAAGAACGGCATATGTAGCAAAATAATGCAGGCATGAAAGGGTTACTGAACATTTAGCAGAGAAAATGTTCTCTCTACAGCTGCATTATGTGCACGTATGGAAAAATAGTGCTGCACTACTTTCAACAGTTCCATACACTCAACATTATTATTCATGTTTACCATTTCTCGGCAACACTTCCCGACCAATGTTGCAGAGTTCATTTTGTGCCAAGTTATTAAAGCACTTATTTCATAAAGGAGCACAGAGTCATCAATAACTATGTTAGCACTTCTTAAAAATAACAGTTTTTTCCTACGTTTGCCACTCTGGTTCTTTATCCAGAGTTGTTCATAGAAACGCAGAAATACCACTGTATTGGTTCAGCCACTTATTAATATAATTTTAACCAGCAGTATAGAAAGTATGCATATGACTTTCAAAGACTTCAGCTAAATTTCCATCGTCACATTTACAAGTAATTTCCTTTACTTTATGGTTTACAAAATGGTTTTCTGCTCTTTCATACAAACTAGCGGTGGTGCTCTGTAAAACAGAGTAAACTTCTACAACAGTTTTGTTCTCCCCTTCAATGTGCAGATGTGCTTTTGCAGGAAAAAAAAAAAAAAAAAAACCTCATTACACTGTGTACAAACCGTAAGTACCCTTATAAGATAATGGATGTTCTAAAAAGAGCCTAATAGTTATAGGACAGTTTTGTTCATCAAATACGAGATCTGCAACATCCTCTCAATTGCAGGTGCAAGGGATAACCATCTTGTTTTACTATGAGACAAAACTGTCCTGTATTCTGTTCCCACAAACTCACAGAATTCCATTAACTCCTGAACTCTTACAGTGTAAATTGAAAAATGTGAAAATACTTTATGTATACATGCTTCCACATCCAATTTCAGAATATCACAGGCAACCCTCCCAGTATTATGCAGAATATGACAAGAACACCCACTTTCTAAAATATGATCACCCAATTCATTTTTCAGCCTTCCGTAGGTACCTACACATTATTTGACCCAGGCCGATTAAAACCACCAAAATTTACATTTGCGTTATCTCCCTCAAAAGCAACTACCTTTCCTGAGAGGTTGTGGTTACTAAGTCCTTCCAAAATGTATTGTGCAACGTATCGGAGCGATTGCATACGACCTTCAGATGGAGTAAACAACTGGGCAACTAGGGCAAAAACTTTACATTTCCATTTTTAATTTTAAATTAACGCCCTCCAACGTTATGTCATATAGGACGGTGAGTGACTGAAATGGGTGAAATGAGCCCGAAGTCCATAGAGCTTTAAGGGACACGGGCAGTGAAATTTGAAAGTTCCACATTTCTTGATAGATTTTTTTGAAATTTTTACTGTGTTTGTATTTATATGAGAATAGGCGGTACACCAAATTTCATTAAAATTGGATAATTCGTTTATGACATATAAATTATTTTATGAATTTAATAGGCACATTTTCAAAATAGAGCTCGCGTCTATTGACTTTCCAAAATTCATTTATATTGCCAGAACTGATACTCTAAAACATGGGTAACATTTGTATGAAGAGATATTTCAAATACGTTTGCTGATTATGCTGTACATATTTTTTTAATAACAAAGAAAATTTAATCTTAAAAATTATTGATTTTTTTCATACAAAAAAAATGTTTTTGGAATTCATGTTAATGATAGCATCAATATTGAAACATAGTTTTGTTTAGCTACTATTTATGAATACTTTTGGAAATTTTCATTGAATTTGAAGCAAAACTCAGGCGCGACCTTCTTTTGGAATGTGCAGAAATGTAGTTTTGAGAAAAACAGGCTTTCATATAGGAGCATCCTGTGTACGTTAAGGGAAGAGCACTGGGCCGTAATGACCACATGGAGTGGGGGATATGAAAAATGTTAGCTGATCCAAATGCACAGGTGTTCCAGGAACATTTTAAGGTAAAAAAACAATTTTCGGCTTTTGGAAAATGTTGACCAAAATTTCACTCCCAGTGTCCCTTAAGTTAACTGCCATTCGTCTTCTCAGGATAAAGGAACACCTCGGAAGAAAACCTTACGCGGATAACTTACCCTAAGCGAGATTCGAACTCGCGACCTCTTGAACGTGAAACAGACACGCTAACCATCACCCTACCGAGGCGGGTTTACATTTCCATGATTACTGGCATCGGTATTGGCACCAATGTAATGAATTGACTCGTAATACTGTTTGAAGTTCATTAAGGCACTCACTTTTGTCACTATTGCTTCACATTTTGTCCTTGCACACGCAGTATTGGACTCACTTAAAGTATTGTTGATAAGTTTACTGGTGCAATGCATGGAGTTGAAGCTCTCTTTGTCCTTAATGGTGGCTGCTGCTGCTGCAATTTTTAAATCAATTTCACTACATGGTTTCTGGAAAAACTTGTTAAACTTCCAGTTTTATCCTGGGCAGCTTTGCTTTTCTTGTGTTTGTTTGTCACACTGTGATTTAATATGTCCGAACGCCCTCCGTGCAAGATGGAAAACTAGCAGCTGAAACAGGAACAGGTTTTGAAATCTTGCCTTTCTTTTAACACAAAGCTATTTTACTTATCTATTAAATGTGCTGGGTCACTATAAAATTATTTAGCTCCTAGGTAGATTAGATACTTAGTTTATAATAATAATTTATATACAAGCCACAATTTCAACCGTGCAAGTCAATAAGAATTGAGTAATGCTCATTAACATGAGAAAAAATCTGATGTGTTGCACTCACATGACTTTCTCTACTCTTGTACTAACCATTTTTACAAACTCTTATTCCTATATCTTCTTTCTTGTTAGTTGTGATAAACATTTGTACAAATTATCTTATTGCTTATTTCCTTGTAGGTGCAAGGGGAATGTTAGAATACAGTAGGCTTTGTGCGATAGTCAAATGTTTGAGATTCTGTCTTTGCACACTTAACATATAAAAAAATGAACAACGATGATCCGTTTCACGAAAGGTCTAAGTTTTCCGAAACTCACACACATAACAAGGAATATCTCCGAAATGGTTCACCCTACAAGAAAATTTATTGAGACATAAATTGTGTATTTTAGCAAGATCTGCATTTTTTGTATAGTATAATTTGGTCTATCTCTAACGGTTTACCAGTTATGCAAAATTCATCCAGAGTAAATATGACTACAGTGGCAATAGCCAGAAAATTCAAGATATACGTTTCATTTGTCATAAAAATATCTCAAACATATGGCATTTTAATCAAAATCGTTAGAGCCATTTTCAAGAAAATCAAAATTTTCGAAAAATCTTCCATGTAAAGGGTAGTTTAGGGTGGGACTATTTTCTTCAAAATCTTCGTGTCACATTCTTGAAAGACATTAAACTTAAATACTGTCACCGCGCCCGCCGCATCTAATTGCCGACAACAGCAGTGTCACCCATCGCATTATTGTCGGCACTACCGCAAAGCAGCCGAAGGAAAGAGACAGAGAATGGCCGCATTGTTGGGGCGCTTGCCGAAAGAGAGAAAAGGATAGAGACTTCGAGAATCTTCTGCTTTGTATTTCACCGCAATAACTGAACTTTCCAGAATAGTGCCTGGGAGATATAAATAGCGGTAAAGTGCGACAGAAGAGTGAGTCAGACGTATGCGAAGCGTTGAGGAGTCGTGCCGACGGAAGGACAGACGTATGTGAAGCGTTGAGTAGTCGTGCCGACGGAAAGAAGAGACGTATGTGAAGCGTTGAGGAGTCGTGCCGACGGAGAAGGGACAGTTCCTTGTGTTACGAGTTCGGAGCCGTGCTGTTGGTGAATCGGTGAAGACTTTCTTGCTGTTGCAACGAGTGTACAAAGTTACTGTTTACGGAAATAAAGGTGTTTCTTTATCTCGACTACATCTGTCTTCTTTACTTCACACCCACACCAAAGTCACAATACCAACTTTGGTTTTTAACCGACTTTTCGTTTTTGAGTTATGCTGTCCACAGACTGACAGACACACAGACACACAGAGAGACGTTTTTCTAAAAATGCTTTTTTTTGTATTCAGAGGGCCTCAAAACATGTATTTCCGGTGAAATCTCGACATCGAATTTTTGGGTGGAATACAATACTTCCCCTACTTACCAGTAGAGAAAGTAAAAATGGTTAATAGATAATAGGAATACAGCATTAACGTGTATTTATACGTTACATCATGAGTGAATATAGGTGACCCAAAGAGTGAAATTTGTATGGATGTTTGTTAAGCACACTGGATGTAATGTCTTTAATCCTAAAGTCCTAAGTGAAATGGGCACGAAGGCGTAAATTTTACTTTCTTCCTCTCATTTGAGGTTCCAAACGACACAGCTGATTCTGAACATTTATAAACCAAACCAAAAAACAACTGAATCAGCAGGTTTAGGAAAATAATGACAAATCGCAAAATAGAAAGAATTGGAAACCTACGAAAATTCAGTATTATTAACCATATTAGTTTCTTAAAAATCTACAAATATATTATTTTTAAGATGCCGCTTCACCGCAAATGAGCAACATTGGCAGTTGGGTACACCTGCGGAAGTAGCACTCAGTTCATGAGCGTCGGCAGACATTTTTCCAGGGGCGGGCACATGTTTGAAATTTGCAATCAGATAATATTAATTCACTATTTTATTGTCAAAGTTTATAATATTCGTTGCATATAACCATGTTAATTTGTGTTAAATAAAAATTGATCTTTTAAAATAGTAAAGCGCGTTTCACCCTTAGAAGACAGTACACGTTAAATGGAGCGCAGTGTTGCAACATGTACTAGTTGCGAATCTTTCTCCGCGCGCGACCCCGAGGTGGCCAGAGTCCTGTACTTAGTCCTTCAATTGCTGCTTGACGAGACGGGCACTTTTAACTTTGGTATCCCTCCACGCCTTTGTTACTGTATGACCTAAATTTACAAACGACTCGTCTGTATAAACAATTGATTTCCCCTGGTCCCTAAACCTTTTTACGTATTTTAGATATTTATGTCGCCATCTGATGGTATCGTCTCTTTCTATTAATATGCACTTCTTACCCCTTCTTTCATATTCGAACCCCAAATCATGTAAGAACCGACTAAGAGTGGCCCTTGAGAAATTTGGTAGGGTCTCATCACTGTTGAACTGTGACAAAATTATATTCAGCGTGGGTGGAATATTTGCAAACAGTAAAGAATGAACAATTCGCCGCAATCCACCTTGCACTATTCAATCATATTGCGTTAACCTAGCGTTTTGTGTAGTCCCGCCCTTTTTGCTCTCTTTTTCGATGGCGTTCTTAGAAGTCCTTTCATTACTTCCTTTTTAATCCTATACACTACTGCTTCTGAACACTCAATAGCCTTAGCTGTTTCTTTTACTGCCTTACACGCATTTTACTTCAAAAATAATCTAACACATTCATAATTATTTGGCGTTCCTTACTTCTTAATTTACCAACATATCGTCTCTTCCTAGCTTCCCCCTCCATAACTACAAATATTTACAAAAATATTAAACAAACAACGCAATAACAGCTCACAGTTACACACACGGCTTCTTTCGAACTAATGTTAGTGCTGCTCCTTATACTATCTTCAGTGTCAGGCCTGGCACTGAATAGATGAATACCTTTTGTTTGCCTTACTGGATAAAAGAAAGAGGTTACTGCCTTTTGGTTTATTTTAAAAACTTTCTCCAACCTTCCTCAACATTTGCTCTCGCTGGTTCCCTGATGTAAACTCAATAACAAAAAAGTTTCACACTGCGTAACTTTTGCAGTGCACAGATATAAAATTTTCCGAAAACATTTAATTTAAAAACTTATAACACTTAACTGGGTAAACATAGAGAATTCAAAGTAGGCAGGTAGTAGCACTATGGTCTGCTCTACCTAAGTAAAAAATATAGATGCATTCTAGCAGTTAGTTTGTTAGTTAGTGCGTGATGAGTATAGAAACAGCAAATTTCGGACTTCTATTGAAAAAAATGTTTTCTGAAGAAATTTGGGCCTATAGAAATGTATAATGACTCTGAAAAGGATATAACCTGATAGAGAAAGAAATTCGGCATAGGATAATGTGTTCAAACCTGAAATTTATAACAAATGAATATTTATACCATGCTATTAGTAGTCTGGCAACAGCGCGAGGGTAGAAAAGGACGCGGCTAATGGCAACTTGTATGCGCTAGATAGAGACAGAAATGTCCCATTTAACTCCATACTGTCTTCTAAGAGTGGAACGCTATATAGTTTAATAGTCAGTAATTGATTGCACATGAAGTTGACCAACTTCCAGGGAGGGTTCGCGAACCCCCCTTGCCCCCCCTTCGCGGCGCCCATGACTCAGTTTAGTAAATTGAGTGATAGTGTTGCTTCCTGAGTATTCAATTCCCGTAAACTTTTTGGCGTAGAAGCATTTAAGGCTTTTTTTAATTGCTTTGAATGAAACAGGATTAAATTGAATTGCTCGTGTACACCGTATACGAAACAGAAGTTGTGAATAGCAAACGGAATTTAAAATATGCAAACGCTATGAAGCGAATTTTAAAATGAAAATTAACTCATTCAACAGTTATATTTATAATATATTAGATATTGACAACTTAAAACTGCATAGTCGAATATATGAATAAGTAACAATACTGTTATAAAAACAATCTGATGTGTTGCACTCACGTGACTTTCTCTACTCTTGTACTAACCATTCTTACAAACTCTTATTCTTATTTTCTTCGTGTTGGGGGTTTACGGGCCCGTCGACAACTAGGTCATTAGGGTTCTTAGTGTTAGTTGAGATAAACATTTGTAAAAATTATCTTAGTGGTTATTTCCTTGTAGGTACAAGGGGAATATGGGAATACAGTAGGCTTTGAACAATAGTCGAATCTTTTAAAGCTTTGAGATTCTGTTCTCTTTGCACATTTATACAAAAGAATCTGATGTGTTGCACTCACATGACTTTCTCTTCTCTTGTATTAACCATTCTTACAAACTCTTATTCCTATATCTTCTTCGTGATAGTTGAGATAAACATTTGTACAAATTATCTTAGTCGGTGCTGAGATCTCCACTAGGAAACTTCGACCTCGCCGCCACTGAAGATGTCTGCCGTAGTCGCAGACGAAACGTTTGGGAAGAAGAAGGAACCCAATAGACCACGGCCCACAAGCCCGGTTAATATTATTGCATCTAGTAAATTATCTTATTGCTTATTTTCTTGTAGGTACAAGAGAAATGTTAGAATACAGTAGACTTTGTGCGGTACTCAAATGTTTTAAAGCTAAGAGATTCCGTTCTCTTTGCACACTTAACATATAAAAAAATGAACAACTATGATCCATTTCACGAAAGTTGTTTTCCGAAACTCACACACATAACAAGGAGTATCTCCAAAATGGTTCACTCTATTTATTAAA
This sequence comes from Tenodera sinensis, assembly GCA_030765045.1. Classification (NCBI taxonomy): domain Eukaryota; kingdom Metazoa; phylum Arthropoda; class Insecta; order Mantodea; family Mantidae; genus Tenodera; species Tenodera sinensis. The sequence goes on from CM060962.1 coordinate 305,274,479, forward strand.
AAAAAAAAAAGAAAAGAAAAAGTGACATAAATTGTGTATTTTAGCAAGATCTACATTTTTTGTACAGTAAGATTTGTTCTCTCTTACGGTTTGGCAGTTATGCAAAAGTCATCCAGAGTAAATACTACAGGGGCTATGGCCAGAATATTCAAGATATAAATTTCATTTGTCATAAAAATATTTCAAACATACGGCATTTTAACCCTCCGTCAGGTGCAATAACGTTCTTACGTGTTCGGGAGCAATATATCTGAGAGATACCACGTGCATTTCTGCCTCTGTGCTGTCTGAAATTCCTCCTAAATGTGAAATATTTGTATTTTATTGTGTTTTAATTATGTTCTTTTTATATACCAAATTTTATTTTCAAAATATTACAATACATCATACTACAGTTCAAAAACATGAGTTATGTAAGTTGCAGAGAATAAACTAATACTGCGAGTGTACAAAATGTGAAAGGGTAGTTATTCTTATATTTGAACACAAAGTTAACAATAAACATCATCAGTTTTTATGAAATTATAAACATTATTACAATTAATCAGTTATTTGAACTAAATTGTATGTGCGTGTGTCTGTAATATACTTGAGAGTACTCTACTTACCAGTACAGAAAGTAATACGGAAATTTAAGAGAACATATGACTATAATATGAAAAATCTGATACATTGCACTCACACGACTTTCTCTACTCTTGTACTAATCATTCTTACAAACTCTTATTCCTATATCTTCTTCGTGTTACTTGAGATAAACATTTGCAGAAATTATCTTATTGCTTATCTCCTTGTAGGTACAAGGGGAATATGGGAGTGCAGTAGACTTTGAGCGATAGTCAAAAATTTTAAAGCTTTCAAATTGTGTTCCTCTTTGCACGGTTAACATATAAAAAAATTAATAACGATGTTTAATTTGACGAAAGTTTAAGTTTTCCAAGGCCCATACAAATAACAATGGATATCTCCGAAATGGGTCACTCTATAAAAAGAATTGTTTCGACATAAATTGTGTTTTATCAAGATCTACACTTTTGTACAATAAGATTTGGTCTACCGCTTACGGGTTAACAATTACGCAAGTCATCCAGATTAAACAGGACTACATGGGCTATAGCCAAAAAATTAAAAATATACATTTCGTTCGTCATAAAAATATCTCAAACAAATGGCATTTTAATCAAAACCTTTAGAGCAATTTTCGAGAAAATAAACATTTTCGAAAAATTTTCCATGTAAAGGGTAGTTTAGAGTGGACGAATTTTCTTCAAAATCTTCGTGTCGCATTCTTGAAAGACATTAAAGTTAAATACGAACATTGGTTTCTAACCGGCTTTTCGTTTTTGAGTTATGCTGTTCACAGTCTGACACACACACACACGCGCGCGCGCGGACCTTTTTCCATAAATGTTTTTTTTTTGGGGGGGGGGATTCAGGGGGCCTCTAATCGTTTATTTCCGGTGAAATCTCGACATCGAATTTTTGGATGGAATACAATACTTCCTCTACCAACTATACGACCCGTGCGAATTACATAAAGTAAGCAAAATAGATTCTTGGACAGCGGGCAATTCAAATCTCTGGCCGAAATACTTTTGGTTATTTGTGTTCATTCGGGAATATGTTTTACCCACTGTATGCGTATTTAAAATTTTACATACCTGGTTGAATATGTCTGGTCTAGGAAACACATTGGGCCTCCGAAGAGGGTTACAAACTTGTGATTTTGACAAGGACGTTGTGCGCAGAGCTCTGATGGATTCCCAACAATACAGAAAGTAACTTGCCTTCTCAGAAATAAGATATCTTACACTGGTTTTCCAATTATTCATCTGCTTACAGAGTTTTGGGAGGATGAGGGTTCAGGTACAGAAAGACTGGTAATTCATAAACTATAATTATAAACTATCTATTTAAGAAAATATGTAGGCACATAATGTGGGAGTGCATATCAAATTTTGAATTTAACTGCCAAATGCCTGAAGAAAGAGGAGATATATTGAAAAGAAACGCAGATACACACCCCTCTGTCTGGGCTCTTATGGGAAAGGTGGGAGAAGCTTCGGTTCAATTTGTCCCTATCTGTGTTGGACTGAAGAGGCACGTTTCCGCAAACAAAAACTTTTTTCTACCCGTGCCCCTACCTGGCGTGGTGGGGATGACATTCCCAGAGACAAGCCTAACCACTAACAACAGTGTGGAAGAGAGAAGGAAAATTGACAAGAGTGGGGGCAACGCATCTCATTCGCTGCAGGACAGGCCTCCTCCCATTTGAGAAACAGAAGGCCAGCGACAACTTCCCTTTCAAGTGGAACCCTACGGACCGACTAAGCCCATCCATAGTCCAGGACAAGTGGAAGATCAGTGTGGAAAGTTTCTTGGTGCGAATGGGAACAAGGAGGAACTGCATTGGGAGAAGTTGGAGAACCTTGAAAAACTGCACGTGGAAGATGTGAAGCACAACTCTACATCTACATCCTGATATTGGTAAGTAATATAGAGCAATTTAACCAAATAGGCGATAAAGGCACTAGTTAATCTAATCTAAGATACCAATCTTTGAAATTTGAAGGGGAGCCCTGGCACTGAAATTTGAATGTGCTATATTTTTATATGTATGAAATCAATACTTTGCACATTTAATGGTGTTTGTTATAAACTACAACACAATGTTCAAGCATAATGTTCTGTAGTTTCGAGGGAATTAATTATTCAGTTTATTCACAATACGAAAATACCTTAATATTCAAAATATTCCATGTGCATCAAAAACTAAAATATCACAACAGTTTTGTTATTTTATAAACTCTAATTGCCTAACAAACAATACCAATCTCTGACAGAAAGATAATATGATTACTTTTAAAGTAATTTCTTTTCTTTGATGGACACTCAAAACATTTTTTTCACATCGTTTGGTGTGTATTTAAGTTGATAGTTTACTAAACAAATTTTCAGATGTTGAACCCAAAAGCATAGCATAAAATTTAATGCGCATGGATCAGTTAGTGTATTAAAGATGTAAAGTGGAGAAAAACTAATTTTTCTACACACATGAATCACATTACCTGTTTGTCACTCCTTCCCTCTTTTGTCTTCTTTTTATTTTACGACGCTCTTGAATACAAGTACTTATTCATTTAGCGTCCTCCTCCAATGTTTATACTAAATGACTAATTTGTCTTGTAGTCTCTCCTCAGATTTGACACTAGTGATGCCAATTTAGTTGTTTTTAAACTAAATCTGGTCTTTCTGGGAAGATCTTTAGTTGTCAAATTTATAAATTTAACATTGCTAGTATAGGGACTTAGTTGTTGATAAACTGCGTTTGGTTGGACAGAAATGGGTAGGTGTTCGGCTATTGGATTTAGTTTAACTTCTGCCGTGTAGAGGACGCTGTCGCTGCGCGGCGACGGAGGGGAAATGGAGGGGAAACGGAGGGGAAGTGACTATGTCAGTGTCAGTGGCGGTTGTCGGTCACGCACGGATGTGTTTCCGACAAAATTTTATGAATTATTTATTCATTCATTCAGGCATTCATTTACTTATTTACGATATTATTATATTATTCCTTTACATTTAAATTTCTCTATTACGTATATTAAGTCGGGGAGTTGTTGTATTTCACCAAAAAATTCACTGTCGAGATTTAACCGGAAATATATGTTTTGAGGTCCTTTGAATAAAAAAAATTGAATTTTTTTTACAAACGTTCCCGGAAATATATGTTTTGAGGTCCCCTGAATAAGTAGATTAAAAACCAAAGTTGTTATTTATAATATATAAATATATAAATGCGACACGAAGATTTAAAAGAAAAGTTCTTCTTTAACCTTAGATTTCAATTTCTCTATTACGTATATTAAGTCGGGGAGTTGTTGTATTTCACCAAAAAATTCATTGTCGAGATTTAACCGGAAATATATGTTTTGAGGTCCTTTGAATAAAAAAAATTGAATTTTTTTTACAAAAGTTCCCGGAAATATATATGTTTTGAGGTCCCCTGAATAAGTAGATTAAAAACCAAAGTTGTTATTTATAATATATAAATATATAAATGCGACACGAAGATTTAAAAGAAAAGTTCTTCTTTAACCTTAGATTTCAATTTCTCTATTACGTATATTAAGTCGGGGAGTTGTTGTATTTCACCAAAAAATTCATTGTCGAGATTTAACCGGAAATATATGTTTTGAGGTCCTTTGAATAAAAAAAATTGAATTTTTTTTACAAACGTTCCCGGAAATATATGTTTTGAGGTCCCCTGAATAAGTAGATTAAAAACCAAAGTTGTTATTTATAATATATAAATATATAAATGCGACACGAAGATTTAAAAGAAAAGTTCTTCTTTAACCTTAGATTTCAATTTCTCTATTACGTATATTAAGTCGGGGAGTTGTTGTATTTCACCAAAAAATTCATTGTCGAGATTTAACCGGAAATATATGTTTTGAGGTCCTTTGAATAAAAAAAATTGAATTTTTTTTACAAAAGTTCCCGGAAATATATGTTTTGAGGTCCCCTGAATAAGTAGATTAAAAACCAAAGTTGTTATTTATAATATATAAATATATAAATGCGACACGAAGATTTAAAAGAAAAGTTCTTCTTTAACCTTAGATTTCAATTTCTCTATTACGTATATTAAGTCGGGGAGTTGTTGTATTTCACCAAAAAATTCATTGTCGAGATTTAACCGGAAATATATGTTTTGAGGTCCTTTGAATAAAAAAAATTGAATTTTTTTTACAAACGTTCCCGGAAATATATGTTTTGAGGTCCCCTGAATAAGTAGATTAAAAACCAAAGTTGTTATTTATAATATATAAATATATAAATGCGACACGAAGATTTAAAAGAAAAGTTCTTCTTTAACCTTAGATTTCAATTTCTCTATTACGTATATTAAGTCGGGGAGTTGTTGTATTTCACCAAAAAATTCATTGTCGAGATTTAACCGGAAATATATGTTTTGAGGTCCTTTGAATAAAAAAAATTGAATTTTTTTTACAAAAGTTCCCGGAAATATATATGTTTTGAGGTCCCCTGAATAAGTAGATTAAAAACCAAAGTTGTTATTTATAATATATAAATATATAAATGCGACACGAAGATTTAAAAGAAAAGTTCTTCTTTAACCTTAGATTTCAATTTCTCTATTACGTATATTAAGTCGGGGAGTTGTTGTATTTCACCAAAAAATTCATTGTCGAGATTTA